>JARHVA010001498.1:1747500-1855000 GCA_037957365.1 Torreya grandis | reverse complement strand
GACCAAATGTGTGGAATTTGGTTGGAGATATGTTTTTCACAAATTATTATATGCTCCCAAAAAGATTTGAACCAAATTTTATTGCACACTCATGAACCATTTCTTCATTAATTGATGTCATACATGTAAATTTATATAAAATAAATTAAATGATTACATAGTATAGTAGTGACATGGGTGTGCTCTCTCCATAAAAAAATAATTTTAATGGTGTTTTACTATAGTCATTCTACTTGATATTAAAAATATAAGGTTTTTAAAAATTTACAACATTAACAGGGAAATAATCACACTCATTATAAAATAATAAAACTATATAAGTTCAATATGAGAATAAAAAATAAAATATGTAATAAATTTGATAAATATTAGAGGTGGAAAATCTCTAGGACTTGATCATATTTTCCCAAAAATTATGGATAAAGATAGAACAACCATTCTTCTAATAATACATAGAATAAATTTCCATATTACTCAATGATGATATCCTAGATCTTAAGATAAAAATAGTTGGAATGGAATCAAAATTATTAGTGGTCAAGAGTAAATTTGGACCAAATATGATAATAGAAACACATTTCCTAGAAACTCACATCCCATACTTTATAGACTAGGTGACATCCCAAATTGCATTATATCAAGAGAAATATAAGTTTCCCAATCCCATAATCATTCCAAACTCCCAAAATCAAAAAAATCAATATGTTGAAGTAGATGAGAAAATAGATAAATGAAATTTGATAATAGGACTATTATATTTATATATATATATATATATATATATATATATATATATATATATATATATATTGTATTGATTAATCTTCATGTACATATCAAACAATTCTAGTTGTTCGGGGGTAAGCAAAAGCAACAACAATGTTTTAGTCTTCTAATTATGGTTAAGTTGATTGATCTTAATTATATAGGGCATTTTGAAGTTCATAAAAATGGGAGAATGGGAATTCCTATGAATGGGAATGCAATGAATCTAAAATGGGTGTTATGGTTTGATAATCTAAGGGATTCCATTTTTTAAACATCCAAGAGCAAGATCAATCCTTCATTCTAATTAACTTTGGATAAGTACAAATAGATTTCAAATATATGGGCTACTTTGGAAAAACACATATTAAATAGAGTTTCAAAAATGGGGAGAAAAAACAAAATAAAAATTACCTATACTAAGACAACGATTTGTGTTAATCGAAGGGAAAAATTATATATGTATGGTTAACATCAATCACTCCCTCGATAACCCTTGAAAACCAACATGTGTGGTTGGGTAGAATAAAATTTGTGTATATAATTATCTCTCCTTATATATAAGTCAAACCATCTTGAGATCCGCATGATACTAATGGAATAGGTGACTATCACTTTCATGTCATTGTTCATTGCTCAAGCACATCCATGAATCATGTTGACCTATAGTAGGAAGGGAGTTTTGATGGGTATATACTATTAAACCCTACAACCCATTAAGAATCTCAAACCCATCATCTTGTTTCATATTAAACCCTAACCCCACTCCCTAAAACCTTAAACCCCTCATACCCATTTACTTATCATAAATTATTTATTCATTTTGAATAGTGGTTCTAAAAAACAATAAACTTAATTGGAAAAAGTATTCCTTCAAACTTCTCTTTCTACATGCTTCTATTAAAAGTGAAGTTATCTATGAAAACCCTATGGAGGAGGAGTGTATATTATCTCTTGATATTATCCTATTATTATGAATGGTGTGTATGAGAATGTCATTTTCATATATTTTATATAAAACTATGTGTTTATAAAGGGTTGACCATAACCAAAAAGCACAAAATCACTGCATGTTGGTGTGGTGAGTTTGGGCCCCACCATCCTCCCAATGTCATTGAAAATTATCTAAATACAAATTATTTTTAACCCCCTAATGATTAACACCAAACTATAAAAAAATATGCATAAATTTTGTGACGTAGAGTGTGATTTTAAATGAGGATTAGAAATGGTGGCATGGAGCACTAATAACACTAATTAGAATTTATAAACATTAAAATAAACATTTCATAGTATTATTGCAAAATTGTATGTCCCTCATGAACCATTTTCACTTTTTAATCCCCAATCCATCATATGTGAACCATTTCCAAGAATCCCAAGTTGTAACTTGGATCAAACAAACTAGATCAGGTTGTTTCTAAGTAGGGGAATCATTGAACAGATCAAGGGCATCATAGGAGCATAGCTTAACCAACACATATAATCAAGGAATTTTTTGCATCATTTGATATTAACCAGCACATAACGTACATAGGTTAGTATACAAGCATTACATCTCGATTCATGTGGAATCCTAAAAATGACATGTTTTCTACCAACTACGCAATGGCTCAGGGAAATGTAATGCCCTACAAGTGTTTGATAAAAATTTAGTTTAATATGAGAATTTTCTTCACCTTAAACATGAGTCTCACTTGTGCTCAATTACATTATTAACAACTATACCATTAGGCAGGCAATTTTGGTGAAAATGAAATGTAATACTCATAATTTTTATATATACTTTGTTTGTATAGCAATAATTTTTGTACTAAGTAGTCAATCATGGATTTTTTTCCTAGTTATCAGGTACGTGATGGGTTTTTTTACTACAACTACATGGATTCATATTATTCATATATATGTGTAATTATTAGGTTCTAAGTAGTATGTGTTCAATGATTATGGTGAATGTCATTATCTAAAATGTGCATTTTTTAATCATGGAT
This sequence comes from Torreya grandis, assembly GCA_037957365.1. Classification (NCBI taxonomy): domain Eukaryota; kingdom Viridiplantae; phylum Streptophyta; class Pinopsida; order Cupressales; family Taxaceae; genus Torreya; species Torreya grandis. The sequence goes on along the minus strand of JARHVA010001498.1, from coordinate 1,852,244 downwards.
GATGTTTAATAAGGTTCGTCTATGTATATAATGTAGTTGATTTTTTTAGACTTATAAATTTATGTGCAATAAATATATTATGTACCCCTATATTATTTATTTGCTTTTTTAGGTATCTAATGATGTAATGAAATGTAGATGGATTGAATTCTTGTCTTTCTAACAATTATGTGTAGTTGCTTTGCTCATTTATACATCTATGATACCATGAAATGTACACATATTGAGTTTACATCTTTGCATTTTTAAACAAGACTATAATATTTGATTAGTTATTCAGTGGATGTTTATAGGTGTCCCTTCATTGCTTTTGTGGGTTTCAAATCTTATATTTATGTTTATGGTAAGGCAAGTTTAAATTGATATATATTTATTTTTTCATTTGCAAAGAATCCTTTTATATTAAAATTTTGAATTCTAAAACAAGATTGTGATATGCTTAAATTGTTTATTTAGTGGATGCAAATGGGTGTCCTAACATAACTTATTTTGGTTTGGCATTGGATTTTGGCATTCTAAAGGAAATATCTAATCTCTTGGTTTGAAAGTGATATAAAGGAAATAACATTTAAATCTAAAAATCATGATATTGTTGATTCAAATCTCCTAAAAAATCACTACATGTTATAGTTTCACATCTATTATTAGGGATAGTTACCTTTCATGTATAATACCCATGGCTTCAATAAAGCTTCATTTACATTACACTATATTGAGAAAAATTCTATGATTTAATTCATTGTTTCTATAACATATTAAGTTTATACAATTTAATGTGTTATCCACTAAATTCCCATTTGAAATTTAGATCATAGAGGGATTGGTTGATGTTCTTACAAGGAATGAATAAACTACTTTAACTTCCTCTCTCCATAGTCAATGATCCTCCAAACTTAAAGATAAAACTAATAATGGGCATATGACCTTATAATCTAAACTATGTACAAGGCAAGGTAACATTCACTCCATGTCAAAAATGATAAAAATAAGTACAGGGAACATTGATGACAAATTGTGTAGGGTGGGGGATGGGGGTGTCATCTAACAAATAAATCACCTTTAACAGTAGTAACTATAGTAACCAGCATGTCCTTGATGCATTGAATGTTTGAAAAAGAATAAAAATGAGGTAATCAAATTTGTGGACCTAAAATTCCCCTATAAAGGTGCCATATTTTTAAGTAACTACTTACCAAAGGTAAATGAAAAATAATATTTGTATTCAATGCGAAAGAATGTGATTGAAACACACCCTAGTCTCATTATAAATAATGATATCTCCCTTGAATCTCATTAGAGACAAGGCATAAAAATGAATTGTTTTTCTTTATTGATTATTATAAAAAGAAAATATAAGAGATCTTATTGTCGCAAATGATATGGTAATCAACCTCATTTACAACTGGTGTGCTGAGGATGATAAGAGAGCATGATTGCACAATGGTGTATATAATAAACCACATTAAATGCACAACATATAAACCCATGTTAGGGATGATAAGCTGCATAGATGAATCCAAGTGGGCTGAGTATATAATTAATGCATATTATTTGAAGGCTCCCATTTAATCTCACACTTCATTAAAATAAGTTGACATGGGATGTTCTAAGAATTGTCTCAAGGAAGGAAGACAATCTATGGATATATTGATGTTCCAAAGAAGCAAAGTGGTAAATTATAACAATCAAATTAATTAAAAAAAAGCAAAGAAATGTTAGAGTTTGCCAAGATCTCTGAATAGCGAGTATGCAGTAATGTTGAATTCCTATAGAGGCAGAATGAGAGCTCCAAAAACAAGAAAATTCCATAAAGGAAATGTTTGCATTAACCAACTTAGAAGAAGAAGAAAGTACATATAGGGTGAAATTAGGTCACCAAAAAGGTAAAACTCTAATTCATAATTAGAACACACTTAAAGGTAAATGACCCCTAATGACTTAATTAACTAACCTAAGTAAACTGAAAAGGCATGTAAGTAAAACCACTAGGTGTAAAAACACCTACACTAACACCCCCCAAAAAGTATAGCTTAGGTGGATAGAATAATTGGGTCTTGGCAATAAGGCTTGATGAGGTACCCAAGCACAATGTAACTCCCATAAATTAGAGTAAAGGAGAAAACCTGTAAGAACAAAACTCCTCCCTAAAAGAGAGAAAATAAGAGAAGATAGCTAAAAATCTCCACTAAGGTATACAATTGAATGTATCAACTTGGTGTCCCCCAGAGGAATGATTGGAAGTGACTATGAATCAGAAGTAGATGTAGTGAAGATTGGTTCACCTTGAAATAGTGAGTTTGTCCACCAAGTGCCTGATGGATATTCAACCAAGGTGTAATTCCTATGAAAGGAATGATTCTCATACTATCAGGTATATGGGATAGCTATTCTATGCAAAGATTATGCACTAGAAGCAAAGGTGAAGAAGGTCTACAAAATCCTTTATAATTGTGAAATAGACTGCATGATGTCTAATGTATCCTAGATCAGTAGACCATTTCCATATTATTTTTAAAGTAGACTAGAAGTAGGTGGATCAATAACTAACTCTTGAATATCAGGAAGGTGACAAAGAGATGTTAGAGGTGTGTCCACTTCACTATTGTAGTCATCTATAGAAGAAGAGTTGTCGATATAAGAAAAATGCTCAGGCTCAAAAGTGTTAATAGGTATAGGTGAGTTCAAAGAGGAATCTAAAGAATTTAAAGGAGAGTTAAAAGCAAAGTGTGAGAAGCTATATAATTGAGTCTGATGATTGACCATTCCCATAACCAAAATAGTATCATTATACAACTCCCTAATGTACACTAAATCTAGAGTGAATTCAACTCGCATACTCAAACCAAGGTGAGTGATCTGATAGACTGATAGGAGATTAGTTGAGAGTGAGAACACACTTAAAATATTATTGAATGTTCCACCACTCACTTCAATAGACCCTCTCCCAAGGACCTTTTTAGAAGTGGTGTCACCCAGTTGTATAGAGGACATGTCACATGGTTCTAAGGAACTAAACTCAATATGTGAAGAGGCCATGTGATGTGAATCCCCAGAGTCAATGACCCATGTAGGAGGAGTTGGAGGCATAACTGCAAATAAGGCTTTGCCCTTTTGTTTCCCTTTGTTATTTTATTTAACCTTTATTTTGCTAGAGTCATTTGCCTTAGTGGATTCATGGGTTGATAAAGATGGTTTAACAGAATCTGAAACACCTATGTTGTTCTAAATAAGAAGGCTCGTAAGGTGGTCAATTTATTTCTTCAAAAATTTACTCTCATCATGCTTACCTAAGAAATGCCCACATTTGATCTAATCTTTCTTAGCCTTATGACTAGAAGAAGAGGTCACATTGTTTGATTTGGAGGTGGAAATATTTACACCCTTCTCATCATTTTTTTACTCTACTTTCTCTCTCTATTGTTAAAAACCTTATCTTTCTTAGCAAGTAGTGTGTGAGATTTATATGACTTCATTGTGCCCATCTATATCAACTTATCTTACTTTAAAATTAGGTCAACAACAAAGGTATTTAAAGAAGGAATCTTCCATGTAGTGTCAAGAGCACTCTTAGTGGCATGGAAAGTGGACAAATATACAAAATATATAGGAACCAATTAGAGAGTATTTATAGAATAAGTTATTCATTTTTCTTGTCAATTCCACATGCTTTCAAATACAATCTCAAAAGTCTAAACTTGGTGAAGAAGTCCTAAAGAGTGTCAAAGTCATCTGGGCTCAATCTAATGAGTTCATTTTCTAGCTCATGTCCTCTCATCACATCTTGTACCCTAAAGATCTTGGTGAGTTAGGCCCACACTTCAGTAGGTTTTTTAGTAGATTTGATTTGAAAGAGTAGATCTGGGGAGATGGAAAGACACAGTAGTTCATATGCTTTGTCACAATGATTAAACCATTTTTTTTCACTCCAACATCATTAGGTTCAATCTCAGTGCCCATTATAATTTGATGATAACCCTTGGATTACAAGATGATTTCCATTCTAGGTTTCCATTCCTGATAATTAAATGGTGTAAGTGGACTAATAGAGAGTGAATCCATAGTTTAGAAGTAAATATTGTTGCATTAAGTAAAGGAGAATGCATAAAAAGAAAGAATATATAGCACAACATAATACCCCCTTAAAATCATCAATAATGACCCCATGGATGTTTTAAATACAAAAACACTTGTATAGATGTCAAATTCAACCAAAAATGTGTCTTGAGTAGTAGGTGCATAAGTACAAGGAACTATAAGGCCATCGAATTCAACTAATAATGCATCCAAGAGAGAGTGTAATAGGGATGAAGTGAGATTTAAGTGATTACACCATGAAGAAAATGGATGTTATAAAATTCCAAAAACAATACCTCCAATTCATATAGCTTAAAAAACTATGCACTTTCAAAAAAATTAGCACCCAAAAATGAGCTAAGGATTGAAAGTTATGGCACTTACAAGTTCATGCTTCTACACATTCCTGTGCCCTTTCCAAAAATGGAATTTTTTTTCTATACTTCCATTTTTTCATCTAAAAATGGAAAAAACTTTAATCTATTTCTTCATTACCTTTCACTTGAAATTTGATGCCCGCCTGAACATCACGCGGGGTTCTAGAGCTTGCATACTCGAACTTGTGGGAAATCCAAAAATGGAAAAAACTTCAATCTATTTCTTCATTATGTTTCACCTAAAATTTGACACCCTCTTGAACATCACATGGGGTTCTAGAGCTTGTGTATTTAGACTTGTGGGGAAAACTCACTTGTTTAAGATTTTGAGGAACTTCAACTCAGGAACTCAGAGAAGTAAGTCTCCTTGAAAACATTGAACAAGTCTAGCAATCAGACTTTCAAGCAACTAATACTTTAGGGTTTCAACCAACTACAACTTGAGAGCTTAGAGAATTAAGACTCCTTCAAAAACCTAGATCTCTAAGTAAGTTATTAAGTTTTAAAAGTCAGATTACTAGCTGTCGATGACTTCTAAGTTACTGAGGTTATGAAGAATAATTACTTAAGTCACTAGATTCATGCATTTTTCAAGCTCTTCTACTCATTTGTACAGACGTCTAACCAATTAGAAGAAACTTAATTTCTAAAAAATTTGTGAACTTTCTCAAAAATCTAAGAACAAAACCCACAAGGAATATGCAACTAGATTTTTGATATGAGGTCATTTGACACGAGTTTCAAGGTAGAAAAGAATCACACCTCTAGGGTAAAAAAAGAAACCATGAAAGAACAAAAACAACTATGGAAAATGTAGGAGGATCATGCCAAAGGAGACAAATGTATGAGGCTATCAGAAAAGCTCTGTTACCATGTTAGAGTTCACCAAGATCTCTGAATAGCGAGCATGCAGTAATGTCAAATTCTTGTAGAGGTAGAATGAGAGCTTTAAAAATAAGAAAATTCCACAAAGAAAATGTTTTCATTAACCAACTTAGAATAATAAGAAATTACATATAGGGTGAAATTAGGTCACCAAAAAGGTAAAACCCTAATTCACAGTTAGATCCCACTTAAAGGTAAATGACTTAATTAACTAACCTAAGTAAGCTAAAAAGGCATGTAGGTAAAACCACTAAGTGGGAAAATGCCTACACTAACAAGAAGGAATTCCACTTTGAAGAAAAAATATATAAGTATATATCTCCAAACCTACAGATGAACTGTCTACTTGAGGTTGTTAAGATAGAAAGTAAACCTAAAGAAACTCTCAAATACGAATGAGGTTGGCATGAAACTAAACCTAGATTTCTCTAAAGGGTTTTTGATAGATGTCTTCATGAAGTTCATAGATAACCAAAATTTAATCATTTTGTCCTTCCATTTAGCACACCATTTTATTCATGGGTATAAATGGTAGTATGCTATCAAATAATACTTAGAAGAATAATTCAACAAACTTATCATATCCTATGATCCATTTTTATACTTGAAAAATCTGAAATATTGGTAAAGAAAAGTGGTTTAAACATAATTTTTTGTGATATATGTCTTCATGAAATTGATTACAATGGTTTTCAATAAGTTTTTATCTTCTTAAACCTATCCAGGACATAGAATTTTCTTATGCATAAATTACACCCAATTATATTTATTATTCAATTAATATGGTTCTATCTATGTGTTTTATGGTTATTTGGTATAAAGGTGCATAGTTGTAGGATTGCATTATGATTACATTAAGTTATCCCTTAATCATAAATTAGTAGTTCATAAATTAGCAGAGGCTTCTTTGCAATTTCATGTCATAAAATAGTGATAGTCATGCACTAAGTATTCTTCATAAACCAATAGTTTAATTATGGCAGAGGCATCTTTGCAATCTCTTTATGCTAAATTAATGTTAAAAATTTTCTAGTGATACCATTATTATAAATAGAAGAGCGGATGTGTAGACTAATTAACTATGGTTTTAGAGATACAGACATAGTAAACAATGTTGAATGTTGCAAACCTTAATCCAAACTTGTGGGCTATTATTTACAAAATGTTGTATGTTATGGGAATTTTTGGTGTGTTATTATTTTTTCATAGATGACATATATTTCAATATATGTAGACTTTTAAATTAGCTTCATATAATTTTAAATTAATTTATTTAAAATACCTAATTAAACTTTACATATAATTAGTATGGGAACCATGTTATTATGGCTAATGCACTTGAAGCATGTTATGTTCATGAAACATTCTATGATGGCTGATTTCTAGACTACACTAGATTTTATAGACATTATGTTGTATGTTTTATGTTGTATCAAGATACTAAAAAATTATATGATAGGTTTATCACACCAATAATAACTTAAACATACTAGGAATGCATCTACCAAAGGTATGAAACCATCTCAAAATTATCTCATACTAATTCCAATAGTTTAATTTATATGGTTATTATTATTATTAGCTTTTTGTTTTTCCATATTTGTGATGGATGGCTCGGAAAGAAACAATTTCCTACAATAAATTTTTGCCGAGTTATAGAAAATTGTATTAAATTTTATCTATTACCCATGATAAAGATTTTGTTATTTCAAATCTTATTTGTTGATAGTAATAGATTATTATATGACTTTGTTTAGAAGGAAAAAATTAGTAACTAGTATCATTTCATGCATACCTTGAGTTTAGACGTTCACATCATGTTTCCAAAGATCCTAAGAGGGTTTTAGATGGTGCATCCACTAGTGGAAGTGGGATTTCCATTGGGTTGGGATAGTCATTTTGTGGCTGCCAGTATCCCTAAATGGAATGTCAATGGGTGTTTGATTATTTTCCAAATACATATGCAAACTAAGGGTCAACACATGTATTATTAATGATGCTCTATCTATTGGCCATGTCAAATTCAATATTATTTTTACATTTTTATAATAGTCAATATTAGACCACTTCACATTCACTTTATGATTTTCTATGTTATTTTTTTATATTTTAGAAGAAGGGGGCGAGTAGTGCCAAGGTGATGAAGGTGATAATGACCCCTGTAATGAGGCTACCTCTATAAATGTATTCATTAGTTATACTTATTCTTTGTTCCTTTATCATTCTCATAGATTCTTATTTTTACATTTCTATAATAGTCAATATGAGACCACTTCACATCCACTTAGTGATTTTTTATGTTTTTATTTATTTATTTTAGAGCGAAGGGATGGAGCAGAGCCAAGGTGTGAGGGTGATAACAACCCCCATAATGAGTTTGTATCCACAAATGTACACATTGCTTTTACTTATTCTTTTTTCATTTTTCATGCTCATATATGCTTCCTTTTACATTTCTTTAATAGTCAATATTAGACCACTTCACATCCACTTTGTGATTTTCTATTTTTTTTTTTTTTAAATTTTAACGTGAGTGGGTGAAGTGGAGGAAAGGTGCTGAGGGTGATAGAAACCCCTATAATGATTTTGTACCCATAAATGTAAGTATTTACTATACTTAGTCTTTGTTCCTTCGTCATGCTCATAGATGCTTCTTTTTGCATTTCTATAATAGTCAATATTGGACCACTTCACATCAATTTTATGGTTTTTTAAGTTATTTTTATTTTATTTTATCATGAGGGGGTGGATCAAAGCCAAGATGATGAGGGTGATAACTACCCCCATAATTAATTTATCCTCATAAATTCAAGCATTGACTATACTTATTCTTTGTTCCTTTTTCATGCTTATATATGCTTCTTATTCCATATATTTTTGCATTGACATGTATATGTTAATCATTGAGATAGGAAGAGTTGGAGTGGGACAATATTGAGGATGAAATTATTAAGGATGTGGAGATGATGATGCTAGTGATTCTCTTCCATATGCCTCATAATCTGATCTAGAGGAGGAGAAGCTAAAACCTATAAGCACATTTTCTTATTTTTAAAGATGATTTCTTATTTTTGTTGCTTTTAATCAATTTTTGTATGATTTTAACCTTGTGATTACTTTTTTAATGACTATTTTTTATTAAATACAAGATTTTAGACATGGGTATTATGAATTTGGATTATCACTATTTCTTGCTACACCCATGCAACACATTTTATGATGAGGGTGGCCATCTATTTTGGTCATTGGATAGACTAAACACTCACTACCATAAGAATCATGGTAAGAAACCTATTCAAAGGAGACCTATAAATAATTTTGGTATTGAAAAAAGGAATTCAATGGGAATGTAATACACTAAAATACAAATGAAATGTAGGTGAATATACCAACTGCTAGAAAATCAAAGAGTTAGTAAGATGGATGGGTTTGAAAGATCATGGATGGTAGGGAAGAATGTCTTCCAAATATGCAATCTTAGTTAATAAATTTAAATCCTATTAATTATTATATTATTACATATGATTTAAGTCAAAACATTGGGTGAAGAATGAAGTGTTAATAAAGTAAAAACATTATTATCAATAAATGGAGCAATAAAGACTAAGGGTGGAGCAAAGGCATGGTATAGGAAATTGTGAACATCAGGTTAGATGTAATGTGTTGAATGGTTTTCATAGATTAAAATTTAAGGTAATTTTATTTTTATAAATACTAAATTTTCTATTTTTTTAGCAATCACCATCAGAAAGTGGGAGAGATGACTTGCAGACTTGTTTTAGCAAGGACAATGGCATTACTAAGGGAGTGCCTTTTGTGGAAAGGGAAAATGCTTATTTTTAGTGGGGGAGGGATATGGTGATGATGAGATGCCTCAAGTAATTAAACTCAATAAATTTTTCAAAACATATTTTTATCATAGTTAAATTTAACACTTACATTATTTTAATATTTCTTATTGGTCATTTATAGAGGAATGCCACAGATGAAGCACAAGACCCTGAGGTTATTGTAGTGTTGAGTGATAAATTTTAAAATGATTAAGATAATATAACCATTGCATCCCCTAACATGGAGTATTATTCTTTATCTACACACAAAAAAATACACTCTGATGATAATGTGTGGTTATACACTACAGGTTGTATGGATGTGAAAGCACCATATTCTCGATGAGTGGGTCCAAACTTGCCATGGTGAGGCCAACCCAAAAAAAATGTTGTAATATTACCATTTAGATGGTTTTATATGAGGATACATATCCACTAACCTTATCTAGGATTGAGGAAGACACATCTCAACATAATGTCCATTAAAATGCAATCTAACCTAGTAGTGATATAAGCATTAACCAATATGTTAACAATATATAAAAATCAATAAATTTTTGCGCAGTGGACATCATTTTTAAATCCCTTTGGTTTCATTAAACCCTACCATATTTTATTTTTATTTTTTTATCTTTTAATCTCATTTAGGATTTGGATGAAGATGAGGTGATGTCTTTGAAAGCTATATGAGCCATTTATTGCTAGTATGAGATCCACTTTTTATTTAGAAAACTAATATGTTTTTTCTTCATGTAGGTGTCTTACTATTAATTCTCTTCAACCTTTTTAACCTTTAAATTGTGAAATATAAGTGTCTTCATGTTAGGACGATCAATACTCAAATTCATTGGTCATCCACTTCCACTTCCTTGTCCTCAATAAGGGGTTTCATAGCCATGCCATGAACATGGATATTATTTGGAAACTAGTAGCTTGGATATGATTTTTATATATTTTTTTTGACATGATATGTATGACATGTATGATGTATAATGATACATATTATTTGTACATGATATTTAAATATAAGTGTTTCATTTATGTACATTATAAGTAATGATATGGTGGTTAATATTACAGCTAATGATGTATTGCAATACTTTACATGGTTAAAATATGAAATCATGTTCACATGTATGTAAGTAATCATGTTGATATTATGATATGTAATGATGTTGATAGGTAGATATGTTCACATGTAATCAATCGTGTTCACATTTTTACATTATTCTTTATTGAATATTATAAATGTCAGTAATAATGTGCACATGTTCACATGCCACTATGTATGTTCACAAGTAATTATGGTGGGATAGAGTGATATATAGGATTTTTTGCATGATTTTGGGGAAGGGTGTATCATGTCACTGATCTATTTTCCCTCCACTTTTCTCATTTTTTAGCTTTGTTTTTTCAAACAACTCACACAACACTTCAACTAATGTATATGGATTCTAGTTCGAGGAAGAGGAAGAGTGAGGATGAGGAGTGAAACACTTCAACATATGCTATCGATCCTACTGGAGGTACAAAAATTTTATTCCTTTCTTTCTCTTCCTACAAAAATTTTATTCCTTTCTTTCTCTTCCTACATTATTTCCATGTTGGAATAAAAGAATGCAAAATTATTCAACTTATCTTCAACATTTACTTTTTAGTATCATTTGGGTTTTGTGAAGACATTTATGCCTTCCATGAAAACATAATTCTAAAGCATGCAAGTTTTAGGAACATTATTAAAAAAGTGGGAAATAGACTTCAACGAATGATAAGCTTATCATATTGATCATGGAAAATTTAGAGACTTGATGCCCTTGCCTCCCCTCCTCATATGGAAATATCTGATAAAGATGGAAAATTTCTAGTACAAGAATTTAATCTTATTGAAATTGAAAATTTCACTAACATATACAAATAATGATCCATGGTAAAAACCATATTTTTACTTAAGCAGGGTTTTTTAATGATCCATTTCTATTTTTTTATTATGTTCACAACATTGGGAAATATTTTCTTCACTACAACACATAATTTGCTTACCTTTGGCAATAACTTCAAGATAATAGTTGCATTCAGATAATAAGGAAATTTCAAATGAAAAATTTGTGACCTTGTAGAACATATTTTTCCAAAATACATCTAGAATTTTCAATTTATTATACTTATATGTTGTGTTTCAAAGAATTTATCCATTTTTATCTTACCTTCTCTTACTTTTTTTCTTAATTGTTGATTTTATATGTTTTTTTAGTTACTTTCCTATCATGGAGTCTTCTTAATATAGTTCTCCATTATATTTGGTTATTCTAAGAGGATCTCATATGAGTGTAAAATGTCAAGACAAATTCACATGAAATATACTCATAAGCTTGATATTTAGGAACATACCTTTCTTTACCATAACATCTATATTATTTAATGTTGTCCATCTAAGTGATCTATGCTAAGTAAGTTTGAGCCTTATGCTACAAAACACTAATCTTAAACCTTGATTCATGAACCTCAGCATGAAATGTGAACAAAGAATCTAAAGAGTTATACATTTTATTTTCAAAAAAAATTAGAGACATGCCTTTATTTGGGTCTTAACTATTATAAATTTTTGGGTCATTCCTTTGACAATATTTATCCCCTCAAATTTTATTGTTTTTTCATCTTTGATATTATAAAATAGATCTCTCTTAACTCACCCATCCCTTTGTTCAAGGTTCCACATTGTTAGTTCCATTACCAATTAGTATCATGAAAAATTTACACACTTCATCTCTCTTTGTCAATTAATCATGTTTAATCATGGTGTTGCACTCTTGAAATCCAAGTCTTCCCTATAATTAACAAAAGGATGATAAATATTATCATAATCATAGAACTTTTATTTCTCTTACATTGTATGTATCCTTTCACCAAACGGTGAAATAGCACACAAATTTTACAATTTCAAATAACCAATGTATTTGGTAGGTTTTTCTTTCTTCACAAGATGATAAAATTGTGACAACGGTTTTTTATAATACCTTTAGGAGTTAGCATAAGGTGAAGTTGAGTACAATCATAGAATTGAAATCAAAATTCAAAGATTCATTAATTAACAAGGATGTGGAATTTCTTCAAGCCAATGATAAATTAGAATGTAAACTGTCAACTCTACTATTTATTTTGTAATTGATTCAATAAATATTTTAACCCAAACTTCAGCTTTATACAATATATCCTATTAAATATATGAATTCAACCCATCAAGGATTAGGTAATATTATTATATCATTTAATGGAAGAATATGCATAAGATATGATGAGGCTAATTAATCTTACAATAACACATCTATGAGAGTCACAACCAAAGTTTCATTACAAGATTTAAAATAAAATTTCAATTAACCAACTAGTGACATCTTTTGTGTAAGGATACCAGTCCCAAATTTCAAGAGGTAGTTTGTGGATAATTTAGGAAGTATGTTAATATTCCTTCAACTAAGAGAAAATTATACATGTCACACTTTAGTAGTGCATCTAGATTGATTTCATTGGTGATTTTATTCTTGCATTACTATTTTAGATAGATATTTCTAGATAATACAAGAAAATATATTATTTGACTTACTTGTTATGTTGTATTTTTATATCCTAATTCACATAGATAATTTTTATTTTGTATATCCTAATTCACTTAGTTTTCATATGTTATAACTTGTTATTTCTTTTCACTTATGTAGATTGAATTTTGATTGAATGTCCTAATTCACTTAGCCATGTATTTCTATAGGGATCTTAGAAAATGAATATGTGAAGGTATTTGGTGGTTTCATGAAAGATGTGGAAGAGATTCTTGCAAGGATGATATGTGAGCTCATAATGTTGGTGTTAATTTATCATTGGTCATGCTAAAAAATGGTCATCTCACTAAGGATAAATCATTTTTTCTAACCTTATTCAAAGCACAAGGACAACCATTTAGAGGTTAAAAAGTATAGTAGCCAAGAATAATATGGTCTTGGATAATTTTACTATAGAGAGTGAGGAGTTACATCATTAAAATATTGCACATAGGGGTGATAAGTTGTAACTTTTCTATTTCTACAGTAATCACCATCACAAAGTGAGATATTACACATAGACCTATTCTATCAAGGACAATGGCATTACTAAGGGAGTGCCTTTCATGGAAAGGTAAAAGAGTTTTTCTTAGGGGGTATGGAATGGTGATGATGAGATGCTTCATGTAACTAATCTCAATGAATATGTCCAAACATATTTTTATTATAGTTTTATTCAAAACTTACATTATTTTAATATTTCTTATTGGTCCTTTATAAAGGAATGCCATGGATGAAACATGAGACCCTAAGGTTATTGTATTATTGAGTGAAAATTTTGAAAATAGTGAGGATAATATGACCATTGGCTCCCCTGACATAGATTCTAATTCTTGCTCAACACAAAATTTTAATTTACACCCTAGTGATAATGTGTGGTTGTACACCATAGTTGTATGGATATGAAAAGCATCATATTCTTTATTAAGTAGGCCAAAATTTTCCATGGTGTGACAACCCCCAAAAAATGTTATACTTTCACCATTTAGAGGGTTTTTATGAGGATCCATCTCCACTACCCTTTGCTAGTATTGAGGAATACACACTTCAAAACAATGTCCATTTAAATGTAATATGGGCCAATAGTGATATAAGCATTAACCAATATGTATCAATGTACAAAAAACAATAAATTTTTACATAGTGGACATCATTTTTAACTCCCTTTGGTTTCATTCAACCCTACCATATTTTATTTTTGTTTTGTTTTATCTTGGAATTTCATTATGATTTGGATTAAGATGAGGTGATGTATTTTAAAGCATTATGGACCATTTTTTGTTGATATGAGATTTAATTTTTATTTATTAAACTAATATGTTTTTTCTTCATGTAGGTGTCCTATTGTTTATTTTCATCAACCTTTATAATCTTTAAAATTTGAAATGCAAGTATCTTCATGGTAGGGTGACAAATACTCACATTAATTGCTCATCCACTTCCACTTCCTTATCCTCAGCAAGGGGTTTTACAACCATGCCATGGGCATGGATATTGATTTGAAACTACTATCTTGGACATACATACATACATACATAGACATGATATATATGGCATGTATGATGTGTAATGGTACATATTATTTGGACATGATATTTCAATATAAGTGTTTCATTTATGTACCTTGTAAGTAATGATTTTGTGGTCAATATTATAATTAATGATGTATTTAAATACTTTACATGGTTAAACGATGTAATGATGTTCACATGTATGTAATAAATCATGTTGATATGTATGATATGTAATGGTGTTGACAAGTAATTATGTTCACATGTAATCAACGATCGTATTTATTAATTATTCATTCTTGAATATTACAAATAATAGAAATCATGTGCACATGTTCACATGTAAATATTTATGTTTCCAAGTAATCACTGTGGGATGGAGTGTTATATATTATTATATGCATGACTTTGGGGAAGGGTGTATCATGTCACTTGTCTATTTTCCCTCCACTTCTCTCATTTTGTTTCTTTATTTTTTCAAGCAACTCATATAACACTTCAACTAATGTATGTGGATCCTAGTTTGAGGATGAGGAAGATTGAGGGTGAGGACTAAAACACTTCAACATATCCTATCGAACATGCTATAGGTATCAAACTTTGATTCCTTTCTTGATCTTCCTACATTGTTTCCATGTTGGAATATAAGAATACAAAATTCCTCATCTTCTCATTAGGTTTTTCCTTCTAGTCTCATTTAGGTTTTTTGAAGACAATTTTGACTTTCATGAAAACATAAGTGTGGATCATATAAGGTTCATGAAACTTCTTTAAAATGTGGGACATGAACTTCAACTAATGATTGGATTATCATATTGATTATGGAAAATTTGGAGACTTGATCCCCTATATTCATAACCTTGATATATAATAACATACATTTGTTTGCCACAACATAAATATTATTTAATGTGTTATCTATCTAAGTGATATCTACTAAGTAAGTCTAAAATTTGTGCTATAGGACATCACTCTTAAACCTTGACTTGTGAACCTCAACAAGTGATGTGAAAAAAGAATCTAAAGAGTTCTAAACTTTATTGACAATTTTTTTCATAGATACACCTTGGTCTAGGTATTAACTATTATAAATTTTTGGTTCATTACTTTGACAATATTTATCCCCTCAAAATTTTGTTGTTTTTCATCTTCAATCTTATAAAATAGAGTTATCTTAACTCACTCATCCCTTTGTCCAGGGTTCTACATTGTTAGTTCCATTACCAGTTAGTATCATGCAAAATGTACATTTGTCAATTAATATTATTTAATCATGGTGTTTTACTCTTGTAATAGTTAATCCATGTAATTAACAAAGGATGATAAATATTATCACAATCATAGAATTTGCATTTCTATTTCATTATATGTATCCTTCCAATGTAGGGTGAAATAACACACAAATTTTATAATTTTATTTATAAATAACCAATGTATTTGGGAGGTTCATATTTATCCACAAGATGATAAAATTGTAACAAAAAATTTGATAATACCTTTAGGAGTTAGCATAAGGTGAATTTGAGTACAATCATTGAAGTGATAGCCATATTAAAATATTCGCTATTTATCAAGGATAGGGAATTTGTTCAAGATAAGGATAAATTAGAATTTAAACTTTCAACTTTGTTATTTATTTTTTGATTGATTCATTAAATATTTTAACCCAAGTTTAAGCTTTTTACAAAATATCCTATTAAATATGTGCATTCAACCCTTCATGGATTAAGTAATATTATCAAATTAGTTTGTGGAAAATATACATAATATATAATGAGGCTAATGACTCTTAAAATAACACATATATGAGATTCATGACCAAAGTTTCATCACAAGATATAAAATAATATTTCAGTTAACTAACCAGTGACATCCTCCATGCAAGGATACCAATTCCAAATTTTAGGAGGTGGTAGTCTATTGATTATTTGGGAAGTATGTCAATATGCCTTCAAATAAGAGAAAACTCTACCTATCACATTTTAGTAGTGCATCTAAATTGATTTCATTGGTGATTTTATTCTTGCATTTTTATTGTGCATAGATATTGATAGATTAGACAAAATATATTTTGTGAATTACTTGTTATGTTGTATTCTCTAAATTATAATTCATGTAAATAATTTATATTTTACATATCCTAATTCATGTAGTTTTCATATGTTATAAACTTTTTGTGTTTTTTTTTTACTTCTGTAGTTTTAATTTTGATTAAATGCCCTGATTCAATTAGCTATGTACTTCTATAGGGGTCCCTAAAAATGAATATGTGAAGTTAATTGGTGAAATCATGGCATATGTGTAAGAGCTTATTACAAGGATGATATGTGAGGGTGTTAAGTCAATGATAGATCATTTTTATGTTAAGTTATCATTGGCCATGCTAAAAAATGGTTTTTTCACTAGGGAAAACCAATTTTTTCTAACCTTCTTCAAAGCACAAAGACAACCATTTATAGGTTGGAAAGCATTGTAGCCAAGAATAATAGGGTCTTGGATAATTTAACCATGAAAAGTGATTAGTTAGATCGTAAAAATCTCATACATAGGGTTGAGAAGTTATAACTTGAATAAAAGTGTGTCAATATTGATACTTCCAATGCATACACCAAAGCACTATGTGACTGCAAGGGAGAGATAGTTAAGGCCTTAAACATAAAGTACAATTAAATTATTTGTATATATAAACAAGAGCTGAAACATTGAAAGGCAGAGTGTGAGAAAATGTGTGGTCAATTTTGAAGGATGAGCCTAAGTACTAGTGGAAAATATATGCACATTCAGTTTTGTGATTGATATGCTATGTATACTTATGGCATTTTACAGAAATCTTGTTTAAACATTGAAAAAGTGAAATAAAATAACTATGGATTTCAATAATATATAATATTGAAGATTCATTTATTTGATATATTTGTAATGTAATGATAAGGTTTCCATTTATTTATTTGGTTTCTCTAGGGTTAGTATTTACTACTTCTATATAGCTTAATATTTGTAATTCTTGTATGAGATTTTTGTTTTGTCATTTTGAGATCCTATCTTCATTGTATGTCAAATTATAAAATCAATATATAATGGTGTTAATATTGTATAAAATATATGATATTACATGAGACTTTCCAAATATGTGCTCCATACAATTATTAAAATATATATAAGTTATAATTAAAGCTAAGGTTTATGTAATTTTCATTTGCAGACCCTTAATATTATCATCGTTGTATGTTAAAATATCAAATCACCATATGTAAAAGAATACAAATATTTATCTTTCAAAAATATGCCACTCTATGTATATATTGTGAAATTATTAATTAGATTATTAGGTATAAAATAAGCATTTAATATGGTATGTTCCAGTTGAACCCTATTTTGGGATTGCATTAAAAAAGTAAACTTCTATCAACATTTGAAAAAATGATTAGTCAATATTTGTGTGTATTCCTTGCACTTAATTTATTTATAAATTATGTGTATGATTGTAATTGTTTCCTTTTTATACCAAATATACCTATTCTTAATTCATCTCTTTCAAAAATAATATCTAACAAAAAATATGAATGGAAAAGACTCTAAAGTTTGGTGTGGAGAAAATGCTAGCTTTTTTTTTTATAAACATAAGTGGTCATCATTACAATTATATGCAAACTTCCATATTTTTAATCCAATAAAGTCATAAAAATGGATATATTTTATGTATTCAATGTTTCATTTCATTTTTTAAACTTGAAAATATCTCATTTTCAAGTCATAGTCTACTCTTTCATCTCAAAACCATATAGATATTTTCCTTCTTCATCTAAAATTTTATTTGAGGAAAACATTGATTCATATGGTATGTTTATCAAATATTTAAACTACTTTTATTAATGTAAAAGAGGAATAATGTCTTGTTAAATACCATGGAATTTGGAAAGTAAGAACTCATGACAATAGAGAGTGTCCTAATGTAACAAACAAGTATCAAAACAATGCACAGAATGTGGTCCTATTGACCATGATGATGATGACTACCCAAAAAAAAATGGCCAACATGGTGAAAATCATACAAAAAGAGAATATATACTTACTAGTTACTACAAGGGATGATAATAAAATATAATTGGGCATGTGAATTATAAACCAAATAATGTAAGATGTTATCCAAGTTATTAATTATATAAACCATCAATCAGATGCCCTAGAACCTAAAATAAGAATAAATCACATAGCCAACATGGGGATAAAACCAAGAAACATGAAGATAACTAGTGTTAGTAATACATGGAACTATGGTTACATTACTAGTCAAGTCATTATATTTATAGGTGTTTTGACATAACAACACTTAGGTAGGGTTTTGTTAAGACCCTACCTCTCCTAAAAGGAATAATATCTCACAAATAAAATATTCCCCAAGGTCTAAATGTATCAAGTCTCGGTATTCTAACCTTAACTCAGCATGTTGATGTGTAACCATTCCATTTCAAGGGGCCTTTTTAACAAACTGAATCTCTATAATATCTCTAACTTAGACATTAGGAAAGAGGCAATAATTTCCATGGATAATGATAACATGGACTATCTTCAAATGGAAATCACAACTACTAAATATACATATGAAAAGTAAATAACTGATTTCCAAATATATTTATCATGTGCATATATTCAAAAATGCTTAAATAGTGGCAAACAAGATTAAGCAACCAATATTACCATGCATATTCAAATTGATCTCAACCTAGATTAACTCATGATCCTAAATAAAATTCAAAATAGAAAGATAAATAGATAAAAATCCTACTGATACCAAATATGTTCCTAGCAATGTTTGATTGAGCACACCCCAATCCTTGGTTGAGTCAGACCTAGCACAACTTCACCCAAGAATGGTTTGACGGTCTAGGATGTTGAATGGATAAGTGGAAAATACCATGACCACCATATACATGCACATGAAATGGATTTAAATTCTTAACATCCTTTCAAATATTGAGATATGCATTTTTATTAATAATACTGAGTGATTACAATCATTCTAATGTAACAAAACAACTATGTAATAGTAAATCTAAAATAGGAGAAGGGAGAGATTATCTAGAAAGTAATAAAAAGCATCAAAGTATGTCTAGTTCTATATGTCTATATTACTATGCCCAAAGAATAATCCATGTGCAACATCCTCTAATACTAAAAATGCCCATCTGGAGAAATGTTCTTAAAAATATATATACACACGAAGGGGACAACCCCTCCCTCATTTTCCATTTCAACCCACTACTAGGGTAGTTAAAAATATTAATTGATAATTGGAGAAGGTGGTTGGACATGTCTGAGATTTATGATAGATATGGAGGCATACCCATTATGAAGTTAGAGCTTATGCCATATTTCTTTGATCATCAGTTGATTTCTTTGGGATCCATCATCCCATTCAGTATTTTCCATTTATTACTTTCCCACTAGTTCAAATCCATATTATGTATCCTTTTAGTTACTCCATACAAACCTAACTTACCTCTTTTATCTTATGCTTCATTATTCACCAATGGTCTTTCCATGTTGCACTAGTTTGGATTTGTCTTTTATGCATTATGCTTTGCCCAAAGGTCTTGAATGCCCTGATAGGGGCATGTGCCCAAATCAATAACTTGGATTAAAATATGGTCCTACAAGATCTAAAAAAATCTTTAAGTACAAATATTTTAAAGAAATGACAAGGCAAAAACATTAAAATTATTGAATCATGAATATAAAACCCATAATTCAAAAATGTGAGAAATGAATGAAATATTTTGTTATTAAAACATAGACATACACATTAGCTAGCTTTCAATTTAAACATAATATTTTATATATGTATAAATCATATATAGATCCATCATTAATTCAAATGGAGCACTCTAAAATATTATAATGTTATTATGAATCCCTCCCTACCAATGGAAAATTTTCATTTAATCAACCAATGTCCATCTCAAATATTTGTTAGTTTTGACATTGGTGACAACCATCAAATTATATCCTTCAAGTGTGACATGGTATGCTCTTATTGGTCTAGAGGCTCAAATTTTATTATTTTGATGATGGGTGGATGCCTATAAAATTTAATCTCAAAGAGAGTGCAACATCATTGGGGTGTTATGCAGTAGCCCCTCATCAATCTAGGATTTTAGTTTGGGTACACAGAATGGCACCACGTGACATTACCATAATGGGTTAAAACTTTGGGATAATTTAATTGGCTATGTCTTTATGTCCCTAAGATTATAGGAAATCTAGGTGGTTGCTTCTCAGGCTCTCAAAATCATAGGACTATTAGCTTGTTCAATTTGTCTTCTAAGTCTTCGTGGTCCTAGGATCCCAAGAATTCACCACGTGACATCTTCATGGGAACTTGGGGCCATGGGACTATTTATCTTATAAACTAAGTTCTTGAGGTCCCAGGATATTAAGAAATTATTTTATGATAGATTCTAGGGGCCTCAAAATAATTAACCTTAAAGGC
Source organism: Torreya grandis (assembly GCA_037957365.1). Classification (NCBI taxonomy): domain Eukaryota; kingdom Viridiplantae; phylum Streptophyta; class Pinopsida; order Cupressales; family Taxaceae; genus Torreya; species Torreya grandis. Next base: position 1,831,484 of record JARHVA010001498.1, on the reverse strand, counting down.
GTACTTTAATTCTTTGTTGGGTCAAGTTACTGAGATCATGCCACATGGCACGATATCGAGGATCAAAGGTATTAAAAAATTATTAACATATTTATAATTTAAAAACTTTTGGGACTTGGCTTGGAACCTCAAATTTATCTAATAAAAAAACATGGAAGGGTATGGGAGGAATCAAAAGACTCATGAGAAAATAAAATAAATAATTAAGGAAAGGAGCTCATATTTTTTGGCATGCTCTACTTGAATAAATTGGCTTGGGAAATTTGGGTTCAAAGAACTTAAGCTCGATGGATAAGGATTCACTGAGTTGAGTTTGACACCATATGGAAATGAGTTTACATCAAAAGGCTAAATATAGGTGGGCTAGTCAAGTGATAAAATAAACCGAGACCTAGGACATCGACATTGATGAAAAATATTATTCAAAGTAAACTCTCAAACATGAAAAGTCCCTCAGACCAGATGCAACAACATTAATATCAGCCAAGAAAAAAGAGGGTCCCCATTTTTAGGTTTAAAATGGGGTGTGTTTTGAAAGTAACAATAAATGGTGACTCATGATGGGAGATACTCCCGAGTATCTTAAGAAGTCAGAATCTCTAGTTCTCATTCAAACACAAGAATCGGATGAAATGTACCATATAAGGCAAAATAAAAATGTAAAGGCAAGAAATTATGCTCCAACGCATGACATATTAAGTTGTAATTCCATCTAAATATGATTGGTGTGTGAGTTATGTAATTAATTCAATTATTTTTCAAACACACATAATGTTAGGTTGTGGAGCTAAAAGCTTCACCCGAATGCAAACATGGAGGAGGTTGCTGAGTGTCATAGTCACTGATGTCGGCAGGCCAACTGACATCGGTCAGTGGTCGACAGAAAGCAACCGACATCGATCAGTAGTCAGCCAATGTCAATCACCTCCAGACGGACAGGGACCGACATCGGTCGCCTGTGCAGTTCCAAAATTGATTGTTGATGGACAGTTAGTTTGTTGAACCAGTTGTTTGCATGTTAAAGACTAGTTCGAGTCTTGAGCCTCTTGTCTAATTTTTGTATGCATGGGATCTATATAATAGACTCATGGGCTATATTTTAAAGTGTAGAACCAGAAGATTTCTTCCATGGTAGAATCACAAGGGTTCTTCCAGGTATGTAAGATCAGGTTGATCTGCAGGTTGTACAAGATCAGGGGGAGATCTACATGTGGTAAGTAAGATCAGGTTGGTCTGCAGGGGTGTGTGTGTGTGAGGTCAAAAGTAGATCTACAGGGGAGCAAGATCAAAGGTGATAGCAACACATCAAGGAGCAAGATCAGGGGAGATCTACTTAGAGTACCAGTTCGTACTCAGTTGTACTGGTAGTATTGATACTAACTGGTTGAGGTGAACAACAGCTCTGTGTTAGCCATTTATTGTGACCTGTATTGAGAGAAGATTAATCTTGAGGGAAGATTACTGGTATGCCCATAAAGTGGATGAAAGAGTGTGATCTCTTTGTTGTAATTTCCTTCTAATTGAGTTGAATACAATTGTGTGTTGCCTCTCATATTTTGTGTTATTTCTATTTCTAGTTACTTGTACTTCTGGTATAATTCCACATGTTTAGTTGCTTATACAAAGGTAATCATATGTGCTCTTAAATATGATAAGTTGTGTCAGAGCTTTGGGGAACCTAGGTCCTATCAATTGCTATCAGAGCAAGGTTGGATGTTCTCAGAGCGAGGTTGACTAACAGGTGGTTCAGATCTGGTTAGTGTTTTTGATTACAAGTTACTCATAGGGGTTTCTATTTGAGTGGGAGTATAGCAATGGCAAAAGAAGGTAAGCTGAGAATGGAGAAATTTAGACATAGGTGTAGCACCACAGGGTGTGTGGTGGTTGGTCTTCAAGATTGAGCTTGAAGAGGAATACAAGCCAAGATACAGATTAGACAATGTACTGGTATAGGTACAGGTGCAATTGTTTATCTCCAAGTGGGAGATTGTTAGGTTGTGGAGCTAAGAGCTTCACATGGATGCAAACATGGAGGAGGTTGCTGAGTGTCACAGTCACCGATGTTGGCAGGCCAATCAACATAGGTCAGAGGTCGAAAGAAAGAAACCAACATCAGTCAGGAGTCGGCCAACATCAGTCACCTCTAGACGGATAGGGACTGACATTGGTCACCTGTGCAGTTCCAGAACTACTTGTTGATGGATAGTTAGTTTGTTGAACCAGTTGTTTGCATGTTAAATACTAGTTCGAGTCTTTAGCCGCTTGTCTAATTATTGTATGCATGGGATCTATATAATAGACTCATGGGTTGTATTGTAAAGTGTAGAACCAAAAGAGTTCTTCCATGGTAGAATCACAAGGGTTCTTCTAGGTATGTAAGATCAGGTTGATCTGCAGGTTGTGCAAGATCAAGGGGAGATCTACATGTGGTAAGTAAGATTAGGTTGGTCTGTAGGGGTGTGTGTGTGCGAGGTCAAAAGTAGATATGTGGGGGAGCAAGATCAAAGGTGATAGCAACACATCAAGGAGCAAGATTAGGGGAGATCTACTTGGAGTACCGGTTCATACTCGGTTGTACTGGCAATATTGATACTGACTGGTTGGGGTGAACAATAGCTCTATGTTAGCCGTTTGTTGTGACCTGTATTGAGTGAAGATTACTCTTGAGGGAAGATTACTAGTATGCCCACGAAGTGGATGAAAGAGTGTGATCTCTTTGTTGTAATTTCCTTCTAATTGAGTTGAATACAATTGTGTGTTGCCTCTCATATTCTGAGTTGTTTCTATTTCTAGTTACTTGTACTTCTGGTATAATTCTACATGTTTAGTTGCTTATACAAAGGTAATCATATGTGCTCTTAAATCTGACAAGTTGTGTCAGAGCTTTGGGGAACCTAGGTCCTATCACATAATAAATTAGATGTGCCCAAATGTTAATAACTTTTGAAAGGGGAAAAATGCAATTTATCTTAGAGGGGAATGGAATGGGCATTGCTCTACTATCAGCTAGGAATTCATAGCCTCGACAAATATACCTTTGGTCCCTTTTGAAGGCCTTGCTCCATTGGCAACTAAGCTAGAAATATTGTGGTGGAGATTGCCAAGATAACCCTTTTAAGGAGAATTTTTAGATTCTATATTTTAGTTTAACTTATTTTGAAAGAGATTTTACTTTTTCATTAGTGGAGGGTTAGGGACCAAACCATGGGTTTAAGGGAAAGTGGGGAAGTTCATGAAAAATGAGACAAATCAAAATTAAATCAATGTTGCATTTTCCCTTCATATATTCCATTTAGTGTATTTGATGATATTTAAACAAAAAAAAGAGGCATTTTTAAATCCATATGTTCAGTTTTAAATCATTGGCCCTCAACATTCTAAAAATACAAGGAAAACATAATAGTTTGTGAAAACATTCATACAAGAATTTTCACATTTATGGATAGGAATGCCAGTAGTGATGTTTACAAACAAGCTTCCCATTTATCATACATTGAAAAAGTTGGGAAACTCTTAGGTCAAAATATCAAATTCAACTCAAAAACCAAACCCACACAACTAAACCAAGCACTAAAAAGCAAATCAAATAGACAAAAAATAATGAAATCAAACCTAAACTAAAACAAGGGACATTAATAAAGGTAAACAACAAAACATAAATAAAAAATAAACTAATTATAGTGTGCTCTAAGCCAATTCAGACCTAGAAGTAGTGTTTGAGGAATTATCCATTGACACGCAATGGGACATCCTCACTAGTTAGACATCTTAGGTGGAAAGCATTCTCACCCAAGATTTTAAATATTAGATAAGGACCCAACCATAAGGCATCAAACTTCTTATGATGTCCCTTTTATTTATTAGCCTTATGCCAAATAAGTATAAGGTTTGAGACCCAAAATTCCTTTGATTTGGATCATTTTTCAAACCAACATATGACAATCCCTTAGTGTTTATTGAATTTTAGCAAGGTTGCATCACTTTTTTCATCTAATTGCATAAGATTCAAGAGTCAAACCTCTATTTGGTCATCGACTCCCAAATAATCAGTCATAAACTACAAAATAGGAATCCTTAATTTAACTAGGAAAATAGGGTGTTGGACATAAACTAAGTGGTAAGGAGAAGTGCTTAAAGATGCTTTATCTGTAGTCCTATCATCCCACAATGAAAATTTCAAGACATTATGCGAACTCATAGGTTTATTTTCTAGTGTCCTCTTAATTATGTTTATCAAATTCTTATTTTTATATTTAGCTATCTCATTTCCTTGTGGATAATAATTAGAAGAGAAATTGAGGATTACCTAGTGATCATATGCCCATTTTAAGAATTTTAAAGAGGATAAAGTGGTTCCATTAGCATATATGAGTGCATAAGGCATACCAATCCATGTGACAATATGATCCTCTATGAATTAGAAGCCTATGTTGGTCATGTAATTCTTGAATGGTTGAGCAGCCCAATGAGTGCAATAGTCGATGGCTATCAGAATAAATTTGTGGCCTATGGATTAATGTTCATTGATTATTCCCACAAAATCCAATCCCCACTTCATAAATGATCAAGCTTCAACTAATAGAAATAAAGGTGATGCTGGGGTAAATTCTCTATGCATATCTATTTGGCATGTATGGTAGTTTTAAACATGTAAATTCACATATTTAAAGAGATGCAACCAATAATATCCTTTTATCAATATTTTTTGGGTTATTGTATCACCAAAACCATGTCCAGTTCCATACTTTCCATGAAAATCACTATGCACATCAGTTACTTCATCTTTGTTAAGACACCTTGGATAAATGCCTTAGTGGTTCCTTCTATAGAGCACAATGACTTTGATCATAAAGTGGTTAGTAATCAATCATAATTCCCTTCTTTACATAAAATCCAAATCATCATATCACTCATTTTTAAGTAGATAATTGATTATGTACTTATACCAATCAGCATTGGTGATGTTTTCAGCCCTATACTATTGTCAAGAGATTTATGGGTTTGATTCTATAATAGTTTTGCTAACTCCTTGTCCCCTCACAAATATCATTAACTGAAGTTCCAAGTTGAACTCTTGAAATATAGTCATCCACTTCCCTTTCCTCTTACCTAATTTGTTCTGCATTAACATGGATTTGACTATTAGATCAGGCATAATAGCAAAGGTTTTACTACATAATATGTAATGGTATAATTTATTAATAGTCTTAATCAGCATGAAGGCCTACTTATCCATCATGGTGTATTTCAATTATGTATTTCTCAGAAGAGAGATCATAAATGAAATAGGTCATTCAACTCCAACTCTTTTTCTTTATGTCAAAACAATAGTGGTCAAATGCTCTGAAGGGAAAGAGTAAATATAAAAATGTTGTGTACTCAAGGCTGATCAACACTAGGGTGTACATAATTTCCTTTTTCATCTAGGTGAAATTTGCTTGTGCTTCACTTGTCCATTCAATTTTATCATCCTTATTTATCATTTTATTCAGAGGTTTAAATATCTCTATGAATTTGGAGATGAACTTCCTCACAAAGTTAATCTTTCCAAAGAATAACTTTAGCTATTTCTTGTTATCTGGTAATGAGATTTACAGAATAAATTATATTCTCTTAAGGTCTATTGATATACCCCATTATGAAATGATATGACCCAATAACTTCCCTTTGATGACCCTAAATATATAATTTTTTGGTTTCAATGAGATCCCATGATCTCTGCATCTTTCTATTACTCTCCTCAAATATTTGACATGATCCACCCTTCTCTTAGATAAGACTATCATATCATCCATATACATAATTATACACTTTCACATAAGGTCTTTGAGTTCAATTTCCATCACCTTTTGAAAGGTAGCACCCATGTTAATTAATCCAAAATGCATTCTTTTGTATGTGAAGGTGCCCCACTTGGTTTTCAAAGTTGTATTGATTCTATCCTCATAATCAACTACCACTTGATTATAACCTAAATACCCATCAAGGAATGACATAATTTGGGCACCATTCATAATCTGTAAAACTTCATCCAATGAAGGCAAGGGATAGTTATCATTTTCATATGATTTGTTCAAATTACAAAAATCAACACAAAGTCTAATTTACCCATTCTTTTTCCTCACCATCATCATGTTTACAACCCACATAGTGTGTCTCATTGAGAAGATGATCCTTGATTTTCATGGTTTCTGTACTTATTTAAAGATTAGTGGCTAAATTAGTGGATTAACCAATACTTGTCTCTACCTAAATGTCCTAATTCTTATCTTTACGGGGGATTATGTATGTCAATATGAAGGTTTCAAATAATTTTAGGTCCTCATAGCTCCATGTAATTACATATTTGAAATCTCTAAGGGCTTGTGCCATTCCTTGATTCTCTTCTGGGGTACTGGCTATACCTAGAAGCACATTTTTTTAATCATTTGCCTCACACAAGTTTCAATGTCCATGTATCATGCCTTTAGCAAGGGTCAACTTGTATTTTTCCTTTTGACAATCCATGTCCAATAGTTTATCTAGTGAGACCATCCCCTTGAGTATGTTGTTTGTCTTTAGATTCAAGGTCCCATCCTCATCTAGATCAAAGTATTTTCAACCATATTCATCAATAAACTAATTGGAAAATAAATTCATATTGGGGATGAATTCTAATATGTGTTGGTCATCATTAAAGACTTGAAAATTCATGATATTATCGGGGACTAATGGGGTAGATACTATATCTTCTAATAATATTGTCATTCTTGAATTAAACATGGGCTCTAAAGTGCTCATAGTAGTAGCTAATGCATAAACTATGTAATTATTTTGTCTAGGCAAAGTCTAAATACTAAATACACAATTATTCAGTTAGGTCCAAACTCAGTTGTGGTACTTTGGTAAGCACTTATCATTACATGAATAGATGCTTCTTACTTTATTAACCATTAATTCTGAGTCATCCAACACTCTAATGTGCTTCACCTTCATTCCCAAGGCATACTATAGTCCATATATTAAGGCCTCATATTTAGCCACATTATCAGTACAAGTGAATTATAAGTGATATGTAACTACATATGATTTTACCCTTATATTAACCAATTCCACTCTAGCACAACACCCTCTTTTATACTTGGAACCATCAAATTTCAATATGCATAATTTTGGTTTTATTGTGACAAATCAGGTTTTATTACTAAAATATGTTGGTGGTCTTTAAAACAGGAGTGAAATTGCAATGTTAACCTATGGATGTACTTTTTCATCCCTAATTGTGCACTTTTATTGTTTCTTGATTTGTGTGGGTCCTTCAACTGAAAAAGGTATTGCATATAAATCTTCTATGGGAAAAGAAATGATGGATTTATTTATAGTGGTTGTTTCATCTTTTGAAGAACATACGAACATTTGTTCTAACTTAAGTCATCGGATTTCAAATTTTCACATGCTAGAACCACATCCCAAAAGGAGACCATATCCATGGCACAATAGAAGTCCTCTTCATCTAGCTAGTCTAATTCATCTAATTTTGAATTTATTGCATGCTAGGCATGTTAATAGATAAATTTTCATGTTTCTCCTTTCTTCTTTATCTAGTAAGTAAACTCCCATTTATGATTCTTCATAGAGGATCTCATTTGTTTGGTTGTATTCAGTAGTCATACGCCATCTTTGGTTCCCACTCAATTATAATCTAGTTAGGTAGACCATGCCATGGTAGCCACATGTGGTTAAAGTTAGTTTTCATGTATCCATTCAATGTCCTTGACTAGTCTCAGCTTAGAAGAATACAATAAGCATTAAGGATATCCACCACATGGATATCAATGAATTATTGAATCCTTGGGTCTAAGGCCAATTGAATGTGTATATGATTTAGTTCCCTCACTAATTTCAACTCTATTTTATCCATTAGGATAACTTTTTTATTTAACTTTTTAGGTGTAAGACCCACTTTTTGGCAATAGCATAAGGCATGACATTCTTGAAGGTACTTGAATCCACCAAGAAATTATGTAAGTTTTTGATAAAAATACTAAATATTAGGGGAAAAGGTGGAACCTCTATTTTTTACTTATATAAAGCAACATGTGCATCATAAAAATTTCATAGATTCTTTCACCTTATTTTAGACAAATATTTCAAAAATGATTCCTTCTGATTAGACATTTACACTAATTCAACCATAGTAATGTTAGCTTTGGCTTTCTTCAAATCTTCCATAATGTCATAGCTAGGTTTAGATTGCTCTTGATGTTTGAAAGGTGGAGTAAGTGTTTAATAGTTCTTTGGATAATAAGAGATGGGAAGTCCTTTAGGAGGGGGAATATTATTACTTGAGTTCACAATAGGTGGGACCTAAGTGTTACTCGAAGGAGTAGAAGTAGTCAAAGGATTAGTAGATTTTCTCCCAAGTTGTTAAATATTCCCATTTAGAACTGTCTAAAATCTTGGATCTCATCTAAGTTATCTTTGGGCTCATTTTCATCATTAAATGGAAACTCATAGGTCTCCAATATTATGGTAGTACTTGTGTTTCTTCCATCTTGGTTTGGCTTATCTACAAGAGTAGGCATTATTTCCATGTTATCCATCTCCTTTTGGAGGACATTTGAGGTAGATAAGAACTAAACACAATTGATCTCTTTAGGGTCAGTTGCGTCATGCACTCTACACCAAGTTTTTAAATCCAAGTCTATGAAACACATCAAATAAGAAGCATTGTTTTTATTCTAATTATAGTTGTCAAGAAGATTGGGTACATTCTCATTATTAGGTTAAGTATTCCATTGTCTATTAAACCTCTAAAAATTGAAATTTCTACCCTGAGGTGGGTTATTTGTAATCTAATTTGCATTATTAGGTCCCTATCTTTGCAAATTGACCATGTCACTGGATAGCATTTGGATCATTTATTTAAAGCTATTTATTTTTTAGTATAAATTAATGATGGATTAGCTTACAACTTAAAGTTATGGATTAATAATAGGTGTGCTTCTGCTCAAGAACACAAGGGTAGAAGAGGGAGAAAGGTTACAAGCATTATTGGTAGGTGTATAGGGATTCAAATAGGATGTAATTCTATGTTGACTGCTATTGGATGTAGCATACCCACTACTAATCGATGTGGAAGTAATGTTATTATAGTCCATTGGGACCAACTATTGATTGTTTTCCTAGGGCACTACATAATTAGGAGGCATATAGGGTAGAACACTAGGCATGTAGTCCATCGAAGTCAGAGTATACACTTGGCTAGGGGTACTATACATAGAAATTGGGATGGGGTTCACGAGTAGGATGTCTTGCATAAGGCCCTGATTCAGCATAGGAATATGATTATATGCCCCTAGTTGTCATAAGAAATGTAGATCACCTATACTATATATTTGTGGTCCCATCTAGTGTTCTATGTTTACAACTTCATTATATACCAATGAAAGGAATGTAAGTGTAGTTGGGGTTCTTATAAGGAAAATTGACATCAAAGAATCCAAATCCCTCAAGTAAGTCTAAATGGATAGACCCTTTGCCATGATGTATGGATCTTTCAGTGTCTGATATAGTTTGAGGAACTGAACATTGAAGATCCTCATGGGTTCATTTGGCTCTCTCTCTCTCTCTCTCTCTTAGCAGTATTGAAATTATTATATGGGATAACAAGGTTGATAGGAAACCTAAAATTATTTACAAAGATGGTTTCTAGACCATCCTAAGTGGTTATACACTGGTTAGGTAATCCAAGGTACTAAGCATAGGTAATCTCCCCCAATGAATAAGGAAACAACCTATAGGTGATGTCCTCATATTGCACATGCATTCTGATAAGGGCATCCTTGAATGATGTATATGTTTTTAGCTACTTGATGTCCTCCAACTATGAATTTAGGAGAAAACTTGTCTAATTTCTTTGGTAGGTCATTTGCAATCCCTAAATCATTCACATGGTACCCACCTTGGCCAAGCCATTCCATGGCATTGGCCATTGGTAAAGTTTGGGGAATAAAAAAGGGGTTGAAAAAAGGAGTAATCATAGTTGTTGGTGAATTACTAATGGATTGAATGGTTAATCCTTTTCTTTTCCTTTATTATCTCTTTGTTTTGGTATTTTATTATTATTAAGTTCTAAAAGGTCAAAGCTATCCCCAGTAGACCTTGATCAATTATGTATCCTTCTATTTTCTAGATTAAGAGATAGATTAGCTCAATGCAATCGAAGGTTCCTAAAATGTCTTAGTTAAAAATTTGGCTATGCAATAGTTTATGCTCATGGGTGTCCCTCCTTATAGTGACATTTATGTTGATGGGTGTTTTGACACAACAACACTTAGGTATGGTTTTGTTAAGACACTACCTCTATTGAAAAGAAGAAGATCCCCTAAATAAAATGTTTCCCCAAGGTCTAAATTTACTAAGTCTTAGTATGCTAACCTTCACTTCATAGGTTGATGTGTAACCATTCCATTCCAAGGGGCCTTTTTAACAAACTAAATATCTACAATGACTCTAACTTAGACATTAAGAAAGAGGTAGGAAGTTCCCTAGACTATGATAACATGGTCTAGCCTAAAATTTAAATAATGGTTTCTTAATATACATATGATAATTAAATAACTAATTTCTAAATATATTTATCATGTGCATATATTCAACAATGCATAAATAGTGATAAACATGATCAAACAACCCAAATTATTGTGCACTCAGATTAATTTCAACCTAAATTAAATCATGATCATAAAGAAAATGCAAAAGAGAAGGGATAAATAGATATAAATCCTAATGATACTAAAGATGTCCCTGGTAAAGTTTGATTGAGTACACTTATTGAAACCAATCCTTGGTTGCGCCAAACCTAGCACAATTTCACCCAATAATAGTGCGATAGTTTGGGAAGCTAACTGGATAAGAGGGAAAGAACATGACCACCATATATAAGCATAGGAAATGGATTTAAAATCTTAAAAAACTTTCAAATATAGAGATATGCATTTTGACTAATAGTATTGAGTGATTACAATCATTCAATTGTAATAAAACAACTCCATAACAACATAGCTAAAACAAGAGAAGGGAGAGATTATCTAGAAAGCAGTAAAAAACATCAAAGTATGAATGATTTTATATGTTTTCGTTATGATTTACAAATATCCAGCCACATGCAACATCATCTTATCCTAAAAAATTCCCACCCAAAGAAATGTTCTCAAAAAAAAATATATGCACAAAGGAGCCAACCCCTCTATCGATCGCCAACTCAACCCATTATTGGGTAGTTATAAATATTCATTAATAATTAAATAAGTTGGTTAGACATGTTTAAGATGTCTGACAGATATGGAGGCATGCCCATGATGCAATTAGATCTCATGCCATCTTTCTTTGATTATCAACTTATTACTTTAGGAACAATCATCCATTCAAAATTTTCCATCTGTCACTTTCCCACTAGTTCAAAGCCATCTTATGTATCTTTTTAATTATTTCATATAAACTTGACTTGCCTCTATTTTCTTATGCTTCATGATTCACCAATGATCTTTCCATGTTGCACTATTCTAGATTTGTCTTTTTTGTGTTGTGCATTGGTTAAGGGCCTTGATTTCCCTGATAGAGGCACACACCCAAATCAATAGCTTGGATTGAAAGATGTCCCTTTAATATTAAAAAAAATCATTAAGCACAAATATTTATAAATAATGATAATTAAAAATAATCAAAACTATTGAATCATGAATATAAAACCCATCATTCAATAATACGAGAAAAAATGAAATATTTTGGTATTAAAACATATACATTCACATTATCCAGCTTTCAATTTAAACATAAGGTTTTCTATATGTATAAATCATATGCAAAACCATCATTAATTCAGACTGATCACTCTAAAATATTATAATTTTATTACAAAGCCTACCCATCCAATGGAAATTTGTCATTCAATTGACCAACATCCTCCTCAGCTATTCAATAGTTTTGACATTCATGATAGTTATTAAATTTAAGCCTTTAAGTACCACATGGCACACTCTTATTAATTCATAGGCTCAAGGTTTATAGTTTGATGATAGGAAGATGTTCATCAAATTTAAGCTTAGAGGGAGTGCTAAAATGATACATGAAAACCCCTCATCAAGTTGGGCCTTTAGTCTAAGCACACAAGATGATATCATGTGGTATTACCATGATAGGCCAGACCTTTGGGATAACTACTTTAATCAATTATCCTTATGTGGTCCCAAGCTCCTATGAAGTCACCATTTGGTGAATTCTTGATCCCTCAAGATCATAGGACTAATATCCCATTGAGTTAGTCTTCAAAGTCTATGTGGTCTTGGGCTCCTAGGAACTCACCACATGGCATCTTCTTGGGACCCTAGGGCCATGGGACTATTAAACTTATAGACCAAGTCCCTGAGGTCTCAAGATATTTAAAATTCACCACATGGTAGCTTCTCAAGGTCTCAAAGCCTCAAAACTATTAACCTTTTAGGCTTAGTTTAATTCTTTGTCAGGCCAGGTTATTGGGATCGTGCCATATGGTATGATCTTGGGGCTCAGAGGTATTAAAAAAGACTTAGAAGATTTATAACTTAGAAAATTTTGGGACTTGGCTCAGAACTTCAAATTTATTTTAGAGAGACACATGGAAGTTTTAGGGAGGAATCAAAAGACTCATGAAAAAATAAAAGAAATGGTTAAGGCAAAGAGCTCATGGCTTTTAAACATGATCGACTTGACTTAGCTTGGGTGTCTTGGGTTTGAGGAACTTGATATTAATGGATAAGGATTAAACATAGGTGATATCAACACCACTAGGAAATAATTCCACCTTAAAAGGATAAATATAGGTGGGATAATAAAATGATAAAATAAATCAAGACCTAGCACTTGGACATTGATGCAAAAGCGTATTCCCAAGCAAACTCTCAAACATGAATGGTCCCTCATACCAAATGCAAAAACATTTATATCAGCCAATAAAAAAGGAGGGTCCTCATTTTTACATTGAAAATGGGGCATGTTGTTCAAGTAACAACACATTGGAGGATTGATTATGACAACTAGCTCAAGAACAATCATTGCAGCCACCAAAATGAGTACAAAAAAAATAGATGTCTTCATATTGGAAAATATGGATTCCAAAAATCACTAATAAAATAGGGGATATGGTCCCACCAAATTTTGATTGATGTAGGATCCAGTGTAAAAATATTAGTAGAAAAAGTAGGGAAAATTTAGGGTTAGCCACCATTGTTAAGAGTTGACTTCGAGCTAAACTTGTCAAATCAATAACATATTTCCCCACTAAGTATTCTTATCATAAAGGAAAATATGAATGCAAAAATATTATTAAAATCATTCTTTGTAATTATAAAAATGAAAATCGTTATGAAACATTAAAATACAATATTAGGATGTCTACGGTTGGAACATGTAAAATCTATTCATAATTAGGAAAACAAGACAATTGTAGTAAAAATTGGTAAATCTTGATTTAACCATGGATACATTAAGATAAAAAAAAATAACTGGAGAAGAGGACTCTATTTTTATTGGGTATTAAAGGATTAAATTTAAACCAAATGGTGAGGGTGTTCTATTTTAGAATGAATTCTCAAAATATAGAAGGTACAAGTAGAGGTTTGCTACATTGGAAAATAGGTGAGTATGAAACATTGAAAATAGCATATACGAAATCAAAAATTCACATCTAATTCAATTCATATACACTTTGTATTATGTTTTCATTAAAATTTCTAATCATCTTTAATTTTAAAAAAATTATAATACATAGCTAGGAATGATAGTTTTAAACCATTGTCTTTGTGCCTTTTGAGATGTCAACACCATTGGACTAAAATTTTACATGAGAATTTATAGAGATTTAACAAAATGACCATTACCATCAATTTGGTCTATAGGGGAAGCACCATTTCCATATTCATCCTTAGATTAAACATTGCATACAAGGGTAGTAGGTAGAGGAATGCCTTGACTATTGGACATTTTATCTAACAAACAAAACCCTGTAAACATAATAGCAAGCCAATCTAGTAATTACTCATAAAAATGTGAACCACAATAGAAGCATCTTTGAGGATACTTGTACATTGGATAAAACTTGGCCATATGCAGATGTAGCCCTAGACATGATGAGACAAGGAACATTGTAGAGAACAAACAAACTTTTTTGTCCATTAAAGTGATGAACTAATGAATAATATCTAGAAAACTATGAATTAAAATAGCATTCCCACATTGGATTGATTCTAAAGCTATCCAAGAAAGGATAAACATTCTTATTGCATCTCAATCATCATTATTTGCTCCATCAACACCAAATTAAATAAGAAACATGAAACATACTAAACATAAGATGTAAATTATTTTCTTAAATCTTTTACATCAATAACAAAATAAATTATAAACAAGAATCATTCAACATTTAAATCATTTTCATCGATCATCATTGCTTGCTTCATAAATAGGGAATGATGAAGTCTAAACTAGTTTGGTATTTTGTTTTGGATTCACATTAGAAAAATTATCACTCCAAAGATTCTTAAAATATTGTCTAACCATTTAAAAGCTAATTTCCAAGAACCAAAACATGCATTGTTATTTTGAATTCAAGAATAATAGCACTCCAAAGACTCCAAATATATTTTCTAACCATTCGAAATCTAGTTTCCAAGAACTGAAACATGTGTTGTTATTTTGAATTGAAGAATAATGTAATATAAGAATGTAATGATAAATGAAGGCATGAAATGTGTTTATGGTAGGTGCCTTATAGGTGATGTTTGTGAGTGATTTGGTATGTCATTTATTATTGACTTATATAGGGCAAACCATATATCAAATTATAAGATTTTTGAATTTAACTGTTTAATACATATATGAAGAGGATAGTGAAAAATTGAATGGTGTATCATTTGGAAGCATATTCACAAAACATATGGCACCTATTCATATCATTGAAATATTTTTTAAGATATATTTTAATCACATCATAACCAAAATGTACAACCTTACAAAGACTTATCAATCTAATCAACATAAGGACACAATTAAGTTGCATTATCTCCATCACGTTTGTCTCTATCATGATTCACTGCCCTATTTATATCGTCATTCCAAATTTATAATTTTTTATTCTTATGAGGATGGTTTGGAAAGAGGGTTATCTCTTGAGACATGCTATGATATATTATTGTATTCATTGTTTCTATGAAGTCTCTCTCTCTCTCTCTCTACAAATGGTATGGTCATGCCCATCATGCACTTATTGTAATAGATGAGCCATTGGGTGCTATGTAATTGATATTACCCTATTTTTCACATTTTTCTAAACATATACCATATAATTTTATAATAATTATATTGTTTCAAAGTTACTTGTTATTGTGAAATATTTCTCAATAATATCCTGAGTTTTACTTCTCAAAGATTTGAGTTCATCAAATTTTTCATTAACAAGGATCTATTCATAAAATAAAAAACATCATGTTAGAAATGTTGATAAATATAAAATCAAACAAGTATAAGTAGAGAAATACCTTACATTATTATCCTACCTCAGTTGGTTTTCATTGTCATGCACCAAAACTTATGCTTCACCTTCATCTATAGGGTTTGATCCTCCAATATCCATTCATGATTCACCTTCATCTGTACGGTTTGATCCTCCAAAATCCATACGTGTTTCACCTTCATTTTAATCTCATGATCCATTATATATACATTGTGTATGCAAATTATATTAACCAATTGAGACTCCCAAAAAACTAGTAAATAAATAAAATAGAAGTGGAAAGAAACTTTACATTGTAGTCTATATCATTGTTGTTAGTGGGCTCATTCATGCCATCCCCCACGTCCTAGATAAATTCATCTATTATTATCTCTCTCATTAACTTCACCTTAATGGCATGTTCAAAAGTGTATCCTTGGAGTGAAAATGGGCAATTTCACATTGGCATAGATGGTGTTGTATTATATATGTGATAATGCAACATCTTCTCTATCTGACTTTTCACCCAAGCTATATGAGTGTCACTACTGTGAAATGTGACATGGCACTCTGGAATATACAAACCCTTAGCCCATGAAATATTTTTAATTATATAAAATTTTAAGTTCCTATAAAATCCATTGTCCTTGCATATTTTCACATAGCAATAAAATATAAATAGTTTTGGTTAGTTAGTGAACTAAATAATCTACCATGCAATGTGCAGAAGTTCATATGGTACTCAAAAAACATAATTTTAGGTTTGAATGGTATGATTCCATGGATATTTTTTATTTACCAACATTTTGAATGGTGTGCCAACATCTCAACCATATTCCAACCTTTTGAATCTAAAGCTTCTCCTAATATTCAAAAAAATTGGCTTGTGCAAATCGATAATTTTTTACAAATTTTATGGACTCCCTATTTTCCATTTCTTTATCATTGCAACTATGCATTATGTATCCTGGTTAATTGAGCGTCTCATTTTTTCCATCATCCTATCTCACCTTTGCTATTAAATACTTTAACCATATATGACGTACATTTTAACTGCATAAATAAACTTCACAATTTAAACTTTCCATGCATAACATAATGGATTTATAAGACTCTGAAATATAAGGTGACAATGGTATCTATGCACTTCAATGTAAAAACTCTAATATGCATTTATATATATATATATGCACATAATTACTTTGATCTATACACTGACATCATCTACCATGAATTCATTTATTTTACACTCAATGTTTTTCAAATTTGCTCTATTTATAACTATTTACATCTAGTGGCTAATGTCACTAGTACATGACTATGACATAATCACCCATGCTACGGGTAGTCCTTAGTGTTATAAATCAAACACTAGTAATGTGTAAAATTGAAACTATACCAAAATACAAAACATAAGTGAGTTTGTAAGTTGATAAATATTAATATCATCTATTAATATTACAATAATTGAAAGCATACCTTTATTCGATTCATGTAAACGCTGAATCCATCACTAGTAAGTTGTCCTTGCCAAATTTCAACAACCAATATAGTTATTTTGGGAGTTGGATGCTCAATATGAATGGGATTTATCCATCCTAATCAATCCCTTCACTATTTTATCCTTGATATACAAACTAATTGTCTAGATTTTTCAGCGCCTACTCCCAAACACCCTCTGCATCATTGGGACTATACACATATTTCACCTCATTTATTTGGCATTATATATTATATATCTCATCTTTGCTTAGGAAATCACCATGTTTTGTTTCACCATTGAACACAACTTTATCATGCACCATCTCACAATGTTTAAGATGGATAACATCAATACATATTCCTAGCAATAATAGACTATGAACCCATTCATTCAAATGGGGGCTAATGTACGGGGCAAAAAAAGTTTTATTTCCCTTGATATATTCATATTTTTGTGTATAGTAATTATTGTATTTATTGTCAGCATGTTTTACTTGATTTTATGTGATTAATGGCTCTATGTGATAACATAGCAATAAAAAATGTAGCAGTAAAAACATAGTATGACAAAAATGTCATGAGGACAAAACATAGCGAGAAAAATGTAGTGGTATTGGTAATGTCATAAAAATGTCATGAAGATCATAATTGGGATATTTTAGTGATTATCACATTGTTTATTTGATGTCTAGTTCATTTTGGTGATAATAGTTAACATTTCATGGTGGAAAAGTAATGAATCAACTTTTAAATTAAAATAATAGAGGAAAATGTGATTTTGTGAGTTTGGACCTTTAGTTCAAAGTTGTGTCATCTTTTGTGTGAGTGAATCCTTTAATTTGTTTTATTCTTGTGATGTTTTGTCCTCGCTACATATTTTCCTTGATATGTTTTATCCTCGTTACATTTTTCACACTACGTTTTTAACTGCTAAGTTTTTATCTGCTACTTTTTCAATGGATGCTTGATTAACACATGATCATGTCTAATGACCATTAAATAGGTATTTAAATGAAACTAACAACCACACCTTATATTTTTTCATCCCAACCAGAAGCATATTCCCTTCTTTGACACAATAGACATATTTTTGCATGACATTGACTTCCTAGAAGTCCTCATGCCCCTATGAACACTAATATTTGTATGAATATATTAAACTTACCAAGTATATGTAAATTGAAAGTATGATACGTAAAAAACATATGAACATGATAGAACAATAGATGAATACATGAACATGTACTATCTAAAATGGGATTCCACTTACATGACATATTCCAAAGTAGCATTGATCCTTATCTGCTTGATAAGAATAAGTGCTATTTTTTTGTGTGATGTCACATACAAAATTTGTAGGGAATGACTTCTTATTTGATTATCCTTTCACAAAGTTGTCAAATCTATCACCTTCAACCCAAGAAACCCACATATCTTCCCTATTAAAGTTATAAAAATCTTTCCACTTGATATTGTTGCAATCATATAGACCCTAGATCAGGTTTTGAAGTGGAAGGTCTAGAATTTTATCCCATATTTTCTCCATCTAATCCAATGAATAATAAAAATGATTCATTTAAATAACACATAGTAAACATTGTGAATGATGAAATTTTTCAATCTATGAATATTAATGAAGTAACAACACCTACATCATTTATGAACACTGATTTGGTTAAAATGAATAAATTTGACATATTTAAATAACTTATATATGTTGAATACTTGATAATTAGTAATGTGATTGAGATTTGTAACAATAATGGAATCAAAATATTATTACAATAATTTTAAGTTCAGGGAGGAGGTGAAGATTATTATAACATATACTCACCATTGCATAATAGGGATATATCCCATGATAGTTAAAAAAAATTACAACATATACTCATTGGTGTATAATTACATACTCATCAGAAGATTATTACAACATATATTCATCATTGCATAATTACAAAAAAGTTTTTTTTATTTCAAAATAATATAACATGTATCCCACGATAGTGTTTTTCATTGAATTAACATTATATCAACTCACCAAAAATAATGGAGAGTATGACTATAGTAAGAAACCTAAACATTATACTCCATAAAAAAGAGAATTATTGCACAACATTGACATTGTTATGCACTTCAAAATTAGGCACAATGCCCTAATATTGTTGTTCCTCATAACACTCTACAAGTGCATCTTCTAAAGTAGGCATGTCAAACTCATCCATAATTATTTGTCATGTTTCCTTTGATTCCTCATTTGTTCCTTCTATTTGGGTTCTTCAGTTTCACAATGGAACTCAATATCATGGAAATAACCATACAAAAAAATTGCATTCTTGTGTAGTTTACTCAAGAGATATTTTGGAAAATTCATCTCCCATTTCATTTTAGTAACAACTAATTTAAAATATGCCTCCACACAAATACCTATTTTCTCATGAAAATAGAAACATAAACCAAGCCCATCTATCAATGCAATGTAACAAACATAGTATAGAAAACCCTCATCAACTATTAAATTGGGTACATACTACATTATGATGTCATTATCAACACTTAATAACATGTTATTAATCTGAGTAGCTCATCCTTTCTATCTAACACTAACCAATAAACACATTTTTTATTACACGTATTGCACTTATTAGCAATGTACTACATAAGCATTAAAAGATTAGAATTTAAACTACTTCATTTTTACACATGCAATAGCTAATCATATACATCAAAAACATGAAACATAATAATACCCCTTATTTATCATTCAATTTATTTTTTTTCATCTAGTCTTCCTTTTCATCCCTTTTAAAAACTACATGTAGTGTGATCCATGGTGTTAGAAGATTAAAGTTAAGCACTAACAGAAATTACATTACTAAAAATAAGCTATATAATGCATATTGAACATCACTAACATATATGCTTCCAGAAAAGCAAAGAAGATAAAAATTTGAAGTGGCTCATGGTGCTAACTTGGGTCTTATGCCTCAACAAATCATATCATGTATCTAAATTCTAGGGAGATCTTACAAATAAGACATTTGAGAAGTTTATGTTGTGAGGCAATTATTATTAGAGATGAAACTTTTTAAATCTTAATTTGGACATTGAACATAATGATTCTACTATGATTTGTTTGTGTAGCTTCATCTTGAGTGAGACACCCAATGTAAAATATAGAGCACAGCATGTATGGTATTATTTTTCATATTTTGATATTATGTAAGCTTTATGAAGAAATATTTCCCATGGGGTTCACAAAATGTGTTACAAAGAAAAAAAACTAAATTTGGTTCAAATGTCTATTTTCTTGAATTACCATGGGTATCATTCAATATTCAATGTTACAAACATAAGCTATCCTATTAGGATTTGCTTTAATATCAAATAATGTCTAAATATCATGTAATATATTAGGATTTCATTACCAAGTTATTACATTTATCTGTACAGTCCATGTTTCAACCATAGTTATCTAAATATTGCTTATCTATGAATTGAATGGATATCAAATTGGGTTTTGGATCTATAGGCCAATGTATAAAGCAAGGGCACCACCTATGCTAGGTTATTCCATCTATTAAGGTATTTTATCATTATATTAGATAAATTAGGTGTAGATATGAAGTCACAAGTGGAAATGAATATTGTAGATACATTAGGCACGTTGTAATTTGGAGAAGAGAGTAACTTTTTTATGGAATCATTTGATTTGAAATTGGTTTTCAATGGCCTAATAGACATGTATGCAAAATAAGGAAGCATACAAAAAATATGTTAATTGTTTGACAATATATGTCACCTAAGCTAGTCTCATATAATGCAATGATGGTAAGATATGTAATGTAAAAATATAGAAAAGATGTTTCTAAACTCATTGAACTAGTGAAACACTTTAGAACCAACCAAGATCATTCTTAGTTTTTACTTTGTTTTCATGTAGCCATGTCATTCTAGTGAATCATGGTTGTAAATACGTCAATAGAAAAATGGCTCTAAATATGTAGTAAAGTTTAATTATATATGGATAAAACTAAGTGGATTAGAAAGTTTTACCAAACTTTAAAAATTAAAAATATATACTTGAAAACAAAACACAAACTAAGAATGATTGTTATCTATCTATTATGATCATTAGATTAAAATGTCTTCCATATGGGTAAGTGCACAAAATTTGGGGACAAAAAAGGGCCTACCCATGGACATGATTTTTCTAAAATTTCAAAAATTTGAACTTCTGTAAATAATTTGAGATGGCTACACTCAAAATTTTAAGATGTTATAAAAACATGAACTATATCATTTTGAGTCTAGTTTCCAACAAAAAAACTTTAAAAAAAAGTGGTTAAGTATAAATAGGTCAAACATATAAAATTTAAAGAGGACCTCCTATTTTTTTTAAGAGAACATAGTAGATAGATGGTCGTGCAACCCACCATTTTTTTAGCCTTTTTAAATATTGTTTGAAACCCTTTAGTGAATATTTATATAATATCTTCTAGTGTGTTACAAAATTTTTTATATTTTTTTGATGAATATTTTTTATTAATTTTTTAATTAATTAGATCCTTAAAACTGACAAAAAAATAGATAGTTGACCATGTAGCCCACCCTAAATACCTCAAAAAAATAAAAATTTGATTTTTTTTTTTTGTGTGTAGATTAGGCCTAGTTTTTTACCATATAATTTGTTTTAAACTTGGATCAATGAAAAACTAATTAGATAAACATGAATAGGCATGTATAGGTGTGGCATGTAGTGGCCTAAAAAAGGTGTTGTTAGAAATAAATGTAGTTTGAACCCTTAAAATAGCCCAAAATTTATAAAAAACATATATTTAGAAAGAAGACAATGTGTTCATTGTGATATTACTAATTTTTTGAATTTTGATGTTGAAATCCATAGCGTACTTGGAAATTAAAGTTTATATTTGTTGGTTTTTATCAAAACTCTTGGTCTTGGCTATAGATGCAAATTCAAAGCCTTTGGCTTGGAAATTCAAGTTGTTTTCAAGCCTAAAGGCTCGGTTTCAAATTCAAATTCAAATAACTCATACATGATATGTAGCGTGTATGCATTATATAACGTATTATACAGTGTGTATGCATTGTTATGTAATAAGACCAAAACCATCTCCAGAAGCATGTGGGAGTTGCACATGAAGGCAACTTTGGCCAAAATCTTATATTTAATACTCTAAATGTTAAGTGTAAGTTTACATTTATATTTTTAATTTAAATTTATTTTAGTAAATATAAGAAATTAAGATCACTCAACGTCTGATAGAGTTGGTCTCACAACTACATGCCTTACAATGTGGAAAATAGTTTTTCAAAATCTAATCAGGTCAATACTTAAGCATGTTTAGGGTCTAATTATTAAACCTAAGGATTTTAGGACATAACTTTTGTAATTGATATCCATTTTTGGTAAACATATAGTCATTTTTTAGGTTTTTATGCCTTTCAGATTGATTCTTGGCATTTTTTGAGTCTTAGGTTTGTCAAAAATATTACACACCACTCACTTTGAAATTGATGCAAAGTAGTGTGATTGGGGTATCATAGGTCAAAATGATCACCTACACACATCAAACAACCATTTTGTGTTAAATTCACTTGTTCAATGTCACTCCATCCTTGATCACTTTTACTCATGCCTCATCACCCCTAATCACTGTCTCATCATTCTTCATTGTCCTTAATCACTCCTTCATTTACCCTCACTATCCATAGTCATCTCTAATCACTACCTCATGATCCTTGAATACTCCCTCATTAACCCTTATTATGCCTCATCATCCCTAATCACTTAATCCTCATCCTTTATCATCTCTCATCACTCCCTCATTGAAAATCACCATCCTTCATTATCTTTAATCACTCCCTCATCATCCATAATCACTCCCTCATTAGATATCACCATCCCTCATCATCCTTAATCACTCTCTCATTAGCTTTCACCATCCCTAATCACTGCTTCATCATCCCTAATCACTCCCTTATTAACCCTTACCATTCTTCATCATTTATAATCTCTCCCTTATCATCCCTAATCACTCCCTCATTTCCACTTGCCATCCCTTATGATACAGAGCCCTATTTCATACTCTACTTGTCCAAGCTCTCTGCCAATATCCACCTAGCTTTCACTTTGTCTTTTCTTACTTAATCTTTATCCTTAGACTCTGCATACATTTTTTATTCATATCTACATTTTATTCATTTCATTTAGTCTTCACCATGATTATGATGGTCTCACTAAACTCTTCATTCTAATCTCATTTCTCAATGCATTCAATCTCTCTTACTTTGATACTATCCCCCTTACCCGTCTTTGTGCTTTATAACAACTTCGATCAAATCTTGTCTCTAGTTCCTTAGGATTTAATAGGGATCAAAAAAACTTCCTTCCACTCCTTTTATTTCTCTATAACTTCTTCTCAACCCTACTTAACTTCTCAACACAATCATCATATCATACACTACCTCTTCCTCTATCATAAACTCTTTTTGTAGCCTTTTTTGTGGCTAATTTCCTCGGTACGGCACTGTACAAACTCAAATCATCAAAAAAAACTCATTTATGAATACCCTCTAATATATCCCATATCTTCACAAAGTTCAAGGCTTTGGTTCAACTATTTGATAACTTCTTTTGGCTCTTTTTACTCTCTAATTAGGTCTTTAGGTTTCCTTCTACCCTATCTACCACACAGTCCTCCCCCATCCATACGTATCCATACACAACTTAAAAACACTATATTTTCTTTGTGCATGTTGAAATAAAATGTTTCACTAAATTTAATGAATTATTTACAGTTACAACTCCTAAAAAATCATTTTGAAAGTAAAAACCCTAATATAGGGTTTGGACTAATTTTACAGACCTGAGAGGGGTCAAAATGAGATTTAAATCTTCCAAAGGTGTTTTAAATGACTTTGAATATTGTATTATATCTTATTTGACCCTATTCATTTTTTCCAAGTGTTATATTTCCCTTTTTAAGATACAATAGATTGACTTAACCAAATTTGAATAAACTATGTACTCAGTCATAGGTCTGCAATAATCTGAGAAGAGGTTATTTGTTATAATTCATTCTAAAAAGGTTTATAAATCAAAATTAAGGTTAAAAATACTATGCATAATTTTTACACAATTTAAAAAATCAATGCCTTTCATCTATAACACTCAATTTTCTAATTTCCATGAGATACCACTTTAACTGTGTTACGTTTCTTGATGAATGTAGGATTGTGTTAGTTTTTTATTTACTTGTCCAAATATATGAAATTTACTTGAAAGAATATAATACTTCATGATCATATGAGAATAAAACCACCAACAAATACATTTTAATGTTCACTCCAATACATGTATATACCTTCTCACACAGATGTTTACTCAGAACTTTTGCTCATAGAAGATAGGGTTGTGTTGTTCAACACAAAATGTCCTTAGAAGAATAAAAACATACAATGTTTAAATAACATTAAGGAATTGTTATGTCCAGTTAATAATTACTCATACATTCAAAAATACCACAAAATAAAATCTCCTCTTCCACAATACTTTGACCTTCACTCAGATTTCAAGGCATAGTTTGTAAAAGCACAAGGTATACAGTTTGTAATTTGAACATTCAAAAGATTTGAAACTCAAATGGCAAATGATATAATAACCATCAAATAAAAGGTATTTTCAACTTACCACTCACACCAAGATCAAAAATAACTTGTTACTAATTTAATATTTCATGATCATGCACAGTGTCAACTATATTTACACATATTTAAGAAGATGTAGGGTCCATTTTCTTTCTTGTCTGCAAATAATCAAAACTTGTCTTTATTCACTTGTTTGGGGTTCTTTACATTCATCCTTTTGAATCCTACCCCCTCCAACTCTCTTGAGTCTGACTTTGAATACAAAATAAGACATGGATAAGACTTTTATTCCTAAATGACCATCAACTGAATCTAACTTCTTTTGTATATTGAGAATATCCTCAACTAACTCAACTAATAACATATTTTTCAAATATGAGTTTAGGTATATGTTTTTTAACATCTTAAACTCCTCACTAAAGTCTAACCACACCAAATTCAATGTTGGACTTCTTGAAACAAGATTTAAGTCTTTATGAAAGTTTAAAAATTCAAATGAAAGATTTGGTGGGAAAGTCCAATACAAATCTAATTAAAATTTGACATAAAATTAGAAACTTAGAAAGACTCCTACAAACTTCTTATGACCTTGACCACCTTCTAAAGAATCAAAACATGTAAACTAGATCTCACTATTTACATTGGGTAGTGATTCTCTTGCATCACCTCACCATTCCTAATCACTGCTTCATCATACCTCATTAATGCATAGGTTATAATCACTTTCACAATAAATCTCACTCTTTGTCTTGTTCACTATTCACTCTTAAGAATCAGGTTGTAGTTTCATATATTCACTAATGTTTATTAGACTCAATGTTTGTTTAAATAGTTCTTAATATTTTCCTTATGTTATTAATGATCTCAATAGATCTCTTAAACCATTTTAGACACCTTTCAAAATCATCTTTCTACTTCACACACAACTCAGCACACATTCACAGGCAGGGCTACTAGCCTTTTTGAGAAAAATCACCTTGTCCCTAGTTCAGGATTCCTATAGTTTATAGGACCTAAGAGAATTTAGATTGCTCACACATGCTTCTACTTCATTTTAAACCTTTTTAAAAAGGTTTGTTCTAGTCAATGATAGTTTGTTACACATTTTACAACTATTCATCACTCCCTTCAACTCATCTGCTAACCTTTTCTAAAGCTTTTTGTGTCTTACATGTGCAAGCTTCCAAGTCTGTCACTGCTCGAGATGCTATAAATTTGCCTTTAATGAATTTAACATGACTATAGATTGTTTCAAGACCTCACTAAGGTATATTATACACCATGTCAATTTTTTCAACCATTATTCTTTCCAACAACACCTATATTCATTCAATGCATTTTTTTTATAGAATTTTGTTGGTCCTTATTGACACTATGTAATTCAATTATAACATGCAAACTTGAGATTCTTGAAATTGAATCACAAGAATTCTTATTCAGTTTAGAGTGGTTGTATGCATTCAATTAGGATAAAAACATTTATAGACATCATATCCAAGTATCAAATTTGATTGTGGAATATTTTTTTACTGATCTCTTCAACATTTGGATGCACTGTACATTCAAATACAGATTTGCACTAACCAGTGAGGAGGTCTTTGACTTCTTACATTCCAAATGGAGTTACAAATATATCTAAGGGTTTAAATGTCTCTACACAATTATTTTATACTTAATCAATCAATCCTTACTTTGTACATCTCCTCAAATCAATATTTTCAACAACATGTTTATGTGATTGTACACACAAATACCATTATAGGATTTATGAACACTATCATAAACAAATTGTGTCTAAACAAATAGAAAACTCAAAAGATTATTTTGAAAAAAATGGAAATAAGGTCTTACAATTCCTTCTTGCATCTCATTTCATTTAAAAACTCTTCACACAGAGGTTACATTATGCCTCTTTCCAACTCAGAAAATAGAGTATGCAGAGTTTATGATATTTTCCTTCTGCAAATATTTTAAAAACCAAAATAAGCAAAATATTTAAATTAAAGAAGAGAAAGATCCTAATACCTTTAATGTATTATTTTTATTCCTTATTTGATAATTATTTCATTACCATATTCTAATGAACACATTTAGGTTACAAGTTCTATAAATTGATCCATCCGGCTCATTCCACTTTCTTGCACATATGTATGAATTACAAGTTCTGTAAGTTGTATCAAGAACCGGAATCATTTTTATTTACTTTTTGGGGTTTAATACATTTTATATTTTTAATCAAAACCCATCCCTTCTCTCTTATTAGTTGAAAAATAACTTTTTATACCCAAAACTACTATTTATTCACAAACTCCTATAACTACCTTCACTAGCTACTAACTACTCTTGTACATTGATAATGCTAACCACCTTGACATCCTAACAAGATAACCTTAAACACCCATTTAATACCCCTAATATACAAGGTCCTAACATATTGACCTTCCACAACCTCAAAACACTTGAGAAATAATATAAATTTTTTGAAATTTTAAATTGGCCATTTAGGCGATAAAACGCCTAATGGATCCAAATTCAAATTTGACCAAGACATATCATCAAAATTTGATTCTTATAAACTCTTAAAGACCATAACAACCTAATAAGACTCAAAACATGAAATTAGACAAGTATTTACAAAGGGTATAGTGATGACCCTGCATCATACTACCAAGGAACAAATGGATACATTCCCTAAAAGTTATAATTGTTTGATCTTTGATGTTGTTTGCAGTATCTCTTATACAATGGAATCTCCCCATGGATCCCAAGGTCTAGTTGAGACATGTAGACCTTTTTGGTGCTTGCCTATAGTGGTTCTTCCTTGTTTCTTCTTTCCCTTGCTATTTCTTTTGAGGTCATTCTTTTACATATTGATCTTCAACTCGATCATCTTCAGCACTTGCCTCTTGTCCTACAACCAACCTACACATGAAACACACAAGACAATGAAAATAATATCATGTTAATCTTCTTGGAAACCACTCTTTTTCTCATGTTTGTTTCTCTTGTTCATATTTAGTTCTGCTGATTGTTGTGATGTTGCTTATTTCCTCTTCTCTCCTTCAAACCTCTCAACCTCTATAATTTCTTTATCCTCTTATTGTTGATGTACCTGATCAATGAATTCCCTTTCCATCCTATTTTAAAACTCTCTCAAAACCAAATATTTACATGCTTAATATCAAATCTAACTAACTTTCTAACTTCTCCAACGATCACTAGTAACCAAGTTGGGATCTTGAAAGACATTCAAGGGTTGATATTCCATAAAATTGAATATTATGAGCCAAGTTTAGACATATAATATAAAAAATAAGTCACATCAAACTTGACACTTGAATTTTCCTTCCAATGACTTTTACAACCCTGATATGGATAAAAATATTCAAAAATTCAAACTCACTAGTTTTGGCAGGAAATGCCTTATGAACTAAAATTCAAATTCTCTAGATGTGTAAACCTCCTAATTAGTACAAACACCTCCTAAATAAATTTTATAAACTATGACAAACAAAATTGAAGGCCTTTTTTAGATGTCCCTACATCAATCATCAACCCTAATCACTCCCTCGTCCTCCTTAATCACTCCCTCATCGACCCTCACCATCCCTCATCATCCCTATTGAGTCCCTCATCATCTCTAATCAATTAATACTCATCCCTCCTCATTCTTAATCACTCCATCTAATACCTTGATGGTGGTATTTTGTTAGGGTTTAACAATGTTAAGAGCTACAAGTGGAGAGTTGAGTGCTAGCATAAAATATAAGACATAGTGATCAAAATGATATGGAAGAAAATTTGAAACATAAATATTTAACACCTATGAAAACATATGGGCCTATTAGAAATGATTTAATTCATAATTGAAAATCCTCTAGATAAAGAGAAGAAAGTAAAACCACCATAGTACCAAAAATGGGTAGTAAATACATGAGGATCACCAATCTATGTGATTTCCTAAAACCAATCAATTGCTTTCCATATGAGGACATTTTATGATTTTAATAATTACATGGGAGGCCTTCTATTTGTATGTCTATTGATTGAGTCATCATATTAGAGAGTGGAAAATAATTTTTAATTGAATAGAACAAGTAGCCCAAGATTGAAAAGTGGTGCTTAATTCATAACTTCAATATTAAATCCAATGAAGAGTGTCACACTATGATCTCTCTACTTGCACATCTTGAGAAGTGGGTAAAAGTTATATATCAATATAAAAAGGTAAGTATATAATATATTATGAACCCAATGATATGGTCGGTACTAAAAATATCTCTAGTTCCCCCAAACAGAAATTATATGAATTAAAAATATTGTTTTATTAGCAAAAGGAGATCAATGGTGAGTCAATACAATTCATCATTTCCAATGGAAGTTAAAAGAATTTAATTTCTCCTAAATCATATTTTCAAAAATTAAACTTTAAATTTATACATCATCCATAACCATACACTAGTGTATGGTCTAGTGTAGGCTTTGAGAAATGGATCACCTACTGGTGTCACTTGGTGTACAAAATCAAACTTTTTAAAGATGCAATCCTTTGTGACATCTCACCATTAGAGGTGTGTGATGTTTTACATGTATTCAACCATATATTTACCATTGACATGTAGTCTATGAAGTAAATCCTTCAAATGTTTTGATAGATTGTCATGATCTGAAATACCATATATCATAGTTAGTTCATAAGATTTTAGTCATTAATGCTAGGAAGTGCAATAATATTGTCAATTCTAGTAAGAATAATACTCTTAATGGTAAAAATTAAATTTAATGACATTCTTATGTAACCATATCATAGTGTGGTTTATCCAACAATAATAAAGACAAATTAATTGAACCATAAACTAGATGAATACAAGGATATCTTTATGTCACCTAAATAAGTTCTTACATATTGTACACTAAACAATACTATTGATTTGATCCCTTAACTACCTCTACCTCAAACCTTTTTATACAACATATCATTTTTAGAGAATGAATAGATCCAGTGGTAGATCCATGAAATCATGGATAACGGACATATCATGCCCAAATCAATGCCTTGCAAAAGCCCAATTATGTTTGTGCCAAAGTTATGAATCAAGTAAAAAAATCTTAACAAGATTAAAGTGAAGAACTATTATCCTTGTTTAAATATTAAGGCATTTTTTTGCCACATCCATGGTGTAGAAGTCTTTTCCAAAATTGATCTTAAGTTTGGGTATCATCATATTTATGTTAAACCTCTAGACATTTGGAATATAATCTTAAAAACAAAGGAAGGATACATTGACTAGTTGGTTATGCATTTTAGATTAACTCATATAATTCATTCATTCATTTCAAGATGTTGAATGACATCCTCAGGCCCTTTACCTGTGTCATTTTTTTAATCTACCTTGATGACATCTTAATCTTTATAAAACATGGTATGAACATCTACACCATCCTGAACTAGTGTTTCACATTTTGCAGAAACATATTTTTGTGATAACATGAATAAATGTTCATTTTTCATGCAAGAGATAAAATATTTAGGACACATTACACACACACAAGGAGTGCATGTGTGAACCTAACCAAGATTCAAGTCATATAGGAATGGGAAACACTAAATAACTTTACATCTGGTTCAAATCTTCTCAAATTTTGAAAATTATACAAGAGATTTGTGTTTAATTTTTATCTTTTGAATGAAACTACCAAAGGTGGAACCAAATAAAGTTTCATTTAGTCATCTGCACAACAAAGATAATTTGATGAACTAAAATTTAGACTCTATTTTGTGTTATTACTTATGTTACTTGACTATAAATTTGGAAGATCATCCAATTCATTCAGTAATAAAAGTGACTATCACAAATGGGTATTGACAACACAAGTCTTAGAAAAGAGTTAATTTCTATTATAATAGATTAAACAACATATGATTAGAATCAAAGATATATTTAGAGTATATACTTACATCAGATGATGAGGGAATAATTAAGGATGGTAAGGGATCGTGAAGGGAAATGATGGAGTGATGAGGGATGGTGAGAGTCAATGAAAGAGTGATTAGTGATGATGAGGGATGAAGAAATATTTATTAGGGATTATGAGGGATGAGGAGGGAGTGATTAGGGATGATAAGGGATGGTGATAAACCAATTAAGGAGTGATTAGGGATGATAAGCTCAAGTGATTAGAGATGATGAGAGACAATGAAGGTCAATGAATGAGTGATTAGGGATGAGGAGGGATTGAATAGGGATGAGTAAGTGATTAGGTATGATGAGGTATGAGGAAAGAGGGATTACGGGTGATGAAGGATGGGGAAAGAGTGATTAGGGATGAGGAAGGATATTGAGGTTCAATAGAGAAGTGATTATGGATGATAAGGGAGTGATTAAAGATAATTAGAGATAGTGAGGGTTAATGAGGGAGTGATTAGGGACAATGAGGAATGATGAGAGAGTGATTAGGGGTAATGAGAGATGAGTAAGTAGTGATCAAGGATGAGGGAGGAATATGAACAAGTAAAATTAACATAAAGTGGTCATTTGATGTGTGTAGGTCATCAATGTGACCTATGCTACCCCAATCACACCACTTTACATGAATTTTAAAGTGAGTGGTTTAAAAAGTTCAAGTTAGACAAACCTAAGACTCGTAGAAATGCCTAGAATCAATCCAAAAAGCACAAAAACCTTTAAAAATGACTATATGTTTACCAAAAAGGGATATCAATTACAAAAGTTATGTCCTAAAATTCTTAGGTTTAATACTTAGACTCTGAAAATGCCTAAGTACTAACCTTATTGGATTTTGAAAAACTATTTTCCACATCATAAGGCATGCAGCTGTGAAACCAACTCTATCAGAGGTTGAGTGACCCTAATTTCTTATATTTACTAAAATAAATTTAAAATAAATGTAATAATATAAATGTAAACTTATACTTAACATTTAGAGTAGTAAATATAAACTTCTAGCCAAAATTGCTTTCATGTGTAACTCCCACATGCTTCTAGAAATGGTTTTGATCTTATTACATAATAATGTGTATACGTTGTATAATATGTTATATAATACGTATGCATTATTTGAATTTATAGTAACATGTGTTAGGGTGTGGAGCTAAAAACTTCACCTTGATGCAGACAGAAGGAGGATGCTGAGTATGCAGTCACCAGCGTCGACAAGCCACAACCGACGTCGATCAGGGATCAGTGTACAGCAACCGACATCGGCAAGGATCGACCTACATCAGTCACCTCCAGGCAGACAGGGACCAACATCGGTTGCCTGTGGCGGTTCCAGAACTGTTGTTGACGAACAGTCAATTAAGTGAACGGAGAATTTGCATGATAAAGACTAGTTCGAGTCTTTGAGCCGCTTGTCTAATTATTGTATGCATGAGATCTATATAATAGACTCATGGGCTGTATTGTTAAGGGAAGAACTTGTAGAACTCAAGTGTAGAACTTGGAGAGTTCTTCCCATGGTGGAATCAAGTAGGATTCCTCATGTATGTAAGATCAGGTTTGATATGCAGGGTGTTGCAGGATCATGGAGGAGATCTACATGTGATAAGTAAGATCAGGTTGGTCTGCAGGGATGTGTGTATGCGAGGGTCAGAAGAGGATCGGTGGGGGAGTAAGATCAAGGTGACAGCAATACATCAGGAGTAGGATCATGGTGAGATCTACTTAGAGTACCGGTTCGTACTCGGTTGTACTGGACGTACAATGAGGTGAACAACAGCTTGTGTTAGTTGTTAGTTGTGACCTATGAGAGAAGATTACTCAGGTGGGAAGATTACTGGGAGCCCTTGAGGAGGAAGCCTCAGAAGAGTGTGATCTCTTTATTGTAATTTCCTTTGTAATGAGTTGAATACAATTGTGTGTTGCCTCTCATATTCTGTGTGTTTTCTCATTGATAGTTATTTGTTCTTCTGGATATTTTTGCATGTTTAAGTTGCGTATACAAAGGTAATCATGTGTGCTATTAATTCTGACAAGTTGCGTCAGAGCTTTGGGGAACTTAGGTCCTATCAAATGGTATCAGAGCGAGATTGGATGTTCTCAGAGCGAGTTTGACTAACAGATGGCCCAGATCTATTAAGTGTTGTTGATTACAGGTTACTCACAGGGGTTGTTGTTTGAGTGGGAGTATAGCAATGGCAAAAGAAGGTAAGCTGAGAATGAAGAAATTCAGGCACAGGATTAACACCACAAGGAGTGTGGTGGGTTGTCTTCAAGTGGGAGCTTGAAGAGGAATACAAGCCAGGATGCAGATTAGACAAAGTACTGGTTTAGGTATAGGTGCAGTTGTTTATCTCCAAGTGGGAGATTGTTAGGGTGTGGAGCTAAAAGTTTCACCTTGATGCAGACAGAAGGAGGATGCTGAGTATGCAGTCATCGGCGTCGGCAGGCCACAACCAACGTCGGTCAGGGATCAATGTATAACAACCGACATCGACAGGGATCGGCCGGCGTCGGTCACCTCCAGGCAGACAGGGATCGACATCGATCGCCTGTGGCGGTTCCAAAATTGCTGTTGACGAACAGTCAGTTAAGTGAACGGAGAGTTTGCATGATAAAGACTAGTTAGAGTCTTTGAGCCGCTTGTCTAATTATTGTATGCATGATATCTATATAATAGACTCATAGGTTGTATTGTTAAGGGGAGAACTTGTAGAACTCAAGTGTAGAACTTGGAGAGTTCTTCCCATGGTGGAATCAAGTAGGATTCCTCATGTATGTAAGCTCAGGTTTGATATGCAGGGTGTTGCAGGATCATGGAGGAGATCTACATGTGATAAGTAAGATCAGGTTGGTCTACAGGAATGTGTGTATGCGAGGGTCAGAAGAGGATCGGTGGGGGAGCAAGATCAAGGTGACAGCAATACATCAAGAGCAGGATCATGGTGAGATCTACTTGGAGTACCAGTTCGTACTCAGTTGTACTGGACGTACAATGAGGTGAACAACAGCTTGTGTTAGTTGTTAGTTGTGACCTATGAGAGAAGATTACTCAGGTGGGAAGATTACTGGGAGCCCTTGAGGAGGAAGCCTCACAGAGGTGGAAGAAGAGTGTGATCTCTTTATTGTAATTTCCTTTGTAATGAGTTGAATACAATTGTGTGTTGCCTCTCATATTCTGTGTGTTTTCTCATTGATAATTATTTGTTCTTCTAGATATTTCTGCATGTTTAAGTTGCTTATACAAAGGTAATCATGTGTGCTCTTAATTCTGACAAGTTGTGTCAGAGCTTTGGAGAACTTAGGTCCTATCAACATGTATGCATTATTTGAATTTATATTAACGCATATGTGTTATTTAAATTTATAGTAACGCGTACACGTTATTTTGTTAACAATAACATGATCATGTTATGGCTCGGTAATTACCGAACCATAATTTAAATAACACAATCTCATTACCTAAAATGTCCACAAAATTATCCTCCAACTCCGTACACTTACCCATATATTACCTTCCTTATTTCCTTTTGCAATACAAACTTCAAGTTGCTTACTTCCTATATTTATTTTAAGGTCTTTACTTAGATTTTAACATTTGTTCATTACAATGTGCCCCCTTCTACGTTTGAATTTACTTACCAACCCTTTTGTTATCCATTCTTTATTTCTTAAATTAATGTCTTTTATAGTCTATTGATACTTGATAACGAGTGAATTCTATGTTGACACACCTTCATATTTCATTGTTATGTTTCAATGCATAAACATCAGTCTTTAATTTTTGTGCCAGCTATTTATATTACAATCTATAAATCATTTGAAACCGTGATGTCTCTTAAACCCAAATACAGTTCCCTGCAGATGTTCATCCATTTATTTAGTGTGAATTGTGCATGTAGTGAAGATGCACGTCTTGAATTTGTGTGAGCTAGTTAGTTTAATTTTTTTTCAAAATGCAAATGTGTACTTGTCTGAGTGGCTACCAATTTATAAGTACATTCAAACCTGGGTCTCATGATGCATACTCATGAGATAATAGGGGTCTATATGACCAAAAATATTGATTACAATACATATTCCCACCTTTCTAAGAACAAAAAAGGACAATAGTAATTTTCAAGCAAAGAAATACTTGTCCGCTATTTTCTTGAAACATGACTTAATATTACATATTGTTCCTTTTAATCAATTTATACAATCAAATACTCATTGAAGATTTGAGTCTGAGTTACTCTGTTTCTCTTACTGGATGCTTAATTTTGGTTGATCAAAACTATTTATGTATTAATGGTCAAAATCATGGTCTTATTGATCAGTGGTCAAAACTATGGTATAATTGAGTGTTTAAAGTTATATTCAGATAAATTAAATTATAAATATATACCAAATTTTCATAAATAAAAGCAAAGTTCGTAAATAAAATTTGTATGTCTTTTTACAAATGAAACTACCAACAACATTAAAAGTGTATAAAAATGTTTTATCGAATTAAAGCCATTTTAGTTTCTTTTGAATTGTTTTCGTCAAGATTTAAGCATAATTGTTAAGGATCATGAAGGGGCAAGCTTAAGTAGCGCCTGTGAGAGTTTCCTTCGTATGAGGACGAATGTTGTTTGTGCCTCAAATCTACTTAGTCTCCAATCTAGTAGCGGAGAATGAATATCTATTGTTCAACGTTTGCTCAACAAAACAAGGCAACTGCAAGGGATAATCGTGTGCTTCCTTCTATTCTATTATATTCAAACGTTGATGGGATCTCGGTTCCCAGTGTGGATGGGGTGTGTTCTTGGCTGACATTGCGGGTTCTGAAGTAGCAATGGGCCCCAAGGAAACAAATATCCAATAGAGAAGAAAGTTAGAGGTGACGTTAGTAGATGCTCTGTGAAGGAGTTAACAAATGCATTGACAAAAATGCTAATATCAATACATACTAAGTTTATGTGTGTTAGTTAAGCTCGTCTTTTTTGAAGTGCCTAAGTTTGTGTAATGTCAGATTTGCAGATTTTAAGAAACTCCTTATTGTTGAAGTGAACATAATTTGCACTAAAGACAGAGAAATCTCTATATTCTAAAATGTCCACGTCATCTATATATGTTTGTATTGAACCACTCTACGTAATGATTTCAATCAATAATACAAAGCCAACTCCACTGAAGATGCATGTAAAGGAGCGTGCAACTTTTTTGTTAAAAATATATTTGAAATAAGAGTATCATTTTTATTTTGGTTGAAACTCTGTTTTTACATGGATTGGGTGTATAGAATGTTTTTTTGGCTTAGTGCCAAGAACTTAAGGGTATCCATTCTACCAAATTTGTCATGGGCATAATCTCGGTCTCTTCCTTTTTTTTGTATCTCTTCGAATTTATACCTTGATAAATGTATAGACAACACTTTTTACACCATCATTCTCATCATTAAACTACAATCTACTTGATAAAACTATCATTTTAAATAATAAATCTCTTAAAAAATAACTTACCAATTGTAAGTATATATTTTAGATTAGGACAAATTTACTTTGAAGGAGACCACTATCAAGGAATTAACCTTTGTGATTCACCCTCAAACACTTTGGTAGTAGGCCCCAAATAATGGAATATGAGATAGAAACGGAGGCAGCACTGACACAGAATATAAGATCTTCGACGGAAGTCGAAGCTGATATGGCAGTTGAATGAAACGTACCGGAAAAATAGTCTTATGCTAATACAGATGGTTAACCATGGAAACAAATAAAGCCTTTCAAAAGTTTATTTTCAAAGAAAACCACTGCAAATCCACCACGTATGTAGATTCCGTCGAAACAAATATTCTGAACCGTTAAAAAAAACAAAATGATCGGAATAGTATTTTATGTTCATAAGGTATCCCTTCTTTTTCAACAAATTCCAGTAAACCTCAAAGACATCCGGCACCTGATGTAACGACATTTAGTCTGGATAAGAACATAATAAGTGCTCATCCAGGCAGACGTGTATTTTGAATCTGTGTTAAACAAAGTTTGTTATTTCTGTTTCGTATTTTGAGCACGAATCTCAACGTACCTTCTCATGTGTTGTGTTGGATTGGAGAGAGGATTGCTTCTTTCTTTCTTTTTCGAGTAAGAAATAATTGTATAATAAAATTGTAGATATGGTGAGATCGGTAAAATAAAATATCAAAAAATATGATTTATTTTTACATATTTTTTTGGTTATATATAGTAAGATAATTAAGTCAACGTATTGGAGGACATGATTTGCGTTTACATATTTTCTTGATTGCATGTATAGTAAAATGAGAAAGACAATACATTCAAAGATAACATTTATTTTCACATATTTTCTTGATTACTAGTTTTTTTTAATTTTTAAATTTATTGAAATTACTCTTTTAAACCCTTTATTCCTTATTTTAAATTGTACTTTTTCAATCTTATAAACTCATTTTAACCTTTCATAAACATTAATATCATTATTTTATCACTTTTAAAATAATGCTAGATATTATAATTGTTATTTTATTATCTTACCAACCTTAAAATGATACCAACATTAAAAATAGATATAAATTCAGTTTTTTTAAGAATTTAAAGTTACAATGGACCTAAATTCTAATAACAGTTTTAGTCTTCATTATTATACAATTAGTAGAGATATTTTAAACATAATTATGTGAAAATTTTTGAGAGATTCAAAGAGTTGAAATTCAATTGATATGAATGATGGTAATATGTATTAAAGGATGCTAAAAATTTTGGGATGTTTATCTTCTAATTAAAAATTTGTCTTCATTTTTCACACACTATATTGATTAAGGATTTCATTACTTTCTCTACAAAATTTATATTGACAGGACCAAACCCTACCATATATCCAAAATATCACTATTTTTTTCATCTTCTACAATATATATATATATATATATATATATATATGGGCATTGACTTAAAACTCTAAACTACCTTATAACAATCAAATAGAAGTTAAATATAAAATTGTCATTGTTATTAAGTGAGGTCTACCACACAAATATATCCATATTTAAATATGATTAATATCTAATAATAATCATAATAGGTTAAAAAGGCTACAAGAAAAGTACATTTTAAATAAGAACATATAATATAAAATGGAGATAAAACATAAAACATGATTTAAGTTGTTCAGATATTTCTTCTGATAATTTGTGATTACCAAGTAAAACATTAAATAGAATAGTGGGTTATTTTGTGTTTCTAAATATGAGATTGAAAAATAGAGTGTGAAATTAAACCATGAAACAAGGAATTGTGATGACAACTCTTAAGGAAGTCATCTCTATGTTGAATCATTTCTCTAATAAATAAATCTACACATCTTTAATTTGCATACATATATATTGACTTTATAATCCTAGAATAAGAGAAGGAATTTATTTTTTTCTTTGCTATCTCATTTATTTCTAGAACTACACAAATCAATCACATTAAGGGAATCAATAGCTTCCAAAAGCACTTTTTTCATCTCTTCATTATGCCTTAAGGACATGCCCAAGTTTCTTATGCTTCTCACATCTTTCACTTTCATGATGGACTCCCAAAGGCCCATTCTCTACAGTGTGCATGGATATTCTCTCATCATTATTCACTTGATTTTCTTCCTCTGCACATGGATGGTCTTAAATTATAATCACCTCATGTGCTTTAATGTGCACTTCAGCCACCTCCATTATTATTTCATGGAAACTTGAACTTATTCTTGGTTTTCCTCTTCATTTGCCTATATTATTTCCTTAAAACAAATATGTAACTTTCCTTGGTTTTCCTCAACCTTCCTTCCCTAAAAAAGAGAAAAACAAAAGCATTTCCCCTATTCACCAAGGATAATTCTATCTCTTCCCAATTATGAGATACCACAAACACTTTCCCATCATCAATTAATGGGCCCCCTCCTTTTGGTGAACAAACTATTATCTCCAAATTCTCTTCCAGGAGAATTCCTTTCTCCATAGATTGCTCACATCTTTATTTTTCCTTATTTTTTTTGAAAACATATTTGGGCTTCTCACATGGAAACCTCATTCTCTTATTGTCTTTCAAGATAATCTTTTTCTATTCTCTCTCAAGCCTTAAGATATGACGTTTCTTCAACCAATCTACTTGCATTCTTGGGTGCACAACTAGACCCATCAACTTGGAAACCATATGTTATGAACTTCTCACATTTTTTCATTTCTTTTGTCTCTTTTCTTGAATATCTATCCAATACACAATTGCACTATCACATAAAATTTTGCTTGCAACCTTTACCCTCTCAGAGTTTTCAATACATTTATCTTCAAAAAACATTCTAGCTCCACTATCTATTTCATGAGCTTCTTTAGGCTCTCTTTACCACAAAACAAAAGTATATTGCCAGCGGGATTACATTTTTCTTTCACCTTGACCTCTGATTGTCCTTTTTCTTTACTTGATTGTCCTCTCTCAAGGGCATCCAACTTTGCTTATAGGGACAACAACATCTTCATTCACAACTTATTCACTTTATGCATCTCCATCATATCCAATCTTCCTTAGATTTCCTTCAACATCTCTGTCAAGTCTAACACCTAGTGCTCATCTACTTTTATGTGGTATATCTTCTCCATAAATAGGCTTCTCTTTTAAAACTTGAAATAGACTTAAACAAGAGTCTCTCTCACTTTTTATATTAGCACACACTTGCAACAAACTCACCTTGATTGTAATGTATCTTATAACACCTCCTATCCAACATATTTTCTCTGTTGGAAGATGCCCTCTCTTGTTTTCTACCCACAATTATGTAGAAAAAAATTATTGACTGGTATATATTGGTGCAATCATGGTAAGAGGGTCCAATTAAGGACAACCTTTAATAATGTGAAACTAAGAATTATACTCACTCTCTAATGGTCACACACACAAGAACACTTTTAGACTTGAAACACAACACACATTATTTATTGAGCTCAACATATATTACAAATATTTGCTTACACACTCTCACACTCACTTGTGTTTACATGGTTATTACATTACAACAAAAATATATGGCCCTACACATAGTTATTTTTGGACTTGAAACATCTCTCTCTATTCTCTACTCTCTACTCTTGAGGAACTGTTATAGCTATAAATTGCACCCTTGTGAGAGAGTTCTTCAGGCTGTCTCACTTCTAGCTACAAGCATGGGGACAACCTCAGGCTGTGGGTATCCTGTAGTGAGATTGAACCTCTAGGATTTTTAATGAAGCTAGTTCTTCAAGTGCTTCACTTCAGCTCTTGATTCCCACACTAAAATGTATTTTTTTCTAAGGAAAAGGGATAGGGGATAACATGAAAGGAAATCTAAGCTATGGGAGGTGATGCACCAAAAGCAATGATCCACTTAGTCTGGAGAATGACACTCATTCATCATAAGATGAATTTTTCTTACACAACCTCACAACTAGTTAATTTGCATAAGTATTTTGTAAACTAGGCTCACTAAACCATACATGAAGGAGAGAGGGATTTTGAAATTCACACCAAGTGTCCATTAATGGTGGAAAGAGATCAAGTCTAGACCTGCAACTAACTGAAAAAAATGTTAAAATTGGCAAGAAAGAAGGACAATGAGATTGGAAGGACACTTATTCACAACACCATTGTGCGCAAGCTTGATTAACACAATATTTAGACAAAGAGATAGGTAAAAAATTAATCTTTATTGCTTCAAAAGGTCTATTACAAAGCAATTTTGGCAGAGTAACTTTATCGCCAGTCTAGAGATAATTTATTGGCTCCAAGGCCTCTATTTATAATAAAAAAGGAGGAACAAAAGATGGGAAGAGGAAAGAAGTCATTGATGACTGGGATCCCTATCATCGTCTTCCCTTATGCCACTAAATGTGTCACTCAGGATTGCTAAAAAAACTTCTCAAGTCCTTTCTACCTTCAAGTTTTTTTTAGCATATTTTAAGATCCATGTTATGATAAACTAAACATTACTTCTTTACACATTTGAAATGATCTTTGCATTTAAAATGGTGTGGTCACTTTCATTTTCATGTGTCCTGCTAAAGAAGAAAAGGTCTCTATGTATTGATAATCTAACTGAACCATGCTATGTTTATGTTTGAATGGCCATTTGTCAGGAGAGGGAGCCATCTTTAAGGATGAAGGCCTTCATTAAATTCTCAGCTACCATCTCTCGCTAGTTATTTGGACTTCCTTTTGTGTTGATTGGTTGTTGGGCATTGCCTTGAATCCTTGACCTACACTATGGATCTTCCTGCCATAAATGCCTATGGATCATCAATCTCCCTGCTAGCTAGGTGCCCTTTGTGCCACTTGGAAACCTATCATTTGTCTTTTCCATGACTCTTATCCACTATCGATCCTTAGAATGTGCCATTGGACTAAGCATATTTAGTCAAGCAATGTTGCAAACCTAATTTACTCTTTGCTATGTAATTCAGGGTTTCAAAGCTATTTGACTTATGAAGCTTTTCAAGCTAAGCCATTGAATAATTCCAATTTACTCTATGCAGAGTAACATGAGATTCTGGATCTCTCTTACTTTAGACTTTGTTTGTGGGCTCCTTTTTTCTTTGGGATCTATTTGTCTCATGCAAATCTCCCAAAGGAATTCCTTGCGACAATTTGTCCAAAGGAATTCCTTTGGACTTTTTGTCTGAAGCTTCCTTCTTGCTCTCTTCCTTTGGAATTTTCCTTTCATATTTTTCAAAATGGACTTTCCTAAAGGGTGAGAGACCCTTCAAGCTTCTTGTATGTCTCTTCAGACTTCCACAAATGGTCCTCCTACTGAGAAAAGCTCCCTTCAACCTTTGAAAATGGTCCTCCTGAAGGGAAAGATACCCTTCGATAATTTTGAAATGGTCCTTTCGAAGGGTAACATACCCTTTGGACTTTTGTTTTTTTGTTCCTTTCCTTTGAAATTATTTTCTACAGACTTTTTTAAGGACTCTCCTGAAGGGTAAGGGACCCTTCAGGCATCTACAAATGGTATTTTTAAAAGAGAAATATACCCTTCAAAAAATTTAAAATGGTCCTCTCGAAGATCAAAAGAGCCTTCAAGAAACTTGCAACTATCCACTTGGAGAAGGAAATTCCCTTCAGATTTGTCAATGACCCTTGGAGTATTCTTTGGAGAAGACTTATCCCTTAAAGAACCTGAGGAGCACTTTTTTTTAGACCAAACCAGGTTTTTCAAGCCCCTTTACTTATTTCAAGCTTCTGATTGCTCACAACTTATGAAGTAATTAAGTAGTGCTCCTTGGAGAACCCAAAATACACTGTTCATGAGTAATTTGGGTTTATAAAACTGAATTACTTCTGCTTATAAAACATTTAGAAGTCAAGCACTGTTGGAAACCCAATTTGCATTGTGTCCTCAGAAAGCCAAAGTCTTGTGACTTTAAAAGCCTGAGGACTTCTTCTTTGGAGAACCCAAGGTTTTCTGAACTTGCCACTTTTGCTTTAATGTCCACCTTCTCATACTTGGGAAAAATTTTATATGGGGGCCAAGAAATGGCCAATATTTTTGGTGACTTGCAGGGAAGCATACCTGTTATGCTTGAGAACCCAACTCATTTTCTTTGTTCGGTCCATTTGGCATGAAGTCACTAATTTTATACAAATCTAGCTCTATCTGTAAATTTCCCTTGAAGCAATAAGAACAATCAAAACAAAACAAACTATGCCCAAGGCACTAAGGGAAGGGAAGACACTCAACTAAAATGGATGTGCACAAGGCACTTAGAGAGGAACATGAAAATCTATACAAAATGTTAAATAACATATACAATGGTTACAAACCCTTAATAGCAGGGCTTTAAATGAATCCCATTGACTGGGATGGGTAATACCTCTTCATCTAATTGGGTGAGCTAGAAGGTATTATGTTGTTTGCATTCGTGGATCAAATAAGGGCCACTCTACAAGCTGTCAAACTTGGTACAGTTGCCTAGTTTTGCCCTATTTGAATCTTATTTGAGGACCAGGTCTCCCTCCTTTAAGTCCCTTGCCATGGCTCTCTTGTCAAAAGCTTTCTTGACCTGAGCCTAATGTGACTCTAGCATCTTCATTGCAAGGTATATTGTCTCCTCAAGTTCTATGAGTTCTGCTAATCTCACATTCATGGGTTCATCTTCTAGTAGCTCCAGTTAATGGGCTAATTATAATGTAGATAGCTCAAGAGAAATGGGTAGCTTGGCCTCCCTTCCATATACTAAAACATATGGAGAAGTTCCAACAATAGCTTTAGGAGTTCCCCTATTAGCCCACAAGGCTATCTTTAAATTGGTGTGTCACATCTTCTGGTTCTCCTCCATGTCTTCCTGATGATCCTCAAAAAAAAATTATTCATGGACTCAGCGAGCTCATTTCCTTAAGGATAATAATTAGAGGAAGTGCTAAGGTATATGCCCATTTTGAGACCCCATTCACTTATTTTCAGACCAAGAAAAGCTAATGCATTATCAGAGATGATAGTGGATGGAACACCAAACTTGGTCATGATGTGGTCATAGAAATCTAAGTTGCACTTTCATTGGTTTCCTCCAATGCAATGTTTTTGACCCATCTTGTGAAGTAATCAGTTGTAGTAAGCACCCACTTATGCCCTACACTTGATGGAGGATTGATCACTCTAATGAAACCCAAACCCCATTGCATGAATGGTTGCTCTACCTGAATTAGGTTGAGAGGAAAAGCTGCTAGTCTTTGCTTACCTATAAAGAGAGCACATTCATGACACTTCCTCCCCCATGCATAAGTGTCTTTGAAGAGGTTAGGCCAGTAATAACCATCTCTCATTATCTTTATTGTTGTAGTCCTGGGTGTAAAATGACCTCCTATAGGTCCATCATGGAAATGTTCTAGAAGCTTGGCCACTTGGTCATCATATATGCACCTTACGAGAATTCCATTGAGGTCCCTTCTAAATAAAATTCCATCAACCAATGCATAAGGTATGGACTAAATTCTATGTTAGGGTGTGGAGCTAAAAGCTTCAACTATTTGCAGACACAAAGAAGAGGTTACTAAGTTTCAGAAGTACCGGCATCAGCAGCATGACCGACGTCGGTCATTACCAGTGCAGAAGGTAACCGGCGTCGGCAGCCAGTCGGTCGACGTCGGCAGCACCAGACAAGCAGGGACTGGTGTCGGTCACCTATGTGTTCCATAACTGCTGTTGACGAACAGTCAGTTAAGTGAAGCGAGTGTTTGCATGTCAAATGACTAATTATAGTCACGAGCTGCGTGTCTAATTATTGTAGTTAGATTTCTATTTTTGTAACCATGGGATTCTATTTAAAGACCCATGAGGCATGTATTGTAATGACCAAGAAGGCAAGTAAAAGCATTGAAGCAAGCAAGGTCAAGGAGATCTACAGGTGTAAGGTCAAGGAGATCAGTTGAAGCATTCAAGGAGGGATAGCAACTCAGGTTGTAGAGTTGGTTTTGTGTTGAGCAAGAGAGAGAGGGAAGAAGGTCTTGAGGTGTGGCAAGCCTTTGAGGTGGAGGAAGAAGTGGCATCTTCCTTATTGTATTTTCTTCTAGTAATATCTAATACAAGAGCGTGTATTGTCTCTCAAATTCTTTGCTATCTCAAGTTTCTAGTTACTTTATCATTCTGGTATAATTCCGTGTTTAATTGCTTATAAGAAAGTAATCAATTGTGCTTCCGTTGGATAAGGGGTCACCTAACAGTTGGTATCAGAGCATATTGATTGTTGTAGGTTCCCTGACAAGTGGTATTAGAGCTACGGTTTGCAGGAAGCAGGTTAATTTTTTGATTACAGGTCATTCACAGGGTTTTCTGATTGAGTGGGAGTTCAGCAATGGCAGAAGAAAGTAAGCTACGAATGGAGAAGTTTAACGGCAAGAATTATCAACACTGGAGGATGCAGATTGAGGATTATCTATATCAAAAAGATCTGTACTTACCATTGGGTGGGGTTGCATGCAAGCCCACAGATATGAAGGATGAAGAATGGAGTGTTCTTGATCGAAAGGCTCTCGATTCCATAAGGTTGAGCCTTGCATCGTCTGTGATTTATAGCTTATCACAGTGCAAGACAATGGAAGAGTTGATAAAGTCCTTGGCGAATTTATACGAAAAGCCCTCGGCTTCTAATAAGGTATATCTTATGAAGTAGCTATTTACTTTGCAAATGCAAGAAGGTGGATCGGTACATAC
Organism: Torreya grandis; assembly: GCA_037957365.1. NCBI lineage: Eukaryota > Viridiplantae > Streptophyta > Pinopsida > Cupressales > Taxaceae > Torreya > Torreya grandis. Next base: position 1,786,673 of record JARHVA010001498.1, on the reverse strand, counting down.
TCATCTCAGTGATTTCCATGGTTTGGTAAACCAATTAGCTTCAGTCAATATTGTTTTTGATGATGAGGTAAAGGCTCTCTTGATTTTATGTTCTTTGCCTGAAAGTTGGGATAGTTTGGTTATGGCAGTAAGTAATTTTGCATCTGCTTCTAAAATCTTAAAAGTTGATGATGTTGTGAGTGTGATCTTGAATGAGGAAATACGCAGGAGAAGCACAGGTGAATCATCAGGTAATGCTCTAAGTGCAGAAAGCAGGGGAAGGCAAAGGGAGAAGGTTGAGCAAGGGAAATCAAGGTCGGGAAGGAGATCCGAATCCAAAGGTGTTACCTGCTGGTTTTGTGGAAAGAAAGGACATATAAAGAAGGAGTGTTGGTTGAGAGATAAAGAGAATCAACATGCAGGTATTGAAGAAGCAAAGGATGCAAATATTGTGGTACAGGATGCTCTCATACTTTCTTTGGATAGTCAGGTAGGATCATGGATTTTAGATTCTGGTTCATCTTTTCATGCATCCCTAAACAGAGATTTGTTTCATGAGTATGAACAGGGAGACTTTGGAGTGCTCTATTTAGGGGATGGTACGCCTTGTCAGATAGTTGGCAAAGGGAAAGTGCAGCTGAGATTGCAGATTGACAACACATGGGTGTTAAAGGAGGTCATGCATGTTCCAATTCTAAAGCAGAGTTTGATTTCTATAGGAGGGTTGGGTGATGAGGAATGCACAATAACCTTCACATCAGATTCTTGGAAGGTTACCAAGGGAACACTTGTTTTAGCAAGAGGTAAGAAAGTAGATACTCTTTATCTGTCTACTTGTATTATTGATTCTACTTCTGGTTTATCTACTTCAGCTGTAGATTCAAAGATGTGGCTTAGTAGGCTTGGTCACATGAATAAGAAGGGAATGGGCATTCTTGATTCAAAAGGTATGTGTTCAGATTCAAAAAGCACAGATAGAGTTCATTGCAAAAAAAGTAAATTTGATGCTTTTGACAGGAATAAAGAAGCCTTGGTGTTTATGGAGGAGATGAAGGACAGAGATCAGTCACAGGGGCTGAATAAATCTAAGCAGGGCAGTATGGACAGAGGTTTGATCCAAGATGAGCTCACGGATGAAGATTTCATCACTTACAGGAACACACAGATGCTGATGTCAGTCACATGGGACCGACGTCGATCAGCCAGATACCGACATCGGTCATGTGCAGACCAGCAGGGTCGGTAGGTCGGGCAGGAGAAGTCCAACGTCGATCATCAGGACTGACATCGGCAGGAGGGACACCAGCGTCAGCCAGGGAAATGATGTCGGCAGTCAGGGTCAGTGCAGGGAACCGACATCAGTCGAGAGCAGACTGGGAGATGGCCAAGATCAGTCACTGAAACGGATAATGGGTGGACAGTTAGCTGTCAATAAGTCTCAAACACCCATATGGAGGTTAGAAAAGGTATGTGAACCTCATATTCGTTGTTCACCTTCTTTATTGTTTACTAATAGTCAAGAACTAGGAAGATGGAAGAAGCAATGCAGGTAGAATCTAGAAATAGTGGGAGCTTAACATGGATGAGGAGTGTGAGTCCTTGGAGAAGAACCAAACAGGTATTTATTGGTAGAGTTGTCAGCTGGAAGGAAGCACTAGATAGAGGGATGGATTCCCATATTAGAGAAGAGAGTGGATGGACACGTGAGACAGAAGGCTATGGTATATGGTCTTGATTAGGCTGCAGGACAATGGAGGTTTGACCATTGTATTTTATCTTTACCAGGTTGGATAATATTAGCTACATTATCCTGTTACTGTATTGTGTTACTTGTTGAAGGGATTTATATACAGGGAGTTTTCTGAGCTAAGGGTAGAGTTGGTTCAGAAGTATGTCATAGAGAATTTGGGAGCAGCAAAATTCTTGTGGCATAAGTGACAGGTATAGCATCACAGGTTTGCGTGGTGGTTGGTCTTCAATAGTGACTTTGAAGAGGGATACAGGGCCAAAGGAACAAAATAGATGGTGTACAGGTACAAGTACAGTAGCAGCTATTTATCTCTAAGTGGGAGACTGTTAGGGTGTGGAGCTAAAAGCTTCAACTATTTGCAGACACAAAGAAGAGGTTGCTAAGTTTCAGAAGTACCGACGTCGGCAGCATGACCGACATCGGTCATTACTAGTGTAGAAGGCAACCGGCGTCGGCAGCCAGTCGGTCGACGTCGACAGCACCAGATAAGTAGGGACCGGCGTCAGTCACCTGTGTGTTCCAAAACTGCTATTGATGAACCGTCAGTTAAGTGAAGCGAGTGTTTGCATGTCAAATGACTAATTATAGTCACGAGCTGCGTGTCTAATTATTGTAGTTAGATTTCTATTTTTGTAACCATGGGATTCTATTTAAAGACCCATGAGGCATGTATTGTAATGACCAAGAAGGCAAGTAAAAGCATTGAAGCAAGCAAGGTCAAGGAGATCTACAAGTGTAAGGTCAAGGAGATCAGCTGAAGCATTCAAGAAGGGATAGCAACTCAGGTTGTAGAGTTGGTTTTGTGTTGAGCAAGAGAGAGAGGGAAGAAGGTCTTGAGGTGTGGCAAGCCTTTGAGGTGGAGGAAGAAGTGGCATCTTCCTTATTGTATTTTCTTCTAGTAATATCTAATACAAGAGCATGTATTGTCTCTCAAATTCTTTTTTGTCTCAAGTTTCTAGTTACTTTATCATTATGGTATAATTCTGTGTTTAATTGCTTATAATAAAGTAATCAATTGTGCTTCCGTTGGATAAGGGGTCACCTAATAGTTGGTATCAGAGCATATTGATTATTGTAGGTTCCCTGACATTCTAAAATAACTTCTTTTTTCTTTATCTATACCTTGAGGGCACTCGCTTGTTAGCAGAAAGTGTGTCATATCATGGAGCCAACTAGTGTGACATGGAGGTCCATCTATTTGTGGGTTATCTTGTGTTAACAAAATTACCTCTTTGTCTTCATAAAGGTCATCGACCATATGCTCACACAAGACTTTACCTCTTACTAGCTAAGTGACCTTGATCTCCACATCATACTCCATGACCTTAGTAATCCAACCAGCTCTCTTTTCATTCAAGTCTTTATTGAGAAGGAAGTCCCTCACTCCAGGATGAGACATCATAAGGTATTTTTTGTTGTTGGAGAGCATTGGCCTAAACCTTTTGAGGCTTCTTACTGCTACAAGGACTTAATTTTATACAAAAGTATACCTCACCTCATACCCCTCAAGCCCTTGACTACAAAATGCTATTGGTTGCTCAAGTCCTTCACCATTCCTTTGCAACAGCATCATTGATATATTATCAATATTGGCAAAAGCATAAATTATGAAATCCCTTCAGAAATCAAGATTCATAAGTGTGAGTGTTTGAGCAATGACTTTCTTGATAGCCTCAAATGTTGACTTACCTTCATTTGATCACGTGAACACTTGGTTCTTCTTCAGCATAGCAGTGATGGGCTTGACCAAATTTGTAAAATCAAGGATAAATCTTCTCACAAAGTTATCTTTTCAAGGAAACTTTAGAATCCCTTCTTATGCTTGGGTAAGGATAAGGCCAAGATGGCACCTATTCTATCAAGATCAATGGATAGCCCTTCCTTTGAAATGATGTGGCCTAGTAGCTTCCCTTCATGAATGGTAAACACGCACTTCTTGAGTATCAATGAGATCCCATATTCCCTACATCTCTCAAAATTTAGCCTCTAGTGGTCCAGGTGTTCATTGGCATTCTTGGAGAAAATTGTGATGTCATCCAAGTATACCAGCACCATTTTATTTAGCAACCCTTGGAAAGCCATGTCCATGGCTCTTTAGAAAGTTGTGCCAACATTTGACAAACCAAAGGGCATCTTTTGGTACACATACATGCCCCATTTGGTGGTAAAGGCAATCTTGTATTGATCCTTCTCTTTTACCCATACTTGGTTGTAGCCTAAATATCTATCCAACAAAGAAAAGTGTTCTGATCCTGCAACTACTTGGAGAAGTTGTTCCATGGATAGTAGAGGGTAGTGATCCTTTAAAAAGACTTTTTTCAAATCTCTGAAGTCGACACATAGCCTAATCTCCCCACTCTTCTTCCTTACAGGCACCAAATTGGCTACCCATGATAAGTGCTTGAAGGGAAAGATGATCTTGGATTTGATCAACTTGGTTAACTCTTCCCTCATCAACTCTTCTATCTTGGGGTTAGTGGGCCTTTGCTTTTGCTTTTCATGCTTAAAATTGGCCTCCAATTCTATGGTATGTTGGGCTAACTTCAGATCAAAACCTTTCAAGTCATTATACTCCAAAGCAAAAATGTTTGCATATTCCTAATAAAGTGTTATGCAAGCGTGCCTCTCAACCTTGTTGCTTACCTTCCTGATCTTGAGAATCTTATCCTTGAAGATGTGGACTCTCTCATAGTTTTATTTGTTAGTAGACATTATTGCCTTTTCCTTTCCCACATGGTCCCCTTCATGAAAAAGGCCTCCAAGTGTAACCATCCCCTTAGGAAGCTTGTTCGACCTTACTTGAACAATCTAATCCTCATATTGATGATGTAATTTACCTTGATTGGTATATGAGAACTCAACTTCTTTTTATAAGAAACAAGCAATTTTTTTGTCACTTTCAAAAACCTACTAGTGGGCTTCATTATCTAGTACTGATGGCCTCACCACCACCTTGACATGTGGCTAAACCTTGACTTCTTTCAGCTCACTTGGAATGTCAAACTGAGCTCCCATGGTAACCAACCTGTCAGCTAGTTGGGTCTAGATTTCTTAGGATAGTTTGAATGCCAAAGGTTTCAAAATTTAATTAGGTCTCACACTCTATTTTTGTAGGACCTCATCAAAGAATTTTTTGTAACGTTCAAACCTATAACTTGGTTTACTACGAGCTCATTGTCCCCATATGCTTGCAGCATTTTGATTCCTCTTTTATTGGCCCATTGAAGGCCATGGATCAAGCCTTCATATTCTACTACATTTGAAGAGCAACTAAAATGGAACCTATAGGAGGAGCAAAGCTTATTACCTGAAGGGAAAACCAACATTGCCCTAGCACCTATGCCATTTTTGCTTCTTGAGCCATAAAAAAACAACTTACATATACCATTGGGGTCTTCTTTAGGTCCAATGAGGGTAGGCATGAGTTGATTCTCTTCATGCAACAAATAGACACCCATGTCTATTTCCTCAACACCTTCCAAAGGGTTGAAAAAATGGTTATCTCCCCATAGCTCATCCAAGAACAAGTTAGAAACCTCTTCAGGATGAGTGTTTAGCTCCTAACCAATTGTAAACTCATCCTCATCAAGGATAGTACAATTAAGCTTTATGCTATCTAGCTGATGGGGTTCAATATGGAATTGTGCCATGGGTTCAACCTTGATTGAGACCTTAGTCCTGTACCTTATTCTGAATGCCATGTAAGACCAATCTACTGTAAGATAACCCCTAAATTTGGTTGTGAATTCTCTAGAAAGTCACAATGCAAAGTGGGGAGTGACATCAAGGATCATCACATCCTACACCACTGAAACACTAGGACAATCATGCAGGGTTAAACTCAAATCCTTGATGATACATGATGGCTTTGTGGAAGAACCATCAAGATATAGGACTCCCTTGGTATGTGGCTCATATTTAAGATGCAGCTGATCAGCTATAGACTTTGGTATGACCGAGGTGTTAGCCCCACTATCTACCAAGCAATTATGCACCAAGGAATCACCAATGATTAATGAAATGTAGAATGGAGGGGGCTTAGTCACACTACTTGACCATTCTCCCAAAGGACTCTTGGCTGCATTAGTGAAGACCTGAGCTTCTTTGCCTATTTGTTTACTTGCAACTATTGTAATACTCATCCTGGACAAACCTTCTTGAAGGATGTCCACTTGGTTGGGCTTGGAAAGCATGTCCCACATTGGTATGGTCATGCTGGATTTCTTCATTTACTCCACAATGTTGATTGGTGTACCACTAGCCTTTGCTTGGGTTTTGGGAACTATTGTTGTTGGCTTTGTCAATGAAGGAGTGATGATAAGATGTTCTTTGAAAACTTCCTAGTTGTAACCCATATTCTTTCTCTTGATTCTTATATTTGTTGAGATTGAAACATGAGCCAGACTGGAGATGGCCTGCTAATTTGATGCATAGCACTCCTCTTATTCACTGATGACCATTATGGCCTCTGATTGGTTTAACACCTAATCTAAGCCTTGTTCTTATGGAGGATGCTCCTACTTTGTCATTGTGGGAACCTTTGTGCCTTGGGCCATAAGATTTTGGTTGTATCCATAAGCAACAACATGTTTCCATTAGTCATTGAATGATTGGTTAGAGCCATTAGTCAAGACAATGGATTGCCCAAAATAAGATTCCAAGGCATTATTCCTTCAACCTCTCGAGCCATATTATTCTGAACTGGAACTAAGGAATTGGATGGGCCTATAGCATTTGGATTATAATTATGTTGTCTAGCGTAATTAGGTTGCCCCTGTCCTTGAAATTTTCCTTTGTACTGTGGCCTATTTGCTTGATAAGGCTATTGTTGAGGCTGGTATGGAGCTTGATATGGCTTGTTGTAATTTTATTGCCTCTTGACATTGAGCACATCATTCCCCAAAGAATGGAGCTTGATTTTTAGTTCTAATTAATTATTTTATTCTTGAGAGTCACTGGATCCATTAGTGGAGGCCCCCTCTTGCTTTGGTTAAGGCATAGCAATAATTGTTGGAGTTGGAAGTATAACATCAATTGAAGGAATGACTACAGGAGGCGGTCTGATCTCAAGGAAAAGAGGCATTGGGGGTTTGGGAGTAAGCTTGCTTGCCTAAACCAGGTAATTTTATGCTTTAATGGCCACCTCGTATGTGCCTAGTAGTATGTCCCCTCCCATAGATTGAATCATTACAGCTATATCGTAGTTTATAGCCTTTAAATAATATAAGAAATCAAAGTTTGGGGATGGTCTAACAGTGACTAGAATTCTATTCTAAGCCTTTTGGAACCTCATGTTGAAGTCTTGCATGACTTCATGGGAGGCTCTCTTGATTGTGGTCAAATGTTCTACAAGTGATAGATGATCACTCTTATCTGCAAACCTCTTACACAAGGTTGTTCCCAACTGGTCCCATGATTGGATAGAGTTAGGAGCTAGACCCCTATACCAATCTAATGCCTTTCCCTTGAAAGATATAGCTAATATTTTAATAGCTACATTTTCTATTGTGACATTATGGATGTTGTATAAATTGGTTATGTTTATTATGTGTTCAGTAGGAGTTACAACTTGGTCTCCTACATAATATAGGACACTTTTGAGAGCTGTTACTAGCATAGGATCATATTGTAGAAAGTTCAAAGGACTTTGGCCACTGAAACCCACAAAATCTCTTTGGGCAATTATGGTAGCAAGAGGGGCTAACAAGGATCTTCTCACATAGGTATGCCTTATGGCTGGTTTAGGAAAGTAGTTTCTTACGTGAGGGTGAGTATGGGCAAACCTTAACCTTCTTGCTAAGTTTAAAGTTAATTCAACAAACTCAAAAGGAATACCTACAAAAGTTGATCTTATAGTCACCTTTGGCATGAAAGATAGCTACTGCTTTGCATCAAATAGTTGGGTATTCCTTAGAGTTGCCATATGTTGGAAGATGAAAGCTACTACTGCTACAAATTGATCAAAACAACATCAAACTTGACCAATCTTCCATAAAAATGGAAATGAAAATGGTAGTGAGTCCCACCAGGTGTGCCAAAACTGTTATAGCTATAAATTTCCCTTTTATGAGAGATTTCTCTAGGCTCTCTCACTTCCAACTACAAGCATGGGAACAACCTCAGGGTGTGGGTATCTTGTAGTGAGTTTGAACCTTAGGGCTTTTTAATGAGGCTAGTTCCTCAGGTGCTTCACTTCAGCTCTTGATTCCCACACTAAAATCTACCATTGGCTAAGGAAAAGGGATAGGGGATAACATGAAAGGAAATCTAAGCTAATGGAGGTGATGCACCAAAAGAAATGATCCACTTAGTTTGGGGAATGACACTCGTTCAGCATAAGATGATTTTTGCTTACACAACTAGTTAATTTGCATAAGTATTTTGTAAACTAGACTCACTGAACCATGCATGAAGCAGAGAGGGATTTCGAAATCCACACCAAGCATCCATTAATGGCAAAAAGAGCTCAAGTCCAGACCTGCAACTAACTAAAAAATACCTTAAAATAGGCAAGAAAGAATGGCAATGGCTTGGAAGGACACTCCTTCACAACACCATTGTGCACAAGCTTGCTTAACATAATTTTTAGACAAAGAGATAGGTAAAAAATTAATCTTTATTGCTTCAAAAGGTCTATTACAAAGCAATTTTGGTAGAGTAACTTTATCGCTAGTCCAGATATAATTTCTTGGCTCCAAGGACTCTATTTATAATAAAAAAGGGGGAAGAGAAGATGGTAAGAGGGAAGAAGTTATTGATGACTGGGATCCCTATTGTCGTCCTCTCTTGTACCACTAAACACGATGCTTAGGATCATTAAACAACCTTCTCGAGTCCCTCTCACCTTTAAGTCTCTCTTTGGCATATCTAAAGAGCCATGTTATGAGCAGTTGAATGTCACTTCCTTGCACATCTGAAATGATCTTTTCAATTAAAATGGTGTGGTCACTTTCATTTTTATGTGTCTGGCTAAAGAAGATGAGGTCTCCATGTGTTTATAATCTGACCAAACCATGTTGCCTTTATGTTTGATTGGTCATTTATGGGGAGAGGGAGCCATGTTGAAGGATGAAGGCCTTCATTAAATTCTCAGCTACCATCTCTCACCATTATTTGGACATCCTTTTGCACTAATTAGCCATTAGACGTTGCCTTGGATCCTTGACATACATCGTGGATCTTCCAATCATGGATGCCTATGGATCGTCGATCTCCTTACTAGCTGGGTGCCCTTTATGCCACTTGGTAGCCTCTCATTTATCCTTTCCATGACTCTTATGCACTGTCAATCCTTAGAATGTGCTATTGGACTGAGCATATTTAGTCAAGCAATGTTGGAAACCCAATTTACTCTTTGATGTGTAATTTGAGTTTTCAAAGCTACTTGACTTATGAAGCTTTTCAAGCTAAGCCATTGAAGAACCTTGATTTACTCTATGCAGAGTAACTCAGGCTTTCTGATCTCTCCTAATTCTGAGTTTGTTTGTGGGCTCCTTTCTTCTTCAGGATCTATTTGTCTCGAGAAAATATCCTGAAGGAATTCCTTGGGACAATTTGTCTAAAGGAATTCCTTCAAAAAAATTGTCTGAAGCTTCCTTCTTGCTCTCTTCCTTCGAAATTTGCCTTTCAGATTTTTCAAAATGGACTTTCCCAAAGGGTGAGAGACCCTTTTAGCTTCGTGTATGTCTCTTTGAACTTCTAAAAATGGTCCTCCCACTAAGAAAAGTGCCCTTTGGCCTTTGAAAATGGTCCTCCCGAAGGGAAAGATACCCTTCGAGAATTTTGAAATGGTCCTTCTGAAGGGTAACATACCCTTCAAAATTTTATTTTTTTGTTCCTTTCCTTCAAAATTATTTTTCATGGGCTTTTGTAAGGACTCTCCCGAAGGGTAAGGGACCCTTCAGGCTTCTACAAATGGTCTTTTCCGAAGGGAAATATACCCTTCAAAAAAATTGAAATGGTCCTCCCGAAGCTCAAAAGAGCCTTCAGGAAACTTGCAACTGTCCACTTGGAGAAGGAAATGCCCTTCCGATTTGTCAATGACCCTTGGATTATTCTTTGGAGAAAACTTGTCCCTTGAAGAACCTGAGGAGCACTATTTTTTGAGACCAAATCAGGTTTGTCAAGCCCCTTTACTTATTTCTAGCTTTTGACTGCTCACAACTTATGAAGTAATTAAGTAGTGCTCCTTGGAGAACCCAAAATACACTGTCCATGAGTAATTCAGGTTTGTAAACCCGAATTAATTTGGCTTATAAAACATTTAGAAGTCAAGCACCATTGGAAACCCGATTTGCACTGTGTCCTCAAAAAACTTGAAGTCTTACGACTTCCAAAGCCCGAAGACTTCTTCTTTGGAGAACTTGAGGTTGTCTAAACTTGCCACTTTTGCTTGAATGTCCACCTTCTCACACTTGGGTAAAATTTTATATGGGGTCCAAGAAATGGCCAATAGGAACAAGCTCTCAAAATAATCTCTTAGAGCCAACTCTGTAATTCATAACTCTCCTTACCTCTTGTCTTTGCTAATTCAAATCTTTCTCTAACATTATCTAACTCTAGCAGTGCCTCTTTACTTTCATTTGCCTCTTAGAAATGTTCCATAATTGAGGGTTCATCATTTTGGACCACTAATTTCATTTTACTATTCACATGGGTGAAATTGCCACTCTATGCAATCCAACAGTTGTGAAACCGCCACTATATGCAGATTGGAAGATGTGTAACTTCCATTCAAGCTTGAAAAATCACTATAGTGGTTACATAATCACCATTGAATTTTTTGAAACTGCCACTCAGTAAAGACTGGGAGTTTCATCACTGTGTATGGTCTGTCAACTTTGGACGCCATAGCTTTTGCATACATACTCAAAATGAGATGATTTTTTTAAAGTGCATAATTTTTTTAGGGGAATCCAATATGTAATCACATTTGGTTTGAGGGAATTTCTTGATGCTTGTTTTACCTCTGCCCTACAACCTATCTATTTTAACCCTTTAATAGACACGATAACTTCTTGGATTGTACCAATGGTTGAGAAAATCAACCAACTTGCTTGGAACCATGTAGCTTCTTGAAATTGTCCTTCTCTTATGTACTTTATTCCACTACAGTGTTAGAGTATTGATACTTAACATCGAATCATCTTCACCATGTCAGAATGACACATAAACCAACAAGACCACATGAACACAATTACTATTTTTGGTTGATGCATGATTCCATGTTCACCTTTGATGCTCCTACATCAAAAGTGAACTCATCTGTGAAAACCCTGCAGAGGAGTGTATCCAAACTCTCGAGAGTTTCCTCCTCTTGCATACAATGTGTAACAAATGTCAAATTTGTAGATTGTATACAAAACTGTGTGTTTCTGAGATACCTGAGTTTGTCAAATGTCAAATTCATATATTTTAGGAAACTCTATATTCATAAAGTGAACATAATTCTTAGTGAAAACAAGAAACTTTGTATTTTGAAGTGTCCGTGTTGTCCATGTCTAGTTGTATTGAACCACTATGAGTAATGATTTCAATCAATAATACAAAGCCAATGCTAGCGAAGTAGATGCAACTAAAAGAGGGTGTATTATTTTGTATATTTGAAAAATATTATAATTTCAAATAATGGACCTTATGTAGGATAATTTGTCGATTGTAAGCATATGTTATATTTTACGATAAACTCTGAGCATGTAAAATCCGTTGAAAACAATATTTTGAAATAGAACTAAAAATTGACGATCTATAACCTATTTTTAAAGTTTTAGACCGTATTTTACAATTAATAATTTGGAGAGGCCATAAATATTTATATATTGAAACTTTTGAAAATTATAAATTTTATTAATACCTTTTATTTAACATACATACATATATATATAAGTGTTAATTGTTAGAAGAGTTACTATATTTAATTTGAAATTCCAGACCTGTTCTGAACCGCTCAAAAAGCAAAATGATCAAAACAGCTGTTTTATGTTCAGAATACATCCCTTGTTTTTCAACAGATTCCAGTAAACCTCAAAATCCGGCCCCTGATATAACGACAGTTAGTCTGGATAAGAACATAATAAGTGCTCATCCAGGCAGACATGGGCTTTGAATTTGTGATCTTTCCAACAAAGATTGTTATTTCTGTTTCGTATCTGTCAAAGTTCTAGAATTCAAGGTTTCTCACATTGACAAATCCGTGCTTCCTTCGTTATCTTGCCTAACCTTTCGTCAGCAATTAGGTTTTTCATGGCTTTATGGAACCTTCACTGGACAAGGTCAAGCATTTACTGCTTTACGAACACGCAATGAATTGCCACCGACCTTCTTATGTCATGGAGTAGAGATGGTTATTTATTTAAGGGGAAGACTTTCAACTAATATATAAAAAAGACAAATTATCGAAATAATAATTTAAATGGAAGCAATCAATAATAATAAAATGCACTCGTTCTTTCGATACTTGGATAAGTTAAGATATCAAAATCGCCAATGGTTATGTATTTTTAAAAACAAAGAGAAAGGAAAGTGAGTCATCGTGAAAAGACCATTAGTGATAGTGATTATTTAATAGGGTTATATAGATATGGAGTGGTATAAGTCAAGATTGTATATTTATGTGGAGGTGGATTTTATTAAAGGTTTTTTTTAGATAGAAATTAGTTGAAATATGATAATTTTTATTGGTTTTAAATTTTGGATTATGAAAAAATAGTTTTTAGATATTGTTTATGTCATTAAATTGGTTATCTTCAAAAAGTTTGTCTTCATGCAAGTAAATCAAAAATTAAAAAGTCTCATTCAAAGACTAGCAATTGTATAAACACTCTAATCTAACCAAGTTACTGAAAAATCTAAAAATGGTATAGTGACAAAAGAAAGTTCAGAGTTTATTAGAGAATTGACAAAGGCATATTTTTCTTGCCAAATGACATCTACAGATAATGTTACAGGGGGCGACATCAAGAGATCACATGAATCTGAATCTTCTGGATCTAATAAGGATTAGCGCTTATTTGAATCTCATAACAATCATGCGCTTCTGATAGTTATTGTTAGTATGATGGATATTGGTCACCCAGGGTGTTGGATTGAGTTTCAAAAGAAAAAGAATAAAAAAGGTCGTCTTGTGGATACTGGATGTGGCCATATCTGAGTTTTTTTCTTTTTTTTTCTCTTGTTGGGTTTTTGTTATATTCCTTGTTGGTGTAGCTTGGCTTTTAGGGTGTGCCTCTTCCCACCCGTCTTTTTTTGTATACCTAACATTGTACTATAGTTTGTTTTGTCAATAAAAGTGTGTTTTTCAATCAATAAAATAAAATAAAGTAGAGTATCGGAAGACATGATTTATTTTTCTTAGTTACATATTCTATTAGATCCCATATTCGAACCTTCCATCTCATTCGTAGTTGACTCTTCAGAGGAGCATTACTTCCTATGAGTCTAGAAGGTTTTCCCATGTCAAAAAAACACTGGTTATTAGTTTTTTTCTTTTAAAAAAATAGGCCTGTTGGAGTTTCTCTTACATTCTCTATTCCTTACTTTTACATTGTACCTTTTTAATCATATAGACCGATTTTAGCCTTTCATAAATATTATTATTTTGTTACCCTTAAAACAATATCATTATCTTATAATCGCACCACCTTTAAAATGATGAAAAAAATAAAAATAAAATAAATCTTAGTTTCATTGGTGACATTGTTAGGCTCACAAAGAGACCACGAGAGAAAAACAACATAAAACACGAGTCAAATTGTTAAGATCTGTCTTCTTACAATAAGTGGAATAGTGTATCCGCATCTGAAATTGAAGTTGAAGTTGAAAACAAGGTTAATAAAACTACAATAAAAAGTACATTTCAAATAAAATCGTGCAAGAGAAAAAAGAGTTGAAGACATGTTAATAGAACTACAATTAAAGTACATTTCAAATAAAAATATACAAGAGAAAAAAGAGACAAAACATAAAACACAGTAATTAAGAATTATGTGTCAGAGATGTAAAATTGAAGTTGAAGAATGGAGTGTGAAGTCAAACCATAAAACAAACAATTATAATGATAATTTTTAAGACGCTGCCTTTGTGTTGAGGAGCTCGTCTTTGTGTTGGGTCATCTCTTTGATAGATAAAACTACACGTCTTTGATTTACATGTGTATATTATCTTTATAATCTTAAAAGAAAAGACGCAATGAATACAACCCTCAAATAATCTATTTTAAGTGAAGAACCAATCTCATAATAAAAAAATATTGAAACAATTGTCGTGTTGAAATATATATTTCCATGAAATCATATATTTTTTATGTTTTTTTTTAAAATAAATTAAATTAGTAATTGAAAGGCGTTTCCCAAAAAAGACTCTCCTCGGCCTTGACCACCTTGGACAGCTGTCTGTACTTGATTATCTTTCTAGACATGTTTCTCCGCCTAGGCCACATGAGGCAGCTGTCTGTATTTGATTATCTTTCTAGTCATGTTCTATTCAACAAATTGCTAATATTTTGATTTATAAATATAACATGATACGTTCCAAAACTCTTAATTTTATTGATGATAATGATAATTTGTTATACCATCCATCAAAATACAAATCTTTCAATAATTAAAAAACAATTATTCTGCAAACTGGGCCTCCAAGAACATTCTAAATTTCCTTGGAACTAAATCTCAAACAACAGTTGTAATTTATTTGATATTTACAGATGTATGTAGTGTAGCAATTAGCTAGACTCACAGAAGTGCCAGCCTTCGGCAGGCCTTTGAAACAAATTACATGAATTCCTCTTGGCTTCAACCAAAGCATTCAACTGAAACCCTCTCTCAAGCAAGCAAAAAACACAGAACAAACAAACATCCTTTTTTATAAAACCACGTAGATCTTATCCCAATTTTTTCTTCAGTTGCTCTTATCATGGTGACTAACAGCGGCAAGAGCCAGCGCCCCTCGAATATTGCCGCCGCCATCAACAGAACGTTCATTACGGACGCCGTTATTGTTATTAACGGCGTTATTTGAAGGTGCCGGAGATTGAGGCGGCAGGCGCCTGTATATTGTCTGAGTAGACGGCAGTGCGTCAGTCAGCAGGCCTTGGATTTCGGAGGCGAACCTTCCAGAGTCTCCGGGGAGCCTGATATATGCAGAGTCCCATGAAAATCTGCCAGAATCCCCAGGCGAAGAGGACGCCAGCGCGCCGTAGATCCTCTGGCCGGCGTTTCCCCTGTACTGAACGATGGCCCTGTACACGTAAGGCAACAATCCTTCCATACTGGGCTTGAAACACAGCAAAGATCCCGTTTGCAGTTCTCAGGATTTGAAACCGTAACCTCCGACTGTTTTTCTTTTTGGGCTAATGACAAAAAAATGGCGTCTTAGGGTGGATTTTAAGGGTGACTGGAGGCCGTTATGGATAAAGACGAATGGCGAGGAGGGTAAGTAAGCGGGGGGCGGGTCAGGTCAGCACGGCGATAAAACAGGGGGCTTGACCAATTGGTTTCCCGTGCAGTGACGTGTAAGCAGCGTGCATGTTTGTGCTGACATCAGCGCTGACGAGATAAATATTTTTAATACCAATGATCGATGGCCCATGCAACTTGCAACCAATTATTTTCAATTTGGGAATTAGGTACGTGGGTGCTTTACAAGCTATAGGGAATGATTGTGTTTTCTTAGCATTACTTAGGGTTCGCACATGTATCATTCCTAGGGTTTATAATAGCCCTATCAATGTGACCTCACTGGGCCAATGGTTGGTGTGTATAAATACATATCTTTTGTGTATGGAGAAAGTTTGTAAATGGTGAAGCGCGTTTAGATATTACGTTATGAATTTATTTGGATCTTTAACATGTACATGAATATATTTCTGTCTTGAGCGTGTTTTGTATTTATTGTTTTGATATCAAAAAATTTAATTAAACATATTTTTAAAAAATATCTTGAACTGAACAGCGGTTACATTTTTATTGATTCAGTAGCAAAACTTTTATTATTTGACAGCGTTGTTGTCACTGTCAGTACACGGCCTTGCGCTGACTTAGAGAACAACAAACCTTGCTTTGAAGCATGGTACGGATGCGTCGAGGGTGCCCCCGAGCGCGTTGAGGCTCATTTTTGTTCATCATGTGCACATGTCTACAATGAATAATGTGTGGTAAAGTATGTCTAGTGTCAATTAAAAATATTTATGTGTTGTCATAGTAGAACAAATAATGTAAATAATATTTACTGTCACAAATATGTATAAATAAAGTACGCAAATTGCAAGGGCTTGGTATGCGCTGAGGTTGCAGTTGGGCATGTTGGGAGAGCGTGTACGACAACATTGCATAGGGCTTTGAGCACGTTTTGAACGTTCATGTGTGGAGGTCAAGTGGTAATTCTAGAAAGAAGCGACTATTCTTTTTACAAAAATCTATGGATTGGGAAATGTGTATGTGATATTTGTATATCTAGATTGAGGTGGACAACACAAAATGAATAACACCTTGATCCCATGGTGTTGTAATCATAAAAAATATTTAGTTGGTGTTACAAAGATTATTTAGAAATAGATATGCATTGAAGAGGTTTCGTGGATTTTAAAAACTGCAAAAATTATACTCATACAAGAAATCTATGAGGTTTGAATGCAAAAAAAACTGTAAAACAAATTTTTATTGGTTGTAAAGTATTTTTTTTGCTCTTAAATTTTCTTTGTTGGCATTGTAAATTCTTACTCCTATCCTCTACTCATCTCTGAAAATCTTTGTCCTATATCACCGTTATTTCTATTTTTTAAGAAAAATTATATTTTTTACAATTCAAAAAATTGTAACTTGATGAGTTCATTTTTACAACATCAAATAAATATATTAAATGTAAAAATATACAAAAATACATATAAATTATTTGATAAAATAATTCAATAACTTTTCTAATAAAATATAGACATCCATCAAATATAAAAACATTAAAAACGTGTAAATTATTTGACAAAATACCTCAATAAAATATATACATTAAATTATTGGGTTGTTAAATCTTAACAAGACAATCTACCAATTAATATTAAATTGGAAATCTAATGAGAACAAACAACGTTTGGTGTTGGAGTGTCTGTATTCCATTTAATAAAAAAATCATTCAAACAATCATGGTTTGAATTTTCATATTTGCATGGCCCATATATCCAAGAAAATTATTATTTTTAACACTTGTCATACATATGGATAAGTTTAGCGCTAATATCTTGCCAAACACATTTGCCCCAAATTGCTTAACATTGGATTTGCAAATTTACACGTGTTGATATTATTTATCTAAATGTCAACATTGAGATATATATGCTTGTAAAAGATTAGATTATATATAGTTTACTATTTTTATTATGAACTTTATTAATTTTATTAGTATCTGAAGGGCAATGTATAAGTTTGAAAGCATGTTTTTGATTTGAAAGAAGGTTAATTTTCAAATAAATAATTTTAAGATATATGAATTAGAAAAAAGAAGATATAATTTTTAAAGTGGGTTAGTTTTTGCAGTATTAAAAGTGATTAGAATATAATTAATTATTAAAATACAATGTTTTGAGCATTTCAAAAAGTAAATATTTGAAAATGATCAATTTTAATATCAATATCTTAATTTTGAGTTCTTATAAAGTGTAAAATCAATTTGGAATTAATAATTGTAGTATTTTCATAAACAATAAATTTATCATACAATAAAAAAGATCAAGTAATTAACAAATACTAGTGTTATATGTGTTTGTATTTTGAAAAGAATTCATTATTTTGTTCAACTCTCAATTTTTGATATTGAGATCATCCGTTTCCAAGACAAAAATTATATACTTAAAAAGAAACTTCCTCATAAAGAATGAGAAACCCCATTTGGTAATCAAATCTATAATATTTCTCAATTTTATCCAACAATTTTTGGAAAATAAAGTGGTTCAAATGAGTTGTGGGGACTACATCTCTACTCATTTCACTCCCAACATATGTCATAAGTGGCCTCTAGGGATATTCTTGGGAAGAACCCAAACTCTATTCTCATTACAATCATATGTGAAATAAGTATAATGTCTACTTGTTTTGGGGAAAAAGGCATACCCAACTACCATGATGGCATTAACAAGTCTCTACAATTTAATCACTAACTTCTTCACAAGGAAAAACTGAATGTAATCAGCTAAAAGTGGTGATTAGATGTTAAGAGTGTTGCTTGAGTTAATATATCATTAGGCTAGTCATAGACCTATCCTTGAGTATTAGACTTACATTTCCAATCATTCAATAGACTACAGTCACCTACAACTAGTCAAAACACAGTCCCAGAACTATCATCCTAGATCCCGATCTAAATTTCTTAGTAGTTTGCCAAAAGTACATTAGTGACACATTTGAGACACTATAGCCACATGGCACTAGTGTTTCAAACTAAGTGCTATTGTCCTTAGTTCTAGCTCTTCCCAATGGATACTTTTTCAAATGTGTGCCCCTACGAAGGTTGTCTTAAGATGAATTTTTTATTTGCACAAGCAACAAAACCCTATAAATACAAGTCTAATCCACCTCTATTCACTAGATAGAGAATAAATGTAAAAGTTATTCAAACCAAAGACAAAGTTGTGAAAAATCAAGTTATTTGACCCCTATTCTGCCCTACTTTTTGCATACTACCATCTACAACAAACCTAAGCCCAGCTTTCAAGCATTTAAAAACTCAAGCACATTCAAGATATCCAAGGCCACTCTCATTCTTGCATTCACTTCCATATACATCAAGCACTATGTGGGATAACTATATCAGACTTGACCTCTCTTCGGAGTATTAGTATGTAGGCAACTGTCTATACAATAGGTTATTGAGGATGTCTAGTCCATCCTACTAACACATGAAAAATTATTATTTATGCCATATTTGCAAGGAGATTAGGGTTTGCACATCAAATTAAGCTTTTGATATACAATACAAAGCTATAGGTTTCAGTCACACAAGAACATAGCATACAAACACATATGCAAGTACTCCCCAAAAATAAGAATAGTCATGCAAAGGGGACATTAGTGCCACATTGAGGGCACTACACATGAATGGTGTTACTATCCAAATCGGGCGCTATTATCCAGTGAATAGATGAATACCAAAATCTTGCTTACGACACAAACTACTACTTAAATCTCAAATTTCATAACCTAGATCATTTGTGATAGTCAATTTTTAGCTAAATCTCTATTTATCCCTATTTATTGCTATTATAAGAAAGTTAAACAAAGTTAAAAGTCATAACAAATCAATACTTAATTATTGCATATTTATTTAACTAATTTAACTAATTATATGGATAAAACCCTAAAAGGTTAAATCATTTAGTGAACTCGACTTACTTCAAATATTACTTCAAACCCTAGCTTGCATTCATCTATTTTTTTATGCAATAATTTAGGGTTGAATACTTTTGATTTTTTGATTTTTTAGACAACCTAGCTAAATTAAAATTAGTTTTACATTAAGGTTTCAATTTATTTTACATCTAATTTAAATTGTTGCAAAGAAACCCTAGATTCAAAAACCTTAACCCTAAACACACTTAGGGTTTGTATCTGTGCACCAAGTTTCAAGTTCAATGTAATATTATCAAAATGATAATAAAACTCAAAACATGATAACACTAATAGAAATGGATAGAAGGAGCAAATTAGCATAAATGGAACATTCTTACCATCTCTTTTTACCTCTTTATGCTCTATTCCAAGATTCATGATTGCTTATTAGACTCGAATTTGACACTATGATGCTTGATGTTGGATTATGTATGATTGATTAAGGACTCATTTTGACATGGTTTCCCTACATGCTTTCTAGTTGGCCTTCCTTGGAGGAGGAGGGTTGCTTATATAGATTATGGAGAGAAGATCAAGGTTTAAGATTCAAACTTGGATAAGGAGATCCAATGGATAGAAATTATCCAAGGAATATTAAATTCCTTGGAAACCTCTAGAGTTAGAAGTTTCTAAAGACTTGGAGGGAAGTTCCAATTCAAGAGAATTTTCTAGTATCTTAGAGATAATGGAGGATTAAGTGGGGGTTAGATGGGGGATTAGGTGAAGATTAGAGACATAAGGATGTAGAGAAGGCTAGGGTGTAGGTTAGTAGGTAGTTAGGCAGGGTTATGAGAATTTCAAATTCTCCTATAATGGATAAATAAGATTAGATTAGGATAGAGAGATGATTAGGGAAAATTAATAAAGATGTGGGATGAATAAGGTTAGTGAATATAGGATAATGGATGGGGATATTAGATATATGGAAAGAAATAAGATAAATTAGCAGAATAAAATAAGGTAAGCAGAATTAGTGTCGTCTAATAGAAATATTAGTCAACAATAATGAAGCAAGCAATTTTATGTGCATATATTTTGGCCCTCTTTGAAAGGGCATTACGATTAGATGAAGTGAAAGGAGTAATGGTCTTTCAAAGAAAAACCATGTCATATGTGAATGTTAGTAGATGTTGCTAGGGGATATGATGCCCCCTCAAAGGGGCATGCAAGGAAGAATGAGTTGGATGGCCACTCGAAAAAATAAATGAGGGGTGGGATATGATGGATCAACGAGGAGACGGGATGCCAGTTGTGGGATAAATGATGAAGAAGAAAGATTAGACTTGAGCAATGAGCCACAAATTGATAATAATGCCCTTGGCAAGGACACATGCATAGGGAGGAAATATGTTGGGTGTCATGGTTGTAGACACATCTCAAGGGGGAATCAACCATAACATAATGATGATAAGATTAAAGGGCTACAAGCTTTAGACTTATCCCACGAAATGACACATGCAAGGGAGAGGTGTTGGCCAAGATAAGACTGATGATTTGATAAGATTAAGGATGGGTGTAGCTCAAAGCTAAATCGATCAAGATGATTTTACTGATGATAGAGAAGAATCTATATGATCGAGTGACCAAAAAGATTAGGATGATGCCCCTAGTAAAGACACATGCAAGGAAGTGAGAGACGTGATAATGATAATGGCTAAGTTATCTTTAGACATTGAAACATAGCCAAGTGATACCTACATAGTCTAAAAAGACCTCAGGTTGATGTAGTTCTGACTAAGAGATTATGACAATGATGATGATTAGTGATTAGAAAGTGATGAACATGAGGATGATTAGAGTTTGTTAGTGATTAAAGGATATGATTTGTATTATGAGAGGAAGATAATAAGGATGTTAATTGGATGAGTCAATAAGCTTAGATTAAGGATGATGAGATGATTAGAGGAATAATGGGGGTATTGGTGATCAATCCATCACAAATGTTATAAAGCTCATCATAGTCTAAGTAATTCATTAAATATAGCACTTGGCAGTATGCCCTATGATATAGATATGACCAAGAGGTCATTATTCTAAAGTGTATGGGCAAGTAGCAAACTCTGCATCCTCAAGAGCACTTTTGGTGTCCTCATAGCATCCTCATTCATATCTCAAAAAAAAGAGACATGATGGAAACAAAACATAAGATAGAAAATATATATACATGATAAAAGAAAATCAAACAAAACAAACAAATCAAACAAGTAACACACACAAGTATCTACATGTAGTGTCACAATGTCTTGTCTAAGGATGGGATGAATGACTAGGTGATGGGTTGGATTGGGATGATTATGATGTGATTGTGGACTTGGGATAAAATTGGATTTGGATAGGGTGAATGATGAGGATTAGGATTAAGATGAGTTATTGCCCCTAGTTTAGGATGGTTGACGTGATAAGGTCTTTGAATATTGATTTGATCTTAAAATTGGATCAAAAAGTGGCCAAGGATAAGTGATGACCAAGGATTACCAACAGACAAGACCCTGCAAGGATCCAATCTAGCAAAGAGACTAGGAAATGACAATGGGATCAAATACCTTTCATGCTAGCAAAGGTGATTGGATGGGTGCTAGACATGAAGTGGCAATGATAAGACAGTGATGGGATCAAGTACCTTCGATAATGGCAAAAGGTAATTGGATGGGTGATAGATATGAAAAGGCCTCGATAGGAAGTGATGGGTGCCAAATTAAAGTCTTTGAAAAGGTGATGTATGTTGACAACACTTAGCCAAAAGGATGATGAAATGATGGGTGATCAATTAGATTGGTTTCTAAGATTAAATTTGGTGTCCAAAGATGGGATGGATAGGAGGATAGAGATGAATGGAGATGAACACGACTAGGGGATTGGGGATAAGACATCATGAACTATTTTTTGGATTTTTTCAAGTTTTATGATTTTTAGGGATTTTGACATTTTTCAAATTTTTACGATATGTATATACACTATACAAATGGGGTTACTAGCAAAGGGAATACCAAGCTTAGCAACCAGGAGAAGGATGGAGGGATGATGGATGGGATGACAAAGGATGATAATGATGGGAACTAAGGATGAATGGATTAGGGATAGCTAATGACCATATCATGAGGGAACCAGATGGTTAGTTTCCCAAGTGTCCATTGAAGGATATGCCAAAACGGTTCGAGGAAATTTATCAAGACAATTTCTACTTCCTCAAGAATGTCAAGACAGGAAGGAAGGAGAAATAGGATGAATGATATGATGGGGGTGATAAGGTATATGGACAATAGACCAAGTGATAAGATGAATGGGTAATATAGATAAGATGGATGAGGGATGTGACAAGTGGGATAGATGGAGAGGATATGAAATGGATAGATTTTCCCCCAAGTATTGAGGATCAATACAAACAATATATTATTTTACCATGATGCTAGAAATTGGTTTTCATCATGGTACTTTCCCAAGGTGCTAGAAGACTGGTTTTCACCATTGGATGGATGATTTTTATTTAATTTTTTGACTTTTGAATTTTATTAATGGCATCTCGATTTACTAGTTGACGAGCAAGATGCAAGAAGCAGGCATTTGATGGATCATTTAGCCAACACATGTTCTAAGGATATGTGATAGGAGGATCATGTTCTTATTGTTGGATGTATTGATGTCCATATGACCTAGTGTGATTTTTGATTGTGATCCCTCCAGATATATAGACCAAGTATCATCATTGCCCCTGGGAGAGACAATGTTTCCTGGGGAGGTGATGTGAGGTATAGATTCGATTAGAGATTGATTTTGATGGATTATAGGATTGAGATATGATGGTGTGATGGGTGGTGGAGGATAATGAATGACAAGATCATGCGAGGATGGGGTGATGGGTGATGGAGGATTAGGACTAGCAATCGCATACATCATTGGAAGTATTGGACATTCTTCATTTGATTGGTGCCAAGTGATAAAAGACTGTAGGAATTTCAAGACATTTTGACTTTGTGGCTCATTTTTGATTTGATTATTTGATAGGTTATCAGTCATATGATTTTGATCATTTGAAGTGATTTGATTTTGACTAGCCCCCAATATCTAATTTTGGGCTTCACCAAGGGATATTGACCTTTGACTTGATATATAATGATTATTTTGACTTTGATAGTCACCTAGTGCCAAATATCGAGCTTCACTAAGAGAAGACATTTTTGGATAAAGCCAATGATTTGACTCTACTTGATTTTGACTGATGGGATAAAAGATTACTTGATTATGATTTATGACTTTTGGAATATTGTCTTGGACCTTTGGATTTGTGTAACATATTATATTTCTTGAGGAAAGGTATAATGATGTATGTTCCTATATGTTTTTATGGAGGGAAGTGATTAAATGATCATTAACGGGGAGAAAGGGTCCATGATGGATGAAGATGGTGTTGAGCGCATGATGAGGTCAAATGAGTGGTGATGGGGTAGCATATTCTTCATAGGGGTTCTTAGGAGACTTAGTTTCAACATCAAATAAAATCTCCTCAAGATCAATAAAAGGATCACTAGGATGAGATGTAATGGACACATCTAAAGAAGGATCAGACTCACTCTGATAATATTGAAAAGATAAAGCTTGTAGGAACTAATTTATGATGTCATCATCTGGAATGGAATCAAAATATATGCCTAGTAATGAATCAAAGGTAAGAATATAGGCATTATCAGCATCAATGAGGGATGACATTTTTGATGAGGAATCTGATTTGGATACAGGTGTTGAACATGATGCTATAGAAGATAAGACCTTAGATGCTAACTTTGAATTTGACTCTAATATATAAGATGAAATGCTACTAATAGGAGATTCATTATCCATGATTGACCTCTTGATAAGGGGTATTTGAGGTGATGGGTGAGAGGGAGATGATGGATGAATGACAAGTTTGACAATGATAGGCTCATAGAAGGACTTATGAGAGATGGGGGGACTAGGCTAATAGGGAATATATTTGATTATGATGGATTATTTTTAAAGTATAGGGGATCATGTAGGATGGGTGTGGTATCTTGATCTTGGCTTGGAAAGGGAAGAGCTTGATCATGATTGGGAAGGGAATCTTGGTATTCTTCTTTTTGTTTACCCATAGATGTGGATGCATTTAGTTGATCATCAATTACTATATCACCATGGTTAATTATGTCCTGGATAAAGTCTTGAAAAGGTTGACATCAATTAATAGTATGCCCCTAAGTTCAGTGATATGCACAATATTGATTATCTTTATACCAAGAGGGATTGGGTTTAGTAGGATCAAGATGTTGGATAGGTGGATAGACCATCATTTTGGTGATGATTAATTTTTTGAAAAGGGATTCCAAGTATATAGGAAGGGGAGTATAAGAACTGACTTCTCTTTGGGACTTAGACATGGAAGCATTGGACTTATGATCAGATGGTGTTTGGCATGGCTGAGTAGTAGACAAGGTGGCCAATATTGGATTAATTTTTCTAGTATGGGAATGGGTAGACGGTGGTTTATGGCTAGTGGATGGAGGATTGGTGTGAGATTCACATGAAGGGAGTTGGATAGGGGGTACAATGAGTGATAGGGGGTCAACACCTTTTGGAAGTGGTACACCCATCATAAGAAACTTCAAAAGGATCTCATCCTTATGGGCATGTATATATTGGTCAATGAAGGTGGGATCTAATTCCATGAGGATGGTTGATAGATGATGGGTGATGTAGGTAGGATAAGGTTCTTGAACAAAATAAATCAAAAGCACTGAGCAAGTATGATAGGTAATGATGGAGATGAGATAAACTAATAGATTAAGGACTATGACCAAATGTCAGACCGATAGCGCAATAGGTGATAACAACTTGTCAACAATACCTAGTTGTCAATCTATCAAAAGAATTTGGAATGTGGTGGGTGCCTAGTATTCAAAACTAGCAAGAGGATGATACAATGGGTTTTATTTATGAATAAGGGAAGATGATTGGACTATGGATGATTGATAATTAATGGGTTTGATAGATTGAGACCAACAAAGTGACAAACCACTAACAAGCTATTGAATATGATATGAGATTTGACCAAGTGGATTAGGAAGATAAGATGGTGAATATATGATAAAATGATAATGGGATTAGGATGATAGGATGATAGGGGGATTAGGATGATAGGATTAGCTCAAAACCTTAGACTAATTTTATTCATGATGGGATGGTACGTGATTAGGTGATGAAGGTGATTAGGACAATGGGATAAATGTGATGATGAAATGATAAAGGGGTAATGAAAAGGTGGAGGGTTTAGACCCATATGTGACCTAGAAGCTAACTAGGATAAGATGATGTGATGACAAGATGGGTGATGAAGGCAAGGTCAAGACAAGTGACCAGGTATGGATTTAAGATAAGATGTGGATGATGAGGTATGATTATGATGTGATTAGGGGATGACTAATGATGTATGGGTCTAGTGATAATATGTGATTAAAAGGATGTACAAGAGAATGAAATTATGTACAATGGGGGGAGCAAGACAAGGATATACAAGATGTGATTGAAATATGAGACAAGACAATATGGGATGATGAGGACTATGGATGAGGTGGACTTAGGATAGAATGTGGATGGTGAGACAAGATGGGATTAGGATAGGTGATGGGTTATGATAAAATATGTAAGGGGGGTGATTTAAATAAACTAATATGGGAATGATCAAGACTATGGTGTGATTGATGGATAAGGCAAGGTCAAAGTGCAGTGTGATTGATTATGGATGAGATGGTCTTATGACAAGGTGTGACTAGGATGATGAGCATATGTGACTAATATAGGAGATTAGGATATGACTAATATAATGTATAAGAGAATAAATTATGTAAAAGAGGATGAAATGAGGATATACAAGATGTGATTAGGAATTAGGGTGATTGATTAATGATAGGTGTATATGGTTTGACATGGATGAAATGATAGATGGGATAATGAGATGAGATAATGGAGTGGATTTAGAACAAGGTGTAGGTAATGAGGTATGATTAGGATGTAATTAAGATGTGACTAAAAGGATATACATGAGAATAAAGATATGTATAAGGGGGTGAGACTAGGATATACAAGATGTGATTAGGATGACCAATGATAGGAGGATATGGTTAGACTAATATGTGATAGAGATGATATGGTAGATGATATTAGTCAATGGATTCAAGGTGGTGATTAAAAATATGAGAGTGGATGAGCTGATGGGTAGATATCGTTAGATTATGAGGGTATGGAAACAAGATGGTGATGAGGCAAGGATGTACAAGATAATGGGGTGATGACCAAGGATAATGGGATATGGTAAGACTAGGAAGGGATGAGGTGACTATGGTAAGTGGGTGATGATGTGGACTTGGGTAAGGATATAAGATGTGATTGGGTGTAAGGGTGTGGCTAAGGATGAGTGGTTATGACAAAGAGAAGGATATATAAAGAGAGTATGTACAATGATGACTAGGATATACATGATGAGATGTGGGTGATGGGGATGTGGATCAAGATGAAGATGATGACAACTATGATAATTAGGATGTATACAAAGGATGGTGGGGGAGATATTCAAAAATTGATATAATTATAAGGATAAAATATACAATAGGATATTGTACAAAGGCCTAGATAAGATATGGATGGGTAAAAGGCTAACTCAGCTCACAAACATTATGGGTCTTGCACAACACACACCCAAGCAAGAAAGTGACAACCTATAATTAGTCAACTATATTAGGTGTGTAACTCAATGCCCCTACCATCCAACAACTACACAAGTGAGGTTGTAGGTTGGTGACCCATTACAAAATCAACTAAACCCTCTTGACCTTATTTGTACTTGATGGCTACTTCAGAGCTAATATTGACACCTGTAGTGGAACACATGTTACAGTCAGAAGGTCCTATACTAGGTTGAACAAGATCTCTAGGGGAGTCCCCAATATACATGAAGGTACATTAGGGCCCAAGTCCATATAGGGTGTTATTTAATGCCTGGTTTAGAGAGTTAACTCTTCCCCTTCATGGATGACTTGTATGGGGTCAACCACTTAACCTAACGATAGTTATCCCTGATTGTTATACTCTACCAGAACATAGAGTTTGGTTAGTGTGCAGTGATTAAATCCAAAACACTAACCCCTATACACTAAGCCTGTTCATGGGGATCAATTCCACATCACATGTTATCATAGGGGGAAGGGTTAATAAACAAGAAAACACACAATACAATTAATTTATTGATCTAATTACCTACATGTGTTTTAGCATGATATAACAAATCAGTACATACAAAGAAAAATCAAAGATATATACACATGCAAGAATAAACAAATATTTACAAAATACTAGAAAATAAAATGATATATTTAAATCAACGATCATGATAATGAAATATAAGATAAAATTTAAAATATGACACCCATCCTTGCAATCACAAAGGTTAGATATCAGATGGGTTGACAAAATCTCTAAGGGACCTGCAAGAAAAAGGTTATCAATCTAAATTTTTGTAATCCTGCAAGTATCTACAATCCTGTGAGTGCATAGGGAAATCCCCCAACCAGAATGTACAATCCTACCATTAAGGGTTTAATACCATGATTAGCTAGTCATGTGTTTGCAAACTGTCAAAAATTATCATAGTCAACCATAAAAATTGTGACAGTCTGGTAATCCCATTACTGAGAATGACAATCCCACTATTAGGGGTGGATCAATAGTAGTAGTTTTATCATAAACCACAAAGTTTTAACTCTGATCGACAAATTTATGACTAGAAGCATAACACAAATAGTGATATTATAGTTTTTAAGAAAAAAAATCTATATGTCCTACGCAAAAAGAGTATCAAAATGATTACAGGGCCTTGTTATTAAATAAATCATTTAATGATAAGTAAGAGTTGCTACCAGATCCTAAGACTAACCCTTAGTAGCTTAAGACTACAAAGCCACTACTGAGAGTGATAAGGCCATTATTCACAGGGCAAAGCCACATATGAATCAATCATAGTATTATCGAATGAGGTTTAGCTAGTGTGTATGATGAGTTTCAAGTAACCTTCCTTCTCCTATGCTCTTTATAAGCCCTACAAGATAGAGGAAATCATTTGTCAGCACCTATCTTTAGTCAATGAGAGGTTAAATGTTTTATATAAGAAATTTTTTAAGTGTTGTAAAATATCAAATTTCCTAAATATTTTCACTTTACAGATCCTTGGAACCTCTCAGACAGATTCTGAAATCATGGTGAATTATAATGTAAAGAAGATAATGGTAGTGTTTTACCAATTTTTGAATAAAACTAAAATGATAGTCTCACTACTGAAAATGATAATCTTGTGATTATCAGGGCAATAACACAAGTGGGAGAGTCATGGGTTTATCAAAGTAAGATAGCTACCTAAAATTTATATGATTCCCCTTTATGTCACGCACATAAAATCAACAACAATAGACAAACAACCTATAGGTGTAAAGGGTTAGCAAAGATAGGATATATTATGGACCCAACTAGTAGATTTAACAATACCACTACTGAAAATGACAACCCTACAATTACTAGGGTAAACTCATGACTGGGTAAGTGGTAGGATTATCAAAAATAGACCTACAAGATAAATCATTAATGGCTTACAATATCACAACTAGGATTGACAATCATGTGACTAACAAAATAATATCACTACTACGACAGTTGTAGGATTGTCAAAAATAGACCTAAAACATAGAAACTATTAGTAGTTTGCAATATCATGACTGGGATTGACAATCCTATGAATAATAGGACAAACTCATGATTATCAGAGCAAACCTACAACTATAACTTGGGTACATGAAATTTCAAAAAATTTAAGATTTCTTGATCTAGTTAGACCTACAAGCTAGTGGAAACAACACTAACAAGCAAAAATTGATTAAATGGGAGTAGCCTCATCTCATTGTGGTTGTCAAAAATGTGCACCAAGTTTCAAATTTAATGCAATACTATCAAAATGATAATAAAACTCAAAACTTGATATCACCAATACGAATGGATAGAAGGAGCAAAATAACACAAATAGAACATTCTTACCATCTATTTTTACCTCTTCATGCCTCCATTCTAGGATTTATGATTGCTTATTAGACTTAGATTTGACACTATGATGCTTGATGTTAGATTGTGGATGATGGATTTGGATGATTGACTCAAGGACTCATTTTGACATGGTTTCCCTACAAGCTTTCTACTTGGCCTTCCATGGAGGAGGAGGGTTGCTGATTAGATTATGGAGGGAAGATCAAGGGTTAAGATTCAAACTTGGATTAGGAGATGCAATGGATATAAATTATCCAATGAATATTAAATTCCTTGGAAACCTCTACAGTTAGAAGTTTCTAGAGACTTGGAGGGAAGTCTCTAATTTTAGAGACTTCTCCATTATCTTAGAGATAATAGAGGATTAGGTGGGGGTTAGATGGGGGATTAGGTGAGGATTAGAGACATAGGGATGTAGGGAAGGCTAGGGTGTAGGTTAGTAGGTAGGTAGGTGTGGTTATGGGAATTTTAAATTCCCATATAATGGATAAATAGGATTAGATTAGTATAGGGAGATGATTAGGGAAAATTAACAAAGAGGTGGGATGAATAAGGTTAGTGAATATAGGATAATGGATAGAGATATTAGATATATGGATAGAAATAAGATAAATTAGAAAAATAAAATGGGTTATGAGGAATTAGTGTCGACTAATAGAAATATTAATCGATAATAATGAAGTGAGCAAATTTGGGTGCAGACAATATCCTTTTCTATTTATACTCAAATTTTATTTCAAAAACATAGATTTCAGATTCATATATCTTCTAATTCATATAATCATGATCATAATGACATAATCAATCAATCACTTTTTATTGCAAATTCTAATACTTTCATTGGCATATTTATTCCCTTTAATTCAGATTGAACTCAAAAAAGACATAAACACATGTATAGATGATCTTTTATATCAATTGTAATTTATGTCTTATCTCATAGCATGTTATATTTATCCCATGTGAAATTCCATTACCAAACAAATCCATACACACATAGAGGATTTAGTATATAAGCTAACAACTATGTTTCAATTTTCAATGTCATATCTTATGCACACGAAAGACTCTCCTTCTCCTCCTCATCTCTATGAGGGTGATAGCTAATTTCCCTCTAACCAGGTCCATGCTATCATTACTCCATGAGATGAAGTAACCTATGCTAATGTCACTAATCCCCATACGCAGTCTATTCATACATCTTCCCTATAGGGTGTGTGCTTACATGTTTAAACAAAAATAGCTAGGGTTTGCACTTATGAGATTCTAAGGGATAAAATTATCAATATGAATAAGATAATTGCAAGTTTACAAAATTAGATTCAACTATTACATGAAAAGATTACAACATTGTAAAATTAATTTACAAGACAAAGGCCTCCAGGGCACAATAATGTAAATCATGTTTAAACATCTTCACCTAGTCAATTTATCGTAAACAATATTACATATCAGAACACAAAATCACAACAAAGTACATCTACAACTAGTGATTCAAAAAGAAATTAAAGGTCAAATAAGATTTCAATTAAGATACTAAGGGACATGATTAAAGCTAAATTAATCAACCTACCTCCTCTACACCCAATGAATAAATCTAGATATTTTTGCATATCATAAAATGCATAAGCACCACAAAGATTCATGTTTAGCATTGAAAATGAAAATACAACAAATAATTGATATAGATGAATCACATAGTGACACATCATCCACACATACAATGACACATACTAATTCAAAAAGGGTCAAAATTAGAAACAATACAAAAATGGTTACTAAAGCATAACTCAGAACAACACAAGGTTAAAAAAACACAACTAGATCAAGAAATGGTACAACAAGCATAGATAAATCAACAAAAGCTACCTCTCCAAAAGGAGGCTCAACATTAAATATGGTATGGGTTTGGTCAAAATTATCTACAATAGTATTATCATTGTCAAGGTTTGAGCCAACAGGCCAAATGATTCTAGCAATTGATAATATTATTCAATGGGGTTTGGGATTTATTGAACATCCTCAGGTACATCAGTCACAGATAAATTTTATCAAGGAAAAACATCCAGATGCATAGAAAATATTATAAAAAGAGTAGGATCTTCAATTGCAAATTCAAAATCATACTCTTCCAAAGAGCATTCTCAACCAAGGTTGTCTAGCAAAAGAGTCTCCACAACACCGCATGTCTATAATAAGCACATTTTCAAAGGGAAAAATTACAATCAATATGCCAAAACACAATTCAAAAAGGTCAAATCCATAGCATGAGGTAATTACCTATATAATTCTAGGTTATTATGATTCTGATGTTGAACAATATTATGATTTTGATGATGAACAATACTCAAATTCCTAATACAAAAACATTCAACTACAACATACCAATCACACTACACACACGATCATAGATCCCTTCTTCGACTTAGGTCATGGTGATGATGAGTTTCCCATGAGACTCATTGATTAGTATGGTTCCTACCCTTATACATACTTCCTTCTCTCTCTCACTCCTTGTGCATAGTTTATTTCTATTTTATTGTACATAGCTTATATTCAAAAAATACAAAAACAATGTAACATGTAAAAATACAAAAACATTCAAATATTTCAAAAATACAAAATTTTACATATTGTATGCATTTTTATGTTTACATTTATACTATTTTATAGATATTGCATATTGTTATCTATCCTAGTACAGTCAATTTTATGATACACATATGCTTCACTTGTTCTTGTTGAGTATTTGCATATTCTAAAAAGGACTCTAGTCTAGTATATTGATCCAACCCAACTATCATCTACCCATTGGGGGTATTTTCACCAATATAAGTTTATATATTGATAAATCTACCCACTTGGGGGCATCTCCTACACAATTACTATAACCAGGTTTTATCTTTACATACTATGCATTCCAGTTTATGCATTGATTTATCTTGATATTGATCATTGATCCTTATTACTCAATTTTTTTGCCAAATATCAGTAGTTAGACTTAGTATATATACATCCTAGCATCTACATATATTTTTATTACATAGTTATATATACATTCATTTTTAGTTCCTAGATTAGACTTGATTGTGTTCCTATGCTTCTTCCATCTTTGAGGGCATTTGAATATGCCATTGTTCTTTGGCTTCTACACCACTTCATTGTTTGTATGTCTTGGACATGTTTCCATGTCCCTTGTGTACAATTTTACATGCTTCTATATGCATACATTTGAACATGTATTTATCTGAGACTTTACACCAAATTGTTTGTTGTTTATGTATGTGGACATTTGAACATGTCCTTATATGTATTCATTCTCAAATTTAGTGACATGTGCCCATGTCCATTGTATTATGGCCCCTTGGCCTACTTTTTATGTGCCTCATGTGTTTATATTTTTGATTCTTTATATTCTTTTACACCATGACACTTGTATTTGATTGTTACATAGACACACACACACACACACACACCAGTTTTCGATGTCATGAGAGATCTGATGCATCTAATTATCCTACTTAGGAGCCTTGATGGACATCATGGCCCATCCCCCTAAGTATTTACTCATATTTAATGTTGTTATACATTGCTTACATCTATCTTGAAACCTTTGTGCAATGCTAGATTACAATATATATCTTAAATTTACATTCTGGTGTTATGTTTGTACGTTATATTAGAATATCATGCACATACACCAGCTAACACATTTTGTAGAGATACTTATTTAGAGGGTATTTATTCCATATATTTCACAACTAACCTCAAAAGAGGATGCATTTATAAGGGTTATCATAGAGGTCAATATCCTACATTGATTTTCACATATACATTTCAGCACACAGGTTCACTTTCAGATACTGGATTCAAGGTAAATACAGAACAAAATAGAGACTCAACAAGCAAATCAAATCACACAAAAATTAGACTGGGTAGTCATTAGAACCCATATTGGAACACTATCCCCATAGGGTGATAATGTCCACTATAGGGCACTATTTTCAAATATCCCTAGCTTTAGTATAGTCCATATCATTCAAACTAGTACACTAGGTACATTATAGATCTGTATAGATATAATCACAAGGTTGGCAGTTATGTTCATATTTATCTTAGATTTATTCATTTTTATTTAAATTCATACCAGTTTATTAGATTTGGGGGCATCATTCATGACATGATCACTCATACATTCATATTAGTTACACAGGTTCAATTATTACATACTTGATTTAGATTTAGTAGACTCAGATACCAAATTGGAGGCATGTGTGTGACACATAGTTTCCATATACTCAACTTCAAACAAGTTGATCAGATGGAATGGAAAACTCCATGTCATTCTCTAAACTATATTCACTTTCTATCACATTCTAGGTTATCACCAGATTTATGCCTTACTCTATCTACAATGGTTGGGATTCTTAAGTGGCCTAGAGCTTCCTAATATACATGAGTGGTTATGGAGCTGAATGCATAGTTAGATACTTTCAACACTTTATACAATATAGTTCTAGATGCATATACTTCACACATGGGGAAATTATGGAGTTATGGCTTACTTGAGTTATTGAGATACCTATATGAGAGTGTTCAACACACTTACAATATTATCCAAGCTATTCATAGATATTAGGATCCACCAAGTACAGGTGGGCAATGATGGAATACAATAAAGAAGCTGCCACTTCTTCTCCACCACCTTACAGAGGTTTCCCACACCTCAAGTGAACAAAACCCGATTGATTTCGTGAGCCACCCATATGAGGATTGAGCCAGCCATCATCTCAGTTCAAGTTATGCAATGATATGATCATTATACACATTCACACACATAGGTTATTGCAAGGTTCATGAATTAGTTTGCATACCCAACAAGGTGTGTTTGTCCCTTTCTTCTCACTTTGTTCAAATTTGCTCAGTTATTTCATTTCAGCATAGTATTTTACTTTTGATTCTCTCTTAAGTACTAATTTTTGCATGTTTCATTGTAAGACATTGATTTGGGTCAGGTTTCACATACGCAAACCCATATTTGCATATTCAAACTCAACTACGTGGGATTCACTTCTAAGGTAAGTTTAGGTACGCTTATTTTTTCCTTTATACTTTTTATTTCACTTTGATGCATTACTAGAATAAAGGGGGGGCAAATGTAATCACCTAAAAGTGGTAATTGGATGCTCAGAATGTTTTTTGAGTTAACCTATCCCTAGGCTAGCCATAAACCTATCCTTGAGAATTAAACTTAAATTTCCAATCATTTAGTAGACAATAGTCAGCTACAACCAGCGAAGACATAGTCCCAAAACTGTCATCACAGATCCCAATCTAACTTTATCAATAAACTATCAAAAGGACATAAGCACCACATTTGGGACACTACAACCGCATGGTGTTAGTGTCCCCAACTAGGTATTATTGTCCTTAGCCCTAATACTTCCCAACATATACTTTTTTAAATATATTCCCCTCCTAAGGTTGACTTAAGCTCATTTTTTATCTACACAAGTATCAAAATCCTATAAATACAAGTTTAATCGACCTCTATTCACTAGATGGAAAATAGATGCAAAAACTATTCATACCAAAGACAAAGTTGTGAAAATTTAAGGTATATGACCCTTATTATACCCTACTTTATACATACTACCATTTAAAACAACCCTAAGCTCAGTTTTAAATAATTTTAAAAGTCAAGCACATTCAAGGTATCCAAGGCCACTCTCATTCTAGCATTCACTTGCATATACATCAAGTACTAGGTGGGAGAAATACATTATGCTTGATCCCTCTTTGAAGTATTGGTATGTAGGTAACTCTCTACATAGCGGGGTGTTGAGGATGTCCAATCCATCTTACTAACACAAAAAATTATTGATTATTCTAAAATTTCAATGAGATTAAGGTTTACACATCAAATCAAGTTTTCTAGGTATAGTACATAACTATAGGTGTTGATCACACAAGAACAAAACATATAGATATAGGCACAAGTGCTCCCTAAAAATAGGAATAGTCCTGCAAAGGGGACATTAGCACCACATTGATGACACTACACATAGATGGTGTTATTGTTTGAATTTGGTGATACTGTCTAGTGAATAGATGAATATAGGAATCTTGTTGATGACACATACTACTGCTCAGATATCAAATTTTAGAACCTATATCATCTACAATAGTTAGTTTTCAGCTAGGTCTTTATTTATCCCTATTTATTTCTATTATTATAAAGTCAAAGGGTGGATTTTAAGGCTAACTAGAGGCTGTTATGGATAAAGATGAATGGTAAGGAGGGTAAGTGGGGGTGGGTCTGGTTAGAAGGTGATAAAATAGGTGGATTGACCAATTGGTTTCCTATGTAGTGACATGTAAGCAACGTGCATGTTTATGATGACATCAATGCTAACGAGATAAATATTTTGAATACCAATGATTGGGGGCCCATGCAACTTGTAACCAATTATTTTTAAATTGGGATTAGGTACATGGGTGCTTCAAAAGCTATAGGGAATGATTATGTTTCCTTAGCATTAGTTAGGGTTCCCACATGTATCATTATCCTATCAAATTTGATGTCAATGGGTATTTTATTATCCTTTATGTACATGACACTATAATTTGGTTAAATATTCAAGAGAGAGTATTTCTAGAGTCCATTGAATAGCTAATGATATTTCTGCATAAAACTGTCTTAATTTTTAGATTGATGTTTTGGTTCATACTCCATGAACTATTTATTAAGGTAAGAGAAATATGTTTAAAATGTAAATTTTATAATATTTATGTCTACTGTCACAATGGAATAAATAATGTAAATACAATGCATAACATGATTTTAAAAGTTGGTGCATATAAATACAATGCATAACATGTGGTAAAGTATGCTTAATGTCAGTTAAAAAATATTTATGTCTACTATCACAATGGAATAAATAATTTAAATAATATCTATTGTCACATATATGTATAAATAAAGTACAAAAATAATAGGTGTTTGGTATGAGTTGGGGTTGTAGTTAGGCACACTGGGAGAGCATGTATGGAAATATTGCAGAGGCTCTAAGCATTTTTTGAATGTGTTTCTAATGCTCGTGTGCAAAGGTCAAGTGGTAGTTCTAAAAGGAAGCAACTATTCTTCTTGAGAAATTCCATAGATTGGGCAATGTCCATGTGATATTTGTATATCTAGATTAAAGTGGATAATACAAATGAGCAACACCCTGGTCTTATGGTATTGTAAATGTAAAAAATATTTAGTGGGTGTTGTAGAGATTATTTAGAAGTACATATGCATTGAAGTAGTTTCATGGATTTTAAAAACTATAAAAATTATAACTATACAAGAAATTTATGAGGTTTGAATGTAAAAAAGAATTATAAAACAAATTTTTATTAGTTGTAAAGTATTTTTTTACTCCTAAATTTTCTCTGTAATCGTTGTAAATTCTTTCTCCTACCCTCTACTCATCTCTAAAAATCTCTTTCCTATACAACAATTACTCCTAGTTTTAAATAAAGATTTTATTTTTTCCAGTTCAACAAATTTAAATTTGCATGAGACCCTTTGTAAATACAAAATAGTTGCATTTGCCCCCTCCATAAAACCAACCTATAAGTTTAATCTAACTTGATGAGTTAACTTTTACAACATTAAATAAATATATTAAATGTGAAAATATACAAAAATATATATGAATTATTTGACAAAATAGTTCAATAACTTTTGTAATAAGATATAAACATCCATAAAATATAAAAACATTTAAAAAATGTGTAAATTATTTCACAAAATGCCTCAATAAAATGTATACATTAAATTATGGGGTTGTTAAATTTTAACAAGATAGTCTACCAATTAATGCTAGGTAAATCTAATGAGAGCAAACAACATTTGGTGTTGGAGTGTCTGCATTCCATTTAATTCAAAAAATCATGGTCTCTTTGATGCTTAAGTTTTCACCTTTGCATGGCCCATACATCCAAGAAAATTATTTTTCTTACACTTGTCATACATATGGATAAGTTTAGCACTAATAACTTGCCAAATACATTTTGCACCCGTCATGGAAAAATTTCAAGGGTTGAAATTGTTTATCTAAATGTCAACATTGAGATATACTAGGAAAGTGGTTGCAAGCAAGGGTTTAATTTGAGGACAATATGACTGTATTTATTTTTATAAAATAGAATATGTTTCTCAATTTTCTCCAATAATTTTTGGAAAACAAAGTGGTTCAAATGAGTTGTGGGGACTACATATCTACTAATTTCACTCCCAACATATGTTGTAAGCGGCCTTTAGGGAAATTCTTGGGAAGAACCCAAACTCTATTCTCATTACAATCATATGTGAAATAAGTATAATGTCTACTTGTTCTAGGGAAAAAGGCATACCTAACTACCATGATGGCATTAACAAATCTCTACAATTTAATCATTAAATTCTTCACAAGGAAAAACTAAATGTAATCACCTAAAAGTGGTAATTAGATGTTAAGAGTGTTTTTAGAGTTAACCTATCCCTAGGCTAGCCATAAACCTATCCTTGAGCATTAGACTTACATTTCCAATCATCTGCAAACCACAGTCACTACAACTAGTCAAGATGCAGTCTCATAACTATCATCCTAGATCCTAATCTAAATTTCTTAGCAATCTACCAAAAGTACATTAGCAACTCATTTGGGACACTACAATCACATGGCACTATTGTCTCAAACTAGGTGTTATTGTCTTTAGCTCTAGCTCTTCCCAATGGATACTTTTTCAAATGTGTGCTCCTATTAAGGTCGGCTTAAGATCTATTTCTTATTCACACAAGCAAAAAAAACCTATAAATACAAGTCTAATCTACCTCTATTCACTAGGTGGAAAATAAATGTAAAATTTATTCAAACCAAAGATAAAGTTGTGCAAAATCCCCTATTCTGCCCTACTTTTTGCATACTACCATATACAACAACCCTAAGCCTAGTTTTCAAGCATTTAAAAGCTAAAGCACATTCAAGACATCCAAGGCCACTCTCATTCTAACATTCACTTTCATATATATCAAGTACTAGGTGGGATAACTATATCAAGCTTGATCCCTCTTCAGAGTATTGGTATGTAGGCAACTCTCAACACAACGGGTTGTTGAGGATGTCTAGTTTATCCTACTAACACATACAAAATTATTATTTATGCCATACTTACAAGGAGATTAGGGTTTGCACATCAAATCAAGATTTTTAGATATAATAAAAAGCTACACATTTCAGTCATGTAAGAACATAGCATACAGACACAAATGTAGGTACTCCCCAAAAATAAGAATAGTCCTTTAAAGGGGACATTAGCGCCACATTGAGGAAACTACACGTGAATGGTACTACTTTCCAAAGCAATCACTATTTTCTAGTGAATAGATGAATACCAAAATCTTGTTGACGATACAAACTACTGCTCAAATCTCAAATTTCATAACCCAAATCATTTGTGATAGTCAATTTTCAGCTAAGTCTATATTTATCCCTATTTATTACTATTATTAGAAAGTTAAACAAAGTCAAAGGTCATAAAAAATTAGTAATTAATTATTGCATATTTATTTAACTAATTTAGAAATCTCAACTCTTTAATCTAAACATAGGAATTACATGGATAAAACCCTAAAAGGTTAAATCATTTGGTGAACTTGACTTACTTGAAATATTACTCCAAACCCTAGCTTGCATTCCTGCAAATTTTTGTGCAATAATTTAGGGTTGAATACTTTTGATTTTCTAATTTTTTAGACAACCTATCTAT
This sequence comes from Torreya grandis, assembly GCA_037957365.1. Taxonomy (NCBI): domain Eukaryota; kingdom Viridiplantae; phylum Streptophyta; class Pinopsida; order Cupressales; family Taxaceae; genus Torreya; species Torreya grandis. The sequence goes on along the minus strand of JARHVA010001498.1, from coordinate 1,747,685 downwards.
ATTAAAATTATTTTTACATTAGGGTTTCAATCTATTTTACATCTAATTTAAATTGTTGCAAAGAAACCCTAGATTCAAAAACCCTAACCCTAGACACACTTAAGGTTTGTATCCTTTTCTATTTATACTCAGATTTTATTATAAAAAATCAGATTCTAGACTCATATATCTTCTAATTCATATAA
>JARHVA010001498.1:1407500-1742500 GCA_037957365.1 Torreya grandis | reverse complement strand
TCCTAGAACTGTCATCCCAGATCTGAATTCAACTTTCTCAATAGGCTACCAAAAGGACATTAGTGCCACATTTGGGACACTACAGCCACATGGTGCTAGTGTACCCAACTAGGTGCTACTATCTTTATCCCTATCTCTTCCCAACATATACTTTTTCAAATATATGCCCCTCCTAAGGTTGGCCTAAGCTCATTTTTTTATCTACACAAGTTAAAAAAACCCTATAAATATAAGTCTAATCCACCTCTATTCACTAAATGGAAAATAGATGCAAAATTTATTCAAACCAAAGATAAAGTTGTGCAAAATCAAGGTATTTAACCCCTATTATACCCTACTTTATACATACTACCATTTACAATAACCCTAAGCTTAGTTTTAAATAATTTCAAAACATAAGCACATTCAAGGTATCTAAGGCCACGCTCATTCTAGCATTCAATTGTCATATATATCAAGTACTAGGTAGGAGAACTACATTAGGCTTGATCTCTCTTCAGAGTATAGGTATGTAGGTAACTCTCTACACAACAAGGTGTTGAGGATATCTATTCCATCTTACTAACACATAAAAAATTATCGATTATGCCATACTTATAAGGAGATTAGTGTTTACACATCAAATCAAGTTTTGTAGGTATATTACATAGCTATAGGTTTTGGTCATGCAAGAAGGAACATACAAACATAGGCACAAGTGCTCCCTGAAAATAAGAATAGTCCTATAAAGGGGACATTAGCACCCCATTGATGACAATACACATCAGATGGTGCTACTATCTAAATTGGCCACTACTGTTTAGTGAATAGATGAATACCAAAAACTTGTTGATGACACAAACTACTACTTAGATATCAAATATTCAGAATCTAGATCATCTGCAATAGTCAGATTTTAGGTAAGTCTCTATTTATCCCTATTTATTACTATTATTATAAAGTCAAATAAATTCAAAGGTCATAAAAAATCATTACTTGATTATTACATAATTATTTGACTGATTTAGACATCTCAACCCTTTAATCTAAACATAAAAATTACATGTATAAAACCTTAAAACATTAAATCATTGAACTATCTTGTAACCCATCTCTCTTATCATTAAAAATGAAACTTTTAAAAGATTTCAACTTAATTTTAATACTATAATTTAAATGTAAAGATATTGTTTTTATCCAAGATTGTGGAGTGTGTATTTAATTGAGTGCTCCCCACGCACATGCTCACATGGACCCATAAATGAGAAAAAGAAAAGTATTAAAGGAGAGAGTTGGGTATTATTTATTCCTTGTTTGGGGTACTAAGAGGCTATAGAAAATGACATGTAAAAGAGGTCATCTATGGGATTAATAAATCCAAATTTTATTAAACATTTTTTAAGTGAAAAAATTATATGAAATAAATAAATATAAATACAATTATTCCTTCATTTATGACTATGGGGATATATACACAATTCAGTCTCACGCATCATTAAATTTTAGTTTAATCTAATTTAATTTATATAAAATTTAGATGCCATCATAATATTTTTAAGTTATATAGATTTTAATTTATGTAACATAAATTGATATTGAAATTATATTATAGTGTGTATTGATTTGATAATTTAGTTTTTCATGGCCTATATTATCATTTTCAATAGTGCTAGTCAAATATATCTTCCTTAATATGACCGATCTATAAAATCAAAGGTAGCTTGTTGTAGTTGTTTTTGGAGTTTTAAATGATGGATCCTTTATCTTTTTTGTAATATATTTCTTCCATTCATTATTTTTTATCAATGTAATACCTTATAAATTATATTATTATATTATAAACTATAAATATTTTATTTTAATCAATTTTATGTTTAAATTACATTCCAAACAATTTTATATAATTATATGCAAGTTTTACCAAAAATTATTATTGGACCTAAATTTATCCACACAACTATTAATTTAACCCAAGATCACAATGACACATCCTAATTAGGGTAATGGATTATATTGTATCATTAATCTTACTTGATACTTATGAAATTAAATCAATCCTTTGTAAGTGTATCATTCCATTCCAAGCTCTATAATAGCCCTATCAATGTTATGTCAATAGGCATTTTCTTATGTTTTGCATATACGACAACAGAGCTTGGCTAAACATGTTTAAAAATGTGAATTTTATAATTTTTTGTCAATTGTCACGCTTTTAGTAGTTGGTGCATACAAATATAATGAATAATGTATGGTAAAATATGCCTACTATCAGTTAAAAAATATTTGTCTACTACCATAATGGAATAAATAATGTAAATAATATCTATTGTCATAAATATGTATAGATAAAGTATAAAAATTATAGGTACTTGGTATGAGCTAAGGCTACAGTTGGGCACACTGAGAGAGCGTGTAAGGTAAAGCATGTTTCAAACACATTTCTAATGCTCATGTGTGGAGGTCAAGTTGTAGTTCTAGAAGGAAGTGGGACTCTTCTTGGTAAAATCCATGGATTGGGCAATGTGCATGTGATATTTGTATATCTAGGTTAAGGTGGACAACACAAATGAATAATGCCCTAGTCCTATGGTACTGTAATTTCAAAAAATATTTAGTGGGTTTTGTAGAGATTATTTAGAAGTAGATATGAACTGAAGTTGTTTCATGGATTGTTAAAATTACAAAAAATTATACCTATACAGGGAATCTAAGAGGTTTGAATGTAAAAAAAACATTATAAAACAAATTTTTATTAGTTGCAAAGTATTTTTTTTGCTCCTAAATTTTATCTTCAAGTGTTACAAATTCTTTCTCCTACCTTCTACTTATCTTTGAAAATCTCTTTCTTATACAACGGTTACTCCTATTTTTCAAAGAAAGATTCTATTTTTTTATAGTTTAAGAAATTTAAACTTACATGAGATCCATTGCAACTGTAAAATAGTTATAATTGCCCCCTCCATAAAATCAACCTATAAGTTTAATCGAAGCTTGATGAGTTTACCTTTGCAAACATTTTCTTATTTGATGTTTGTAAATATGACATCCATCAAATAAATGTGTTAAATGTGAAAGTATACCAAAAAATATATAAATTATTTGTCAAAATATTTCAATAATTTTTATAATAAGATATAAACATCTATTAAACATATCAAATATAAAAACATTAAAAAAATGTATAAATTATTCTAACAAAATACCTCAATAAAATGTATACATTAAATTATGTGATTATTAAATCTTAACAAGACAGTCTACCAATTAATCCTAGGTAAATCTAACGAGAGATAAAAACATTTGGTGTTGGAGTGCCTGCATTCCATTTAATAAAAAAATTATTCAAATGTGAATGGTTGTTGGTTCAACTGGTGAAGTTGCTTGGCTCACAAAGAACCCACTAGAGATCAATTATTACTACTAGCAAACCCTAACACGTGAAAAGGGATGAGGTTGGGATCGTGCCCTGGGTGACTTTGGAAAAATTGATACCTCTCAGTCTTAGGCGCTTATCTTGATATCACCGCATAAAGTAGTGGTCAATAAAAAAATCATTCAAATAATTGTGATCTCTTTGATGTTTATCTAAATGTCAACATTGAGATATACTAGGTGATTTAATAATTTTGGGAATATGTGTGTATTATTCCTAATTTAGTTAAAGGGTATGAGTAATAAAATAAGTAAATAAATATGCAATTATTAAGCTATTTATTTTTGAAATTTTATTGCAATTCAAACCTTTCTAAAAATAGTAATAAAGGAAAGAAAACAAGACTTAGCTGAAAAATGGCTGATCCAACTGAGATAGAGGCTGGAATTCCCTGTGCAGGACTGGGACACTATCACAAATTGAGATCTAAATTTTGTTTTTGTGGTTGGATAGGAGTGAAAAAATTGGATAGAAGTGGTACTGACACTTTAGTCTACCTATATCACTATTGTCTTGAGGATATGAGCTTTCTAGGTTTTATTTGCTAAGTCTGTGTGACCCTGTCTGTGAAGTTTCAATAGGTGGAATTTTGTAGAGCTCCATGTAGAAAAAATTTTCTCCTCAAACCCTATATTCCATTATGCTTTGACCAATTTATAGAAATAGGGGGGTTAGTGTGTGTAAGATTCATTGGACATGGATCCACACCCCTTGTGTGGGCACACTGCCTACATACGAATACTCCAAAGAGGGATCAAGCCATATGTAGTTCTCCCACTTGATGTGATTTGTAAAATAATATGTATGAAGATGTAAAATGATAAATTATATGTGCTTAATATGGATAAGGACTATTGTAAATATTTTAATGAGATTGTAAATGTACTAGTTGGCTATATGCAGAGAATAGAAAAGATTGCTTGAGTAGTCTTGCTTTCTTAGTGATAATTTCCAACCTCTTTCTAAATGATATTTTAATGGGCTTATATAGGGATTTATTAGTCATGGGTTGAATTTTCTCACATCAAGATGACAAAGATAAGGATGGGGAACCAAAAGTAATTGCTCTTTGGGGCCAAAATTGCACCTTGACAAGAGCATCGAAAGTGGAAAGGAGTGGCACCAATGCTATAGTCTAAGTGAGGTGCTACTATATTGAGTAGATAATAACTATGGGGATGGATTTATTTGGGAAAGAGTATTCAAGGTGAGTTTTAACCAAGTCCAGAAGGCTACATATGACTGAGAATCAGTGAAAACAAGCCTATGAGGGTCATGAGAGAAAGCAAGAGGAACCTATGAATTGGGTGTCATTAGCCATGTTCAAGTTACCAATTTTTGCATTTTATATGAATACATTTACCCCCACTTTATTCTAGTGATGCAACAAAGTGAAATACTAGGATAAAAGAACAATAAAAAACGTACCTTAACTTACCTACAAGGTTGAATCTCATGAAGCTATGTGATGTTGGGTGTGCATAGAGAGAGCATGTTATGAAGTGTAAATCTACAAGTGAAAACAAAGAGTACATCAGTTATTACTAGATACACTATATCTAAAATAAGAATGTACAAAGTTGGGTAAAAGAGAGAGAAGGGAAAAAGGAACAAATACACCTCATCAGATATGCAAACCAATACAAAACTTATTATGTTGTTGAGTAATGTGCCCCATGGTTGATGTTGAATGATGATGAACCAAGAGTAATATCATGAATGGTTATGAGTGCTCAATTCCCCAAAATTGGTTCAATGATTCAAAGGCTATCCCTTTAGCTCCATCATCACCCATCAATTAAAGGTAGGTGATCCTGCATGTGTTGATCGATATTTGGATTGTGTGTCCAATCCCTCTGAGTATTTGGCTCTAGAATACAAATGCTAGCTAGTCCTTTAGCTCCATCATTGCCCCATGAAGTGAATATATGAACTAATATTGGTATATAATGTGTGTTGTATGATATTACTCTTGAATCCCATGAATGATTTTTAATTTGATAATAATGGCATGGATAGCTGAATGTATGCTAGAAACTAGGTCACTATTGGCCTCTTTGAAAGATGGAGATTAGGCTTGAATGAAATCCACTCCAAAATTGGTGTACTAGGCTTATATGAAATCCACTCAAGAAATCAAGAATGTGGAAGTTAGGATTGTATGAAATCCATTTCAAAATGATCCCAACCACCTATATATGGAATAAGGAACACAACTGCTAAGAATACCTGGGTAATACTAAACTCAAAAACAAAACAAAATAAATGTGTTACGTACATTACCCCCAATCACTGGTGTCTAAAATATGGATTCTGATCTAGAATTTATACCAATTTACATATCTAAAACTAGAAATGAGATCCATCATGTCATGCTAATGACCCCTATATCTAGATTCTCTGAGCAAAAGTGTACTAAAAATTGTTGATTCTAAACTGGTCTGGTTGTGCAAAACTATTGTTGAACCTCCTTTTCTACCTATTTTTGGAAAGTTTGGTTTTTTTATTATTTAGAGAAGAGCACCAAAAGTGGACACTAGTGGCACTAGTGCTATATTCCAATCTTGGTGTTGTTGTCCTGAGCCAAATCCGGTAACTATTCTAGCATTTTCACTATCTGTTTGGTTTATTCTACCTAGTTTAATGTTTGGTTATTATTTTGAGTGTTCTAAAAATTGCCTTTTCAACCATTAAGATCTCTGATATCTATGATAAAACCCCTATTTATTTCCCCCTCTTTTAAGGGTAGGAATGAAGACCCTGTAATGATTGCCTTCAGAATAAAGATCCCTACAAGTGTGTTATGATGCAAAGATGATATATCGACAAGACATCTCAAGATATAACATGGCTTGTAATGAGATATTGTTAGATCAATATGGGTATGCCTAGATAGATATAACAATGTAATAACATGTGTAATGTATTTATTTAGAATTAGAAGTCTGGTTAGTTGTTAGTTGGCAAGGAGGGATAGAGCATGATGTCCATCATAGCATCCAAGAAAGAAAGAAATACATGATGTAGATAATGGAATTACAAACAATGAAAATCAAACAAGCAACAAGCACACAAAGAAATAATTAAGAAGCATACAAGAATGGCCAAGGGGCCATGCAAATAAGGGACATGGGCATGTGTCACTCAAATTAGAAACCAAGCATACAAGGCATGTTTAAATGTCACATACACATATAATTGAACAAGCAAGGTTGGCATGAAATCCACCATCACATAAAAGAGTACAAATAAATGACATTTACAAATGTCCTAAGGCACATACATGAATAGAATCAAAGGATGTTGGTAAATGTCCTAAGGCACATATAGGAGACAAATAAGAACTGAGAAATGCAATCAAATCAAACTATGTTAAGCATGAAAAGAAAGCGTGTAATAATTGGAAGTACAATCACATATAACTAATAAAATCAAGAAGTGAATGTATGAAATACATGTGAGTACAATATTAGGTATATGCTAATAAATACACAAGTGTTATATACTAGTGAGTGTCGATAGAGTAATTTGTGTAAGCTAGTGAATAATGTACATCAACATGATAACTAGAGTGTGTGGTATAGGAATGACATAACCTGGATGGTGTAGTCATGTAGAAGATGCCCCAAGTGGGTATGTATATGGATGTGTGTCTTGAATTTAGAATTAACATGCCTCTTCAATGGGTAGAGTGAAGCAATCAAGAAGTTAGATGTCATTGTACACACTCAAAGAAGATCAAGTGAAGCATGGTAATGTAGATAAATTGACATACAATAACATAGAACAAAAAATGTAAGTATAGCATGATAGTTAAAATTTAAATCTTGGTTTATGCATACAATTAAAATATTTTTGGTGTTTTTGAATTATTTGAATGTTTTTGTATTTTGAATATGTTGTATTATTTTTGGTATTTTTGATGTATTGTATTGTTTTTGTATTTTTGATATATTTGCATGTTTTTGATATTTTGAAAATTAATCTATGTACAATAAATCATGAAAAGACTATTTATAAGAAATTGAAAGGAAGCTATGTAAAAGTAAGACTGAAGTGAAATGATACTAACTGATGAGTCTCATAAGAGACTCCCTATCATGGTGTCTTGTGTTGAAGAAAGGGATCATGTGTAATTTTGAAGCATGAGGGAATCACTGCAAATATGACTCTGAATATTTAGATTCATTGCTGGTATCTTGGAAATCATAATAACCTATTTTGTTCCACTCGTTAATATCATCTTGATTTTGAACCAATGGAATGCTAGTGTTGACTTTTGTTGTATCTAGATCTTTTCCTTTGATAAATTGTGTCTATGAATTATTTGCCTTAGGATGTTAAATAAATCCCAAACCTTGGTGACCAACATTATCAACTGCTAGAATAGGAGTAGTGATGCATTGAGCATGTTTGCCCAACCTTTGACCTTGATAATCAAACTATTGTAAATATTTTTGACCAAACCCATACTGCTTTGAAAGTCAAGCCTCATTTTGGAGAGGTAGATTTACATCTTTTTCATGCTTTACCTATGCTTATGTTACCGTTCCTTATTTTTATTTTGCTTTTTGATCCTTTTGTTATTTTGAGTTATGCTTTGGTAACCACTTTTGTATTATTTCTAAATTTGACCCTTTGTGAATGTGTTCCTATGTCACTGTGGATTACTTGATGGATTTACTTTGTATAGGGTCCTCACTAGCAATTATCTATTGTATATGTTGTTTTAATGTAAAACATGAATCTATGTGATGCCCATACATCCTATGATATGCACAATAATATCTAGATCTTCTCACTAGATGTAGAGGAGGTAGTTTGATCACCTTAGATTTAATCATTTCCCTTAGTACCTCACTTGAACTCTTATTTGATTGATGAATGCTTTTTTAATCACTAGTTGTAGAGTTATTTTGTTATAATTTCTTATTTTGATATGTAACATTGCTTGCAACCAATTGACTAGGTGAAGGTGCATATACATGATTCACACTAGGGTGCATTTGAGGATTTTGTATTATAATCTAATTTTTCAATATTGTGATCTTGTCATGTAATAGTTGATTCTACATTTGTAAATTTGAAATTAACTTGCTCATACTGGTGATTTGATCCCTTAGAGTCTCACAGGTGCAAACCCTAGTTGAATCTAATTAAACATGTAAGCACATATGTTGAAGAGTTTTTGAAGAAGTTATAGGCTGAATGTATGCATTAGGAAAAATAGTAGGCGTTGCCTCACCTTTTGGAGGGGTGATAGGATGGACCTAGTTAGAGGCAAAGTAGCCATCACCCTCTTGGGGGACAAGAGGAGAAGGAAACTATTTTCTATGCATAAGATATGACAATGAAACTTGATAGGTGGTTGTTAGCTTATGTAATGGATCCTCTAGGTATAAACCATGTATGTGGGATAAAATTCATGTAATTGGAGTTATAATTTGTATAGAAATATGATTATAAAGAACATTTCACATGAGAGATAGCGAACAAGGGATAGAGTGTATGGCATTGTGCACTAATACATAATAAACTTTGACATGTGCTATGATATTTATAATGTGTTTAGCATGATAAACTTGGATTTTTTCCCATATGAGAGATAGAAAGCAAGATATGAAACCTTGTATTAATGACAAGTAAACTTTGATTTGAAGGAGAGGGGTCTTACTATGTTTAGCAACAACTTTCTTAATATCATCTCATATTATGAAAAATAAGCATGAAATGGTAAGAATGAAGCTTTGTACTAACATATGGAAAACTTCATCATTCATGTACATAATAAGACCAATGATGGTCTCCTTATTTTGTGCAAGAAATGTAAGAAAAAATAGTAAATAAGTGAGATCTATTTTTGAAATCTGATTTTAGAATGTAAGGTAATATCTCAAAAGTAATAGGACCTAGTGTATGCAACTAAAGTTTTGAAAAATAAATATTTTTGAAAATTACTATTGAATTTTAAAATTGAAGGTGAATTTATGATTTTAATATGCTAGTAAAAAATCAAAAAAATACTGAAAAATTACTGGGAAAATATCAGGGCCTAGTATGGGAAACTAGGGTTTTGAAAAAAAATATTTTAAAGCTACTACAAAATTTTAAAATTTAATGCTAATTTATGATTTTATTATGCAGGTAAAAAATTAGAAAAAGATAAGAAAAATTAATAAAAAATTTACCCTAAGGTTTCTAGGATTTTTATGCGTAAACAAAGTAAGTCAGATTCACCAAATGATTTAATAATTTTGGGAATATTTGTGTATTATTCTTAATTTAGTTAAAGGGTCTGAGTAATAAAATTAGTAAATAAATATACAATTATTAAGCTAATAATTAGTAAAATTTTAGTGCAATTAGAACTTTTCTAAAAATAATAATAAGGGAATGAAAACAAGACTTAAATGGAAATTGATTGATCTAACTAAGACAAAGGCTAAAATTCACTATGTAGGACTGGAACACTATCATAAACTGAGATCTAACTTTCATTTTATGATTGGATAGAAGTGTCAAAAGTAGACAAAAGTGGCACCAGTGCTATAGTCCACCTCTATCACTATTGTCCCAAAGATCTGAGCTTTTTGAGTTTTATTTGTTAAGTTTGTGTGACCCTGTCCATAAAATTTTGGGAACTGAAAGTCTTAGAGCTCCTTGTAGAGTAGATTTTCTATTCAAACCCTATATTTCATTGTGATTTGACCAATTTTTAGAAAGAGGTGGGGGTGCGGGGTTAGTATGTGTAAGATTTACTAGATGTGGATCCACACCCCTTATATAGGCATAATGTCTACATACCAATACTCTGAAAAGGGATCAATCCATATGTAGTTTTCCCACTTGATGTGCTTTGTGAAATAATGTGTACGAAGATGCAGAATGCTAAATTGAATGTGCCTGAGATGGCTAAGGACTAATGTAAATATTTGAATGAGCTTGTAAATGTATTGTCTGGTTGTATGTAGAGAATAGAGAAGATTGCTTGAGTACTCTTGCTTGCTTAGTGATAATTTCCAACCCCTTTCCAAATGATATTTGAATGGGCTTATTTAGGGATCTATTGGTCATGGGTTGAATGTTCTTGCATTAGGCTGATAAGGATAAGGATGGGGAACCAAAAGGAATTAACCATTGGGGCCAAAATTTCACTTGGACAAGAGCGTCAAAAGTAGATAGAACTGGCACTGATGCTATAGTCCAAGTGTGGCACTACTATCTTGAGAAGATGGGACCTGGGGGGTGAATTTGTCTAGAAAAGAGCAGTCTGGGTGAGCTAAAACTAAGTCTGAAAGGCCACAAATGATTGGGAGTAAGTGAAAACAAGCCTATGAGGGTCATGAGAGAAAGCAATAGGGACCTATGGGTTGGGTGTCATTAGCCATGCTGAAGTTACCAATTTTTGTATTTTATATGACTACACTAGGAAAGTGGTCGCAATCAAGGGTTTAATTTGATGGCAATATGATCGTATTTATGTTTATAAAATAGAATCAATTTTTTCGGGGTAGATTTTAGTATATGCTTGTAAAATATTATATTATATATAGTTTACTATTTCTATTATGAACTTTATTAACTTTAATAGTATTTGAAGCGCAATATAAGTTTGAGAGGATGCCCTTGATTTGAGATAAGGTTGATTTTCAGATAAATAGTTTTAAGATCATATGAATTTGAAAGAAAAAGATATAGTTTTCAAAGTGGGTTAGCTTTTGCAATATTAAAAGCAATTAAAATATAATTTCTTGAGCATTTCAAGAAGCAAACATTCGATAATGACCAAATTCAATATCAATATCTTGATTTTGAGTCTTCATAAAGTGTATGATCAACTTGGAATTAATAACTATAATATTTTCACAAACAATAAACTTATTACATGATAGAGAAGATCAAGTAATCAACAAACACTACTGCTATATGTGTTTGCATCTTGAAAGGGGCCCATTATCTTGTTTAACTCTCAATTTTTGATAGTGGGATCATATATTTCCAATATAAAATCTATATAATCAAAAGGAAACTGCCTCACAAAGAATGAGAAGCCCCATTTGTTAATCAAATCTATAATATTCCTCAATTTTCTCCAATAATTTCTAGAAAATAAAATGGTTCAAATGAGTTTTAGGGATTACATATCTACTCCCTTCACTCCCAAAATATGGTGTAAGGTGACCTTTGGGGACATTCCTAAGAAGAAACCCAACTCTATTCTCATTACAATCATATGTGAAATAAGTATGATGTTTACTTGTTTAGATAAAAAGGCATACCCAACTACCATGATGGCATTAACAAGCCTCTACAATTCAATCACTAACTTCTTCACAAATAAAATTGAATGTAATCACCTAAAAGTGGTGATTAGATGCTAAGAGTGTTGCTTGAGTTAACATATCCCTAAGCTAGCCATAGACTTATCTTTGAGCGTTAGACTTACATTTCTAGTCACATAACAAACCAAAGTCACCTACAACTAATCCATACACAGTCCTGGACCTGTCATCTTAGATCATAATCCACATTTCTTAGTAATCTACCAAAATTACACTAGCACCACATTTGGGATACTATAGCCATATGACGTTAGTATCCCCAACTAGGTGTTATTGTCCTTATCTCTAGATCTTCCCAATAGATACTTTTTGAAATGTGTACCCCTCCTAAGGTCAGCCTAAGCTCATTTGTTATTCACACAATCAACATAACCCTATAAATACACTAATCCACCTCTATTCACTAGATGGAAAATAAATGCAAAAGCTATTTAAACTAAAGACAAAGTTATGAAAAATCAAGGTATTTGACCCCTATTCTACCCTTATTTCTACATGTTATCATCTACAACAACCCTAAACCTAGTTTTGAAGAATTTCAAAGCTCAAACACATTCAAGACATCCAAGGCCACTCTCATTCTAGCATTCACTTGCATAAACATCAAACACCAAGTGGAAAAACTACATCGGGCTTGATCCCTTTTCAGAGTATTGGTATGTAGGCAACTCTCTACACAATGGGTTATTAAGGATGTCCAATACATCCTAATAACACATAAAATTATTGATTATGCCATATTTTTAAGGAGATTAGAGTTTATACATCAAATCAAGCTTTTTAGATACAATACAAAGCTACAAGTTTTGGTCACGTAGGAACATAGCATATAGACATAGGTGTAAGTACTCCCTAAAAATAAGAACAATCCCATAGAAGGGACACTAGTGCCACATTGAGGACACTACACATGGATGTTGCTACTGTCCAAAATAGGTGTTACTATCCAGTGAACAAATGAATACCATAATCCTATTGATGACACAAACCCCTACATAGATCTCAAATTTCAAAACTTAGATCACCTATGACATTCAATTTTTAGCTAAGACTCTATTTATCCCTATTTATTGTTATTATTAGAAATTTGAACAAAGTCAAAGTTCATAACAAATTAATATTTAATTATTTCATATTTATTTAACTGATTTAGACATCTCAAACCTTTAATCTAAACATAGGAATTACATGGATAAAACCCTAAAAGGTTAAATCATTTGGTGAACCCAACTTATTTTGAATATTGCTTCAAACCCTAGCTTACATTCATCCAAATTTTTGTGCAATAATTTAGGGATGAATACTTTTGATTTTCTATTTTTTTAGACAACCTAGCTAAATTAAAATTAGTTTTAAATTAGGGTTAAAATTTATTTTACATATAATTTAAATTGTTGCAAAGAAACCCTAGATTCAAAAAACCTGACCTTAGACACACTTAGGGTTTGTATATTTTTTTATTTATACTCAGATTTTATTTAAAAAACTCAACTTTCAGATTCATATATCCTATAGTTCATATAATCATGATCATAATGATAGAATAAATCAATCACTTTTTATTGCAAAGTCTAATACTTTCATTGGCATGCTTATTCTCTTTAATTCAGAATGAACTCAAAAAAGACATAAACACATGTATAGATGATATTTTATATCAATTGAAATATATGTCATATCTCATAGCATGTTATCTTTCTCCCATGTGGAATTTCATTACCAATCAAATCCATACACACATAGAGGATTTATTGTATAAGCTAACAACTATGTTTCAAGCTTCAATGTCATAACTTATGCACATGAAATACTCTCCTTCTCCTCCTCATCTCTATGAGGATGATAGATAATTTTACTCTAACCAAGTACATGCTATCATTACTCCATGAGATGAAGCAACTTATTCTAATTTCACTTACCCCCATACTTAGTCTATTCACACCTCTTCCCTATAGGGTGTGTGCCTACATGTTCAAACAAAAATAGCTAGGGTTTACACTTGTGTGATTCTAAGGGATCAAATTATTAATATGAGCATGATAATTGCAGGTTTACAAAATTAGAATAAAATATTACAACATTGGAAAATCAATTTACAAGATAAAGTCCTACATGGCATAATAATGTAAATCATGTTTATACATCTTCAATGAGTTAATTTATGGTAAACAATATTACATATTAGAACATGAAATCACAACAATGTACATCTACACCTAGTGATTCAAAAAGCATTCAAAGGTCAAATAAGAGTTCAAATGAGATACTAAGGGACATGATTAAAGTTGAATTGATCGACCTACCTCCTCTACACCCAATGAGGAGATCTAGATATTTTTGTGCATATCATACAATGCATGGGACCACACAGATTTATGTTTAATGACTCACATAGTGACACATAATCCACACATACAGTGGCACATATACCAACTCAAAAATGGTCAAATATAGAAACAACACAAAAATGGTTACCAAGGCATAACTCAAAACAACACAAGATTCAAAAACACAATCAGATCAAGAAAAAATACAAAAAGTACAAATAAATCAAGCGAAGCTAACTCTCCAACATGAGGCTCAAAATTAAATATGGTATGGGTTTGGTCAAAATTATCTAAAATAGTATGATTAACATGGTCAAGGTTTGGGAAAACAGGCCCAAGGATTCTAGCAATTAATAATATTGATTAACAAGGTTTGAATTTATTGAACATCCTAAGGTACATCAGTCATAGATACATGTTATCAAGGAAAAACATCCATATACATAGGAAATATTATAAAAAGAGCAAGATCTTCAATTTAAAATTGAAAATCATACTCATCCAACAAGCATTATTAAACAAGGCTTCTAGGAAAAGAGCCTCCACAACATCAATGTCTACAATAAGCACAATTTCAAAGGGTAAAATCACAATCAATATGCCAAAGCATAATTCAAAAAGGTCAACTCCATAGCATGAGGCAATTTCCTCTACCATTATAGGTTATTATGATTCCAATGTTGAATAATAATATGATTCTAATGATGAACAATACTCAAATTTCTATTGTAACAAAATTCAACTACAACATAGAAATCACACTGCATGCTCGATCATAGTTCCCCTCTTCAACACAGGTTACGGTGATGATGAGTCTCTCATGAGACTCATTGGTTAGTATGGTTCCTATCCTTGTACATACTTCCTTCTCTCTCACACTCCTTGTACATAGTTTATTTCTATTTTCTTGTACATATCTTATATTCAAAAAATACAAAAAACAATATAAAAAGTCAAAATATAAAAACATTCAAACATTTCAAAAACACAAAATTTTACAAATTGTATGCATTGATCTATTTACATTTATACTATTTTATAGATATTGCATATTGCTAGCTATCTTAGTACAGTCAGTTTTATCATACACATATGTTTTACTTGTTCTTGTTAAGTGCTTGCATATTCTAGATAGGAGTCCGATCTACTACACTGATCCAAACCATCTATCATTTGCCCATTAGGGGCATTTTCACCGATCTAAGTTTATACATTGATACATTTGTCCACTTGGGGGCATTTCCTACATAGTTTCTATTACCAAGTTTTATCTTTACATACAATACATTCCAGTTTATGCATTGTTTTATCTTGATATTGGTCATTTCTCCTCATTGCTTAGATTTTTTATTGACTATCACTAGTTAGACTCAGTATATATGCATCCTATCATCTACATAGATTTGTATTACACAGTAATATATACTTTCATTTTTAGTTCCTATATTAGACTTGATTGGGTTCCTATATTTCTTCCCTCTTTGAGGGTATTTGAATATACCATTATTCTTTGGATTCTACACCACTTCTCTATTTGTATGCCTTGGGCATGTGCCCATGTCCCTTATGTGCACTTTTTCATGCTTTTATATGTAGACATTTGAACATGTCTTTCTCTAAGGATTTACACCAAATTGCTTATTGTTTGTGTATGTAGACATTTGAACATGTCCTTGTATGTCTTCATTCTCAGATTTAGTGACATGTGCCCATGTCCATTATATTGTGACCCCTTAGCTTACTTTTTGTGTGCTTCATGTGTTTGTATGTTTGTTTCTTTATATGCTTCTACACCATGACACATATATTTTCTTATTACACACACACACACACACACCACCAATTTTTGATGCCATGAGAGATCTTATACATATACCTATCCTACTTGGGAGCCTTAATGGACATCATGCCCCATCCCTCTAAGTAGTTACTCATATTTACTATTGTTATACATTGCTTGCATCTATCTTGAAACCTTTGTACAATCTTAGATTACAATATACATCTCGCATTTCCTACTTATAATTAGATACATTTATATTCTGATGTTATGTATGTAAATTATATTGAAATATCATACACATGCTATTTCTTTAGAGGGCAATTCTTCCATAGATTTCACAACTACCCTCAAAAGAGGGGGCATTTACAGGGGTTGTCATAGAGACCATGCTTCTATATTGATTTTCACAGATACATTTTAGCACACAGACTCACTTTCAGATATTAAACTTGATGTAAACATAAATAGAACATAGACTCAATAGTCAGTTCATATCACACAAAAATCAAACTAGGTGGTCATTAACACCCATATTTGGACACTATCACCATAGGGTGTTATTGTCCATTATAGGGAACTACTATCCAAAATCCCCAACTTTATGATAGTCCATATCATTCATAACTATACACTAGGTACATTACAAATTTGCATAGATTTGGCAGTTATGTTTACATTTAGCTCAGATTCATTATTTTTAGTTCAAATTCATACAAGTTGATTAGATTTGGGGCATCATGCATGACATGATCACTCAAACATTCAGATCAATTACACAGATTCAACTATTACATATTTGATTTAGAATTAGTATACTCATATACCAGATTGGGGGGCATGTGCACAACACATAGTTTCCATATGCTCAGCTTCAAACATGTTGATCAGATGGAGTGGCAAACTCCATGTTATTCTTTGAATTATATACACTTGCTATCACATCCTAGGTTATCACCAGATTCATGCCTTACTCCATTTAGCATTCTCAAGTGGCCTAGAGCTGATTAATAACCTTGAGTGGCTGCAAAGATGAATACACAATAAGATTACTTAGTTAGATACTTTCAACACTTTATGTAGTATAGTTATAGATGCATCTACTTCACATAGGTGGAAATTATGGAGTCATAGCCTAATTGAGTTATTGATCCACCTATATGAGAGGGTTTGACACACTTATAGTCTTATCCAAGCTATTTACAAAGATCAAGATCCACTAAGTAGGGGTGGGAAATGATGGAGTCAAAATTGGATTGAGTTCTTGAGTCACCCATATGAGGATTGAGCAAGCCATCAACTCAGTTCAATTTATTTAATGATATGATCATTATGCACATTCACACACATAGGTTATTGTGAGGTTCATGCATTGCTTTGTGTATCCAACAAGGTGTATTTATTTTTTTCCTCTCTCTTTACTCAATTTTGCTCAGTTATTTCATTTTAGCATAGTCATTTAATTTTTATTATCTCTTAAGTAAGGACTATTTTTTGCATGTTTCATTACAAGACATTGATTCAAATCATGTTTAACATACACAGATCCAGATTCACATATTCAAACTCAGTTATATAGGCTTTACTTCTAAGATAAGTCTAGGTATAATTCTTTTTCCTTTATACTAGTCATTTCACTTTAATGCATTACTAGAATAAAGAGGGGAAATGTAACCACTTAAAAGTGGCAATTGGATGCTAAGGGTGTCGCTTAAATTAAATTATCCCTAGGCTATCCATAGACCTATCCTTGAGAATTAGACTTACATTTTCAATCATTTAGTACAATAGTCACCTACAACTAGTCAAAACATAGTCATAGAACTTTTATCTTAGATACCAATCCAAATTTTTCAGCAGTCTACTAAAAGGACATTAGTGCCACATTTGGGATACTACAACCACATGGTGCTAGTGTCTCTAACTAGGTGCAACTATCCTTAGCCCTAGATCTTCCCAACGGATACTTTTTCAATTGTGTGCCCCTCCTAAGCTTGGCCTACACTTATTTTCATTATTTAAATAAGCAACAAAACCTTATAAATACAAGCCTAATCCACCTCTATTCACTAGATGAAAAATAGATGCAAAAGCTCTTCAAACCAAAGACAAAGTTGTGCAAAATCAAGGTATTTGACCCCTATTATACCCTACATTCTACGTACTACCATCTACATCAACCCTAAGCTTAGTTTTCAAGCATTTAAAAGTTCAATCGCATTTAAGGCATCTAAAGCCACTCTCATTCTAGCATTCACTTGCATATACATCAAGCACTAGGTGGAAGAACTACATCAGACTTGATCATCTTCAAAGTATTGGTATGTAGGCAACTCTATACATAGTGGGGTGTTGAGGATGTCCAATCCATCCTATTAACACACACAAAATTATTGTTTATGCCATATTTACAAGGAGATTATAGTTTACACATCAAATCAAGTTTTTTAGGTGTAATATAGAGTTGCAAATTTCAATCATGTAGGAACTGAACATATAGACACAAGCGCAAGTGCTCCCCAAAAATAAGAATAGTCCCACAAAGGGAACATTAGTGCCACATTGAGGACACTACACATGGATGGTGCTACTGTCTAAATTGAGTGTTATTGTCCAGTAAACAGATGAATACCAAAATCTTGTTGACAATACAAATTACTACTTAGATCTCAAATTTTAAAATTATCATTCGCAATAATCAATTTTCAGATAAATCTCTATTTATCCCTATTTATTACTATTATTAAAAAATTAAACAAAATAAAAAATCATAACAAATCAATATTTAATTATTACATATTTATTTAATTGATTTAAATATCTCAACCCTTTAATCTAATATAAAAATTAGATATATAAAACCTTAAAAAACTAAATCATTGAACTATCTTATAACCCATCTTTCTTATCATTAAAATGAAACTTTTAGAAAATTTCAACTTAATTTTAATACTAAAAGTTAGATGTAAAAATAATATTTTTCTCCGAGACTGTGTAGTGTGTATTTAATAGAGCACCTCCCCCACACATGCTCACATAGACGAAGGAAAAGCA
This sequence comes from Torreya grandis, assembly GCA_037957365.1. NCBI lineage: Eukaryota > Viridiplantae > Streptophyta > Pinopsida > Cupressales > Taxaceae > Torreya > Torreya grandis. The sequence goes on along the minus strand of JARHVA010001498.1, from coordinate 1,723,585 downwards.
TTAAAGGAGAGAGTTGGGTATTATTTATTCCTTGTTTGTGGTAATGCCAGTTACAAGAGGTCATCTATGGGATTAATAAATCCAAATTTTATTTATCATTTTCTTAGTCAGAAAATTGTATGAACTAAATAAAGATAAATATAAATAGGTTATGCCTTCATTTATGATTATGAGGGTACATAAACAATTCAGTTTCATGCATAGTTAGATTTTAGTTTAATTTACTTTAATTTATATAGACTTTAAATGCCATTTCAAGTTATAGATTTGAATTTATGTAAGATAATTTGATATTGGAATTGTTATTGATTTGACAATTTGATTTTCCCTGGTTTATATTACCATTTTTAATAATGTTAGTCAAATATATATATTTTTAATATGATTGATTTATAAATTCAAAGATAACTTTTTTAAATTATTTTTGAGGTTTTAAATGATGGATTTTTTATTTTTTTTTGTAATATATTTTTTCAATTCATTATTGTTTATTAATCTAATATTTTTAAATTATAGATATTTTGTTTTAATCAATTTTATGTTTCAATTATATCCAAAGTAATTTTCTATAATTATATAAAAATTTAATTGAAAATTACCATTTAATGTAATTTATTCATACAATTACTAATTTAACTCAAAATCACAACGTCACATTCTAATTAGGACAATTGATTTTATTATATCATTAATCTTACCAAGTACTTCTAAAATTAAATCAATCTTTTACAAGTGTATCATTCCATTCCATGCTCCAGAATAGCCCTATTAATGTGACGTCAGCAGGCATTTTCTTATGTTGTGTGTATATGACAGCGGACCTTGGCTAAACATGTTTAAAAATGTGAATTTTATAATTTTTTACCAACTGTTAGTTGTCATGTTTTTAGCAGTTGGTGTGTACAAATACAATGAATAACGTGTGGTAAAGTATGTTTACTGTCAGTTAAGAAATATTTTTATCTGTTATCACAATTGAATAAATAATGTAAATAATATCTATTATCACAAATGTGTATAAATAAAGTATAAAAATTACATGTGCTTGGTGAGTCAAGGTTACAATTGGGTACATTGGGAGAGTGTGTTCAAGTCTATAGAGGTCTCCAAATGCATTTATAACATTTATGTGCAGAGGTCAAATGATACTTCTAGAAGGAAATGACTATTTTTCTTACAAAAATCCAGCCTAATCTACATGTGATATTCATATATCTAGGTTAAGGTGGACAACATGAATAAAGTCTGGGTCTAATAGTATCGTAATTGAAAAAAATATTTATTGGGTGTTACAAAGATTATTTAAGAATAGATGTACATTGAAGCGGTTTTATGGATTTTTAAAATTATAAAAATTGTACCAATATAGGAAATTTAGGAGATTTGAATATGAAAAAAATATAAAATAAATTTTTATTGGTTGTAAAGTATTTTTTTGGTTCTTAAATATTTATCTGCAAGGGTTGCAAATTTTTGTCCCTAATCTTTACTCATCTCTGAAAATCTTTTTTCTATGTAATTAGTGCTCCTATTTTTTTAAGAAAGATTCTATTTTCTACAGTTCAAAAAAATTAAACTTACATAAAATCTCTTAAAACTGTAAAATAAATGTAGTTACTCACTCCATAAAACCACTCTATAAATTAAATCTAATTTGATGAATTCACCTTTACAAACATTTTTTTATTAATATTTATAAATATAACAGCGATCAAATAAATATATTAAATATATAAATATATAAAATATTTCAATAACTTTTATAATAAAATATGAACATCTATCAAACATATCAAATAAAAATATTAAAAAACATAAAAATATATAAAATATTTCAATAAATTTTATAATAAAATATGAACATCTATCAAACATATCAAATAAAAATATTAAGAAAACATATAAATCATTTGACAAAATATCTCAATAAAATGTATACATTGAATGGGGTTGTTAAATATCGCTGGCTACTTGTTAAATTAATGAGAGCAAACAACGTTTGGTAATAAAAAAAACCATTCAAACAATCATGGTTTGAATTTTTCATATATCCAAGAAAATTATTTTTTTTAACATTTGTCATACATATGGACAAGTTTAGCGCTAATAACTTGCCAAACACATTTTTTCTAAATTGTTTAACATTGGATTTGCACCCGTCATGCAATTTTTTCGGGGTTGATATTGTTTATCTAAATGTCTAACACTCAATATATTAGGAAAGTGGTTGCAAGGAAGGGTTTAATTTGATGGCAGTATGACCGTTTTTTTTTTTTTAATTGTTTGTTAGACTAGCATATGCATGCTATATAGTTTACTCTTGTAATATGAACTTTATTAGTATTTGAAGGGCAATATAAGTTTGAGAGAATGTTCTGAATTAAGTTTATATGAGGTTGAAAGAAGAAGATATAATAATTAATTTCGATATTAATGATTTGATATTGAATCTTCATAAAGTGTAAGATTAATCTAGAATTAATAAATATTACATTTTCACAAATAATAAATTTATCACATAATAAAGTAAATCAAGTAATTATCAGACACTAGTGTTATGTGTTTGCATTTTGAAAAGAATCTGTTATCTCGTTCAACTCTCAATTTTTGTTGGTGGGATTATTCATCTCTAAGATAGAAACTATATAGTCAATAAGAAACTCCCTGACAAGGAATGCTAAACCCTATTTAGTAATCAAATCTATAATATTCTTCAATTTTATTCAACAATTTCTTGAAAATAAGATAATTTAAATGAATTTTAGGGACTACAAAGCTATTGCTTTCACTCCCGACATATATTGTAAAGTAACCTTTAAAAACATTCCAAAAAAAAACTTCAACTCTATTCTTATTACAATCATATGTGAAATAAGTATAATGTCTCCTTGCTCTAGGAAAAAGGGCATACCCAATTACCATGATGGCATTAACAAACCTCTACAATTCGATCACTTTCTTATTCACAAGGAAAATTTGAGCTATTGTAACCCATCTATCTTGTCATTAAGATAAAACTTTTTAGAGGATTTCAACTTACTTTTAATACTAAAATTTAGATGTAAAAATAGTGTTCTTCTTTAAGATTGTGGAGTGTGTGTTTAATAGAGCACCTTTCTCACACACATGCTCACATAGGTTATTAAAAGAGAGAGTTGGGTACTATTTATTCTTGTTTTTATGTGCTAAGAGGCTATAAAAAATGGCATGCATTGGGTACTATTATTCTTTCTTTGTTTGTAGGTGTTAAGAGGTTATAAAAAAGGCATGTACAAGAGGTCATTTATCAAATTAATAAACTTAAATTTTATTTACCATTTTTTTGTCAAAATTTTTTATGAACCAGATAAATATAAATATGATTATGCTTCTATTTATAATTATGGGAGTACATACATAATTCAATTTCATGCATTGTTATATTTTAATTTTATTTACTTTAATTTATGTAGATTTTAGAAAGCATTATAATGTTTTTAAGTTATAGATCGGAATTTATGTAACATAATTTAATATTGAAATTATATTATAATGTGTATTGGTTTAACAATTTGGTTTTAACTAGCCTATATTACCATTTTCAATAGTACTAGTTAAATTGATTGATCTACAAGCTCTAAGATAATTTGTTGTAGTTGTTTTTGAAATTTTAAATGGACTTTTTATTTATTTTTTAATATATTTCTTCTATTCATTATTTTTAACCAGTGCAATGCTCTTAAATTATATTGTTATATTACAAACCATATATTACATATAGATATTCCAATATATCTATTTTTATATATAATTTTTAATATTGACATATTTGTAATATTTGTATAGGATTTGTAATATCTATGTTATTTGATAAAAGTATATGTTTGATTTTTTTTGATACTCTCTTAACAATGCAATCTTATCTTATACTGTAATATAATTAATGTTGTTCCTATAGTCTTGAAGACAAAAGGAAAACTCACTGGCTAAACAGATGAAAAAAGAACATGTAATAAAAGGGGATATCAAACCAAATTTTTTATGAGAGTCTTACAGTGAAGACCTGATGTTGCTATCATTATATACAATGATCGAGTTCATTTAGATGAGAATAATGAATACTTTCATGGTCTTAATGATCCTTCTAGGAAGCATCGAATTTCATACGAACCTAAATTGTTGAAGGGCATGAAATGATACATTGAATCATTGATGATAATGGGTGTTCCTATCAATACCATATGTGAGAAACATTAACTTAGATGTTTGTTGGGCACTAATATGAAGGGAAAAGATACATTTTTGTTAAGAAAAGATGTAGTAAATGCATTCGATAGAATGTGTGACTCAATATTAAGGAATGACCCAAATGATTTTGTCAGTCTAACAGTTGGTATATTGATGGGCGACCAAATACATTTCTCCTCAAAAATTCATAAGAGATGCATTTCATTTTTTATAGACATGTAAATGAAATGGAAAATTCAAATGACAGTTAAGTACTCTGACAATTCAATTATTTCCATGGATTCTTCATTTTCCATAAAGATGGATTAAGCATTATAGAACATTTTAATATCTTTTTATTGGTGAGTGTTTATAAAATTTTTTATGAAATTTATATATTGTAATGGTTTTAACAATATCAACTTTTCACTATGCTTGTTTTATGAGAAACAAACGAGATTTCCAATTGCTTCGGTGATAGCATCATGCAACCAAGTCAAATAAATTCACGAATGGTTCATGAAATTTTATTTATGTGGCAAAGAGTTGTGAACCCAAATTGCTTTGTCAATGCATTTATGAGAAATGATGTTACAATAGTAAATAAATTTTAAGGTAAATATATGAATAAATAGTTTAAATGGAAGAAAATTGTGTCTTTTATTTAACTCGATATATAGAATCATTACTCACGATTTTTCATTAAGAAAACAAATAATTAATCTTTTATTCTCATGATGAAAGATTACAAGTGATGACTTGAAACATTACATTAAATAAAAAGATTTTTTTTTTTTAAAAACTATTTAAATTACTACATAAATTGTAAAAGCTTAAAATATTTAATTAAGTAAATTGTAAATATACTATATATATATATTTAAATATATATATATATATATATATTAATACAATTGTTTATTCTTTGACCATCAATATTCAAATAAATTTATAATTATGTTACATTCTTGACATAAGAGCATTTTTAGTTGTCGTGTTCTTCTTCTTTATATATGGCATGTTTGAAGAGAGTGGCTGAAAAATCTACAAAAGTTTTTATTCAATAAAAACATGTGCAAATCAATGTTTGGTAGGTTGGGTGACATTTTGCATTCACTTTTTGAGGAGGATTTGATTATGTGCTTCGTCGCCACCCTAGTAAGGATTTCTAGTAAGGATTTCAAGCGTGAATTGATGTTTATGGAGTACTTGAACAAAACCTGGGTATGAAACAATGACAAAATATGTAAGGGTTTTATTCATACCACACCATACTGTATTTGATTTATCCTTGTATTTATTTATCCCAAATTTCCATTATACTTATTTACATTTATTTTCATTAATGCAAATATGTGAGAAAATGCACTTCATTTTTTTCCTCAAGCAAATCAAGGTATTAATGTTTATATGAATCTAATCATGTCATTTATGAAATTAATATAATTTATTGAGATCAAAGTTAGGAGTGATAGGAGATTGGACTAGGTGGTGTGGAGCTTCTTGAAGAGAGTTGAGCCTTAATGTAATGCTTCTCATGTTGAACTATTATTCTCATAATCGAATTTGATATGTTCATCATGTTCAACAACCTCTAATGTATATGGAAATTTGAATTATATTCCTTCTTTGTATGAATATTTAAACATTTATATTTATGTTAAGAGTGTTTAAATAAATTTTATTTAACTAAGATTAATTTTAAATAATTAAATCTAAACTAATTCAAATTCAAAATTGTAAAATTGTAAAATTCAAACATGAAAACGAAGTGGGTGCATAGGCCTTTTATAAAGGCTATAAACACTAGTTAGTAGGCTTGCTAGATAGCCTTTAAGTCTTAAGATTATAGCCTAGGTTTTGGTGGATTACGTAAGTGAGTAAACCTTGTAAGTAAATTAATTTAAATATTAAGAAACCTATGTGAGCTTGTAAGGAATTAATTATATATATAAGAAAGTGAGTTTACTTGTGTAAGTAAACTTACATGGAACATGTAATAAAATTAAATAAGAGTGTAAGGAGAAGTATGGATCATGTAATAAAATTTAATAACCTAAAAAAGTGTTTGAGGCTGGGTTTAATTATGCAAGTAAACCCACATAGGTACGTAATAAAGCTATAAGTAAGAACTTGTGTGTGTAATAAAAAATAAATGCTTTTATAAGAAAGGTACTCATTCCATTAATGGGTTTTGATGGAGATTTTGTGGACGATTTTTCTATTTATTTTCCAATCTTTGTCTTGTTTAGGGGTTGATCATCCATTGTCAGAAAGCTTGTTTAAGGAAGGAGCTTGAGGGATTGTTTGTGAGGAATATACTTATAGAGTTTTGTCTTAGAATTTTTCTTAGATAAGTGATGAAGAAGACATAAGCTTCTCTACCTATGCTTGTTTAACCCTAAATTCAGATATGTGTTAGGTTATCTAGGGTTAAGAGAGGATTAAAAGGTGGTGAAATAATCTAATTAGCAAGACAATTAATAGAAAACTTAGTCAAATAATATTATGAATTTATGCCGCTGAGATTGCTAAAAATAGTAATGTATAATTATTGATAGATATTGTAATGACTTAAAAATAAATGATACCCATCTAGTTTGCTATGCACATGCAGAATTGACCTAGAATATGTTGGAAGTGGATTGGAAGATGATCCTAAAACAATCATCAAATTCTGAAAATATTATTTTTTTGGCCTCAGATGCTTGTGTCAGATCAAGACAATTACGTCAATGTAGGTGTCTTGAAACGAATAAGAGATTATATAAATAATTACTTACACTAAACTTTGAAAGGAGAATATGCAATCTAATTTGAACTTGATACAGAATTAAAATAAATGCACATACAACTTAGAATAACAACATACCAAAACACATAATTACGTGGGGAAAAATCTTTCAGGAAAAAAAACCCCACACTCCAAAGCAACTCAATATTTTATTGAATCAACAACAATTACAACACACTTGTAAGTCAAGCCTCCATAAGAGCATCACTAGTATACTGACACAAGAGAGAAATTGGTTCCATAGAGCTTCAATGCCTTTGCACAACTCTTAAGCTTACAAAGCTTAACTAATCTTACTAGCTTCTTACAAGCTTCTCACAAGATTCATTACTTGCTTAATTACAAAGAAGAACCATTCTTACCTATAAAAATTTACAAGGAGGAATACAAATGAAGAAACTTCATGAGCAAGGCAAGAAAATGTGCCACCCTTTAGTGGCACCAATATTCATCAATAATGGCATGCTTGTATTTTTTTACATTGATCAAAAGTGGATCCTCCACTTTCATATAATTATAAAACTATGCCCCACTCACGCATGTGCCTCCACATGATTCTAAAAGATTATCTATCATCTTTTTGACTTTTCCTCCACTCAAGATCATGAGGTCAACTAAGAGGTGTGCCCCATATCCATTTTTGTCATTTTACACCTAAAGCAAAATCATGTTCATCACAAAAGACAACATCCTTGTCTCTTTAGTGAAGTGGTATGCCCGAATCCACTCACATGAACTTACATCATGTATATTCCTCTGTGGGCCATGCCAACTAATTACAAGCCACATCCACACCTGTCACATCACATACAGAGTCATTGTCAACTCACCACTGCCACTTCATCACATGAATAGTGCCTATGAATAGTGACTCATAAATAGTGTCCTAGATTGTCAAGGTTCAGACACCTCAATTTATAACATTCTCCCACTTATCAAATCTTTTATAGGACCCAAAGAAACTATATCAACATGAACTTAATAGATAGGGGCCAAGAGGCCCATAGACTTCGAACACCTCTGAAGTTCTTTGTGCTCACAAGCTTAGTCAATGAATCTTTAACATTCATCAAAATTTCTAACTTGATTATCTCCACCCTACCGTCCTCAACCATGTCTCTAAAAAAATGATATTATATATCAATATGCTTGGTCCTGGCATGAAAATTTGGGTTCTTTACTAGGAAAATAAAACTCCGACTGTCACAATAAACTATCATTGCACCCTATTTCAACACAATATCTAAACACATTCTCTTAAGCCAAATGGCTTATTTACAGGCATGAATATCTTCCATATACTTTGCCTGTGTAGTGGACAAAGTGACCACAACTTGTTTCTTACTAATCCAACTTATTACACCACCAAACAAAGTAAACAAATAAGCACTAGTGGATCTTTTGCTATCACCATCACTTGCCCAATATGAATTTGCATAACCACAAATGTTAAGAGGATGACTATATCCAATCATGTTAACATAATAACATAAGGAATACTTTGAGGTACCCCAAAAATATCTAAAGACTCTTAACTACATCTTAATGAACTCTACAAGATTATACATATAATGAGAAAGAACTCCCTCTGCTAAGGCAATGTCTGGTCTAGTGCAAACCATAACATACATTAGACTTCCAACTGTACTCTGGTAAGGCACTCTGCTCATGTCTTCCATCTCTAATGGGGATGTAGGACATTTTGCAGTAGATAACTTTGATCCAATAGAAAAAAACACACACAATGGTCTGCAATCCTTCATGTCAAATCTTTGTAATATTGAATTCACATACTTACTCTGGCCAAGCCATAACTTTATGTGTCTGTCTCTCTCTCCTAATCTCCATCCCAAGAATGTGTCTTGTAGCACCAAGATCTTTCATCTCAAATTTTGATAAGACTTGATATTTAAGATCTGAAATCAAAACTTTCTCCATTGCCAACAAATAGCATATCATCAATGTATAAGGCAATAACTAGGAAATGATCACCATCAATTTTATAATAAACATAATGATCAAATTTAGATTGCTCAAGCCTCATACTCAATATATATATATATAATATATTATATATATATATATATATCTATATATATATATGGTACTGAGACCACACAAGGATTTCTTTAAATTTCAAACCAAATTTCTTTTACCTTTCACCATGTAGTGCTCTAGCTATGTCATATAAATCTCCTCCTCCAAATCACCATGAAGGAAAGTAGTCTTCACATCCATTTGCCCAATCTCTAAATCATAAGTTGTTGCAATAGAAATCAAGAATCTAATGGATGTCATTTTAGTAACAAGAGAAAATATCTTACCAAAATCAACACCCTCAACTTGAGAGTAACATTTTACAACCAACTCAGCTTTGTACTTTTCAACACTACCATCTAAACCAATCTCTTTTTTGAACACCCATTTGCAACCAGCAGGCTTATGTCCTGCAGATAATGGTATAAGGTCCCATGTATCATTCTTCTTCAAAGCTGCCATTTCTTCTTCCACAACAACCTTCCAAGACTCTGCATCATTCATATCCAAAGCTTCTTCTGCAGATCTCAGTTCATCAATGTTACTATTTAAAGTTGTTGGAGGTACAATAATTGAGAGGGGAGGGTGAATCGGTGATGCAAGATATTTCAAACTTTAAATGTAATCCTTTCAAACTCTTAATCAATGACCACATGTATTCATAAAGCATACAAGATATTGATAACAATGAATAAGAAAGATGATGCATGATCAAACACACAACACATGAATTCTATGAGAAAACCTCATGGGGAATAAAACACAAAGCAAGATTAGTTGCAAAGGGTTTCTCACAACAACTAAGAATTGATTACAATGAAACTTTTACATCCATGACCAAATTAGACACTGTCAGAATGGTGTTATCTATTTTTGCTTAGAACAATTGGAAAGTGTATCAAATGGATGTTAAATTTGCATTCTTGAATAAAAAGTGTATGTGTACAACAACTATCTAGATATGAAGTTTCAATATAAGAACATAAGGTTTGTAGATTGAAGAAAACCTTGTATGTACTTAAACAAGCTTTAAAAGTCTAGTATATCAAAACTAAATCATATTTTATGAAGAATGGGTTCAACAAAAGGAGCAGAAAACTAAACTTGTATATCAAAATGAATGACCAAGGTTAAATTTTGATTGTGTGCTTATATGTGGATGATTTGATTTTCACTAGAAATCTATCAATCGATCCATTCAAGATAGCAATGAAAACATAATTTAAAATGACAAATTTGGGTTTGAAGAAGTACTTCCTTTGTATAGAAGTTAGTCAATCTGAAAAAGACATTTTTATATGTTAATCAAAATATGCAAATGATTTGTTAAAAATATTCAAGATGATGAATGCCAATTCAGCACAACACCAATTACAATTGGATAAAATTTGAGCAAAGATGACAAAAGATCCAATGTTGATCTAACTTGATATAAAAGACTTGTTGGCAACCTAATATATTTAATAACCACAAGACTGATATTATGTATGGAGTTAGTTTTGTTTCAATATTTATGGAAAGACCAAAAGAATCCCATTGAAAAGCCAAAAAAAGAATATTGAGATACAATACTGGTATAAAATATTTTGTCATTTTGTATGCTCCCTCAAAAGATTTCAAACTGATACCTTTGTGACTATTAGGGAGAATTACTTGCTACTTAAACTGATACCCTCACAACTATTAGGACAAATTACTCGCTACTTACATTTATTTAGTTAGAAACTTGTTTGCTTATTTCACCCCCATGTGAGCAGGGTTGGGATGTGCAATATATGTGCCATTTGGACTCCTCTCCAATTTCTTTTTGTAGTTGTAGGGTGTGCTTCCAATTCTGGTTTCAATTGGAATTATGTTGGGTCTTTTTTTTACATCTATTTTTTATGAGCCATAAGGTTTTAGGTCTTGTTGGTTTTCTTGACTAATACATGCACAGCTTGGTGACTCTTTATCCTTTGGTTAGATGTGCTCTTTGAACATGCTAAAGGAGGTAGGCCAAGTGCGAATCGTGAACGATTTGAGAAGAAGAGATACCCATATCTCCTAAAATCTTACCCAAATATAACATCTCCTATTATTAATTATTATTATTATTATTATTATTATTATTATTATATTATAATTATTATTATTATTATTATAAAATAATAATATATATAAATATATTAAATGGGATATAAAGCAAGGATAGCAAAACACCAAGTTCGGAAGATAAAAATATACTGGAGATATCAAGTTATATCCATAATTTCACATGCCTTAAATTTTGAAAACTCACGAGGTGGTCACTTTCTCATGGATAAAATGGGCACTTTTATTAATTTTACTTCACTTTCACTCCAAGGAAGACAATGATTCTTACCTTCTAACCAGCTTTATAAACCCTAAACACCCAATTGCCCTTCATGTTGCTTAACGTCCCCACTTTTATTTGTTCAATCTTCAAGCATTCACCAGTATGCAACAAAAGCAATAAATACTCTTCACAAGTTGTTTACAAGACAACCAATAGAGTATATAAAAACATGCCTGTGTAAATGATGCAATCATGCTTCTTAACTAACCCAAATTTGGACACAACATATTTTGATCAAGAAGAGAAGAAATCAGCAAAACTCAATGGAGGGCCTTCTGCCTTACATGTATAGAGCTCTCACTCGTAGAAATAGATGCAGTAATCTTTATCACAATCTTACTTCAGCAGAAGAAGAAAAGGAGGCCTTCATGTTTGAAGGCCATTACAGGAAGCTGCAAAGTGACTATGATGATGTAATTTGCACAGGTTTCTTAGAGTCTAAGCCATATAAGATTTCTCACAGGCGATCAATGTCTTCTATCTCTGTTCAAGAATATGAAGATGCCATAGGAAGTCAAAGGCTTCATGGTAAACCTTCCCACAGGCGAGCTGTCTCATGTTGCATGGGCTCTGCAGAGAAAACAGAAAAAGAGATAATGCTGCCCATAAAGGAATGAAATGAGGTTCACCTCTGATATTATACCATGGATTGCCAAATTACTGTTACAAAGGGGATTGGGTAGTTTTTATATTGTTATGTTTTGTGTGATTCATGATTGTTTGAAAGTTTGTACATATTCTTGAGTTGAAATGAAAAAGTAAACCATTGAGTGGTTTTAATGAATATCACTGTGTATTTGATAAGGGTATTATGGAAATAAATGAGAGACAATGACTTTGCATGTAGTGAATGATGGATAAAATATAATACTTTGGGGCCTTAAGTTATCAGACAGCTTTGCATGGTCATGTGAAGGCTTTAAGATAATATATTTCTGTGTTTTATTGCAATTAATAAACAAAATTATTAGAGAGAAGTCTTTTTTTGGAACAGTTTTTAGATAGAATTGTGTAGAAAGATTCATTGTGATAAAATTTGGTAGTATTGATGTATAAATAAATTGATTTTTTAAAAAGAGAATTTAGTTTTCAACTCTTTTGATATTTAATGAGATTTACATAAAATTTGTATTTCGATAATTGATATGACAACATACTTTTATTATTATCTGTACTTTGAATCACAATTTACTTAATTGTTTTTTATACCTTGAATTTTATGAAGCCCAATTTTTTATAACTGATAAAAATAAAATTGAAACTCATTCAAATAAAAATTATGCTCATGCTCGTTTTATTGAAGACCATTGGAAATCTGAGGTGAAGCACAAAGACATGAGCAGAACCACATATGAAGAGATCAATATGTATAATGTGATGAAACTGACGAGTCATATAGGGATTGACACTTCAATTAAAAAGATGACCAATAATGTAAGACACTTATAATATGTTATATAAGACATTGAAACACTATCTATATATTTGAAGACTAATTTATTTTATAGAAAATTAATTTATTTTATTTTTTTAAATAAGATATTAAAACACTATTAATATATTTGAGGACTAATATATTTTATAGAAAATTAATTTAAATTTTATTTTTTATGTTTTAATTAAAAACATGAAACAAAAATAATAGATAAAAGACATAATTTGAATGTTATGTGATATATTTATTATTCTTTAAATATAAGGTGTATAAGTATTACATGTTTTTTAGTAGAGGTAAGAATTATGATAATTTTCTTGATGATGAATTATAAGATGATCTTAAATATGGATTAAAAAAATTTAAAATTGGTCATCATTTCATTGGTTTTCTTTTCGTCATGGTGGTTCGGACGGTTTGTCTAGATCTGGGGATGATGGCGGGGGTTGGGGATCTCCTCCTCCATCTTAGGATGGTGATATCAGAGACTGGGATCTGCCTCATCAAGGCAAATTCTCATGTCTAGATTTGGGTATTTTACCTAAAAGAAATTATAGTGAGACTTTGGAAGCTCAGCAAAACATTGGTTGGGAGCCCTAATCTGTTGACAAGGATCCCTTTGCCATGAGAGGATGGGGTGATAAGCCTCAAGCTCTGTCATCTCCTCCGCCTCACATGACATCCATGTTTGTTGTTTCTATTTAAATGTTCTTGTTATTGTTATTTGTACCTTTCTCTACTTTACTGGCATTTTCTCATTGGATGTTATATTTTGTAGATGTAACCATTTTTTAACTACTTTTTCAAACTTGTCTAGAAGAATTTTTTATCCTTCATGTGATTTTGCTTGTGAAGTGTGACTTTTCTACCCTTTTTTTTATGATTAACGTTGTACCATACATACATACATACATACATACATAAAAGCGCTTCTCAATCAAAAAAATCTTTAAAACATTTTCAAATAAAAACTATACTCATGTTCAATTCATTAAACTCCATTGAAAGTGTAAAAGAAAAAATTATACTCGTGTTCAATTCGTTGAACTCCATTAGAAATCTGAAGTGAAACAGACATGCAAAGAACCACATTGTTCAATATATATAATGTGATGAAACTTATTGGTTATATAAGAACTTCAATTAAAAGATGATCAATAATGTAAGAGCCACTTTATATAACAAATATGTTATATAGGATATATGTACATTGAAATACTATTCATGTGTTTGAGGACTAATTTATTTTATAGAAAATTTATTTAAATTTTATTTTTATTTTTAATTAAATATATGAAATAAAAATAATAGTTTTTATAAATTTTGGATTTCATGTGATTTATTTAATACATTTTAAATATAAAGTGTATAGATATATAATTATTAAATTGATTTTAGACAAATTGTATAAAATATTTTTAATTGATATTTTTAGTCAACTCTCAAAATAATTTTCTTGATAATAAATTATAAAACGATCTAAATATTAATTGAAAAAAAATTAATTTTTTCAAAAATATTTTTAAAATATTATTAAAAAAAACAGAAAGAGAAGAGAGGAGGAAGGAAAAGAGAAAAAAATAGAAGGGGTAAAGATAACACCGTTTATTATTTGGTCTCAAATTTAACATAGGGTTTAGGCTTGCAAGATAGGAGATGATCAATGCCTTAAGTTGCATGCATTTCATATATCAAATTGTTAGATAAAAGAAATGGAAGCAATAAAGGGTCTTTGTTTGTTTACTCCCTTGAGATAAGGGAGAGGATTCAGGCACTCTACATTTTAATATAAGGAGTGTATATAGTTATGTAACTTTTATATGATATTAAATTATACATTTTAATAAATTTATAATTTTTTATGTAATTAATTTTGTTTAGGATATTTAAATTATATGAAAGATATTTTGTAAGGTATTTAAATTAGTTAGTTTTGAATATTAAAAAAATTAAAATGAATCATTTTTATTAGATAAGGTAAAATATTTTAAATCAAAGTTATGAATTAGTACTGGAACATAATTAGGGGCCGTCTTTGAGATAAATATAAGTAGAAGAGCAATCAGAAAATAAACAACTACCAAAACCAACTAAACACTTCTCATAAGGGGAACACTCCTTTATTAAGAGAGACAAGAACAAAAATAGGGCACCAATCCTTTGCCAAAAGGTGACAAAAGGGCCAAGAAAAGAAGCCAAGCCCCTTAGTCAATCTTCAGTTGAATTATCGCAATAGAAAAAATAGAAGTGAAAGACAACCAAATTTAGAAAACACAGGTATTGTAGCCCTCAATCATAGGCTAGGGCTTGCCTTCTCTCCCATCTTGAGAGGAGGTCATTCATTATCCATTGGGAGCCATCTCTCACCATTTTTTCTGCCTCCATCCTTAGTGTTTCTGCCTCAGAGCGTCTACATTTTTTCTTTGCAGTGGTGCCCACATCAATTTTGAATTTCCCAACTCATAAAGGGGGAGGTATATGTACAGGTACAAGAGAGAGAGAGGGGTTGGTGAAGGAGACGGGAAGGGTTGCTAAGGGGAAGTTGTCCAAATAAGGGAAGAAGGTTCAATGAACAAAGGGCGGCCAAGGGGACGGGGTTGTTGTTGGGGGGGGGGGGGCTCAGCTAAACCATGGTAGAAGACCTCATGGTTGTACCACCTGAAGTCCTAGCCAAAAGGTCCCTCCTTCTTCCTCTAGGTGAGTGGAGAGGAGGGAAGAGGAGATGAACAAACTATAGAGAAACATGTTGTCACTTTATAACCCAGGGGGTTGCACCAGAAACAATGGAACGTAAGACCTTTAGAGTTGAGGAATTGAGTCCACATGCCTCTAAAAGAGGACAAAAGCACCGAGTGTAGAATAGGTTTAGAAATGTTGACAAGGGTGTAAACTCACACAAATTTCCTAAACAACGAGCTCCCTTGTATTTTCACGAAAGAACCCACTTTGTTAAACAGTTCCATGATAAGCTCTTCCTTCCTCAAGACTAATCGTAGATGATCAAGTCTTAACTAAAAAGGAGTAAAAGTGATCTTGTTATAGCCAGGTTAAAAAAGGGAGACCACGGATACAAGAAGACGTTGAAGTTATGGAAGAACCAAGGTCCCAAAGACCAAACAGAGTCTCTATTTGAAAGGCTTTGAAAGATAACATGAAAAACCCAAAACCAATCCAATAGAAAGAGAGGGCGGCAATAGAACTCCAAGAAAACAACACCCAAAGAGAGAATTCTTATTCAAATATGTTATATATTTTTTCTTCACCAATTAAAATGAACCATTATTTTAAAAATAAATTATGGATTCTTTATTTAACTATATGTATTATCATTTGATTAATTAATTATTTGATTTAATTTATTATAATAATTATAAATTTATTTAATTTTTAATTCTTTTTTTTTTTTTTTTTAAATAATTAATAATAGTTTATATATACTTTTCTAACTATTGGTTCATACACAACGGTTAGGTCCTCTCCAATAATATATTTTAACATTCACATTTTCGGTTTACGAGTGGATAAATTGTCTAAAATTTTATGATATTTTTAACTCAGAGAAATATGTAACTTGACAAAGTATTGATGGAAAGAGGAGGGAGATCGACCAAACTACAACATAATAAGAATGTGTTAATAGAACAATTATAACATTATTATAAGTTACTGTATTGTTACCTTGTGTCAATTGGATAATTAATGCTGATTATATTTTTATTTTTATTGTTTATTTTTTGAATTAAATTTTAATTTTTTTTTTATAAAAATAATTTTTTATTTTTTGTTAATAAAAATAATTTTTAATTATCATTATTTTTTTTTAATTTTAACTTTTATAATATTTATATTTTCTTAAATAAAATATTAGAGTAATTATTGGATATTTTTTACTAAAAATAATAAATTAGTACAAATTTTTTAACTATATTTAATTAAAAAATGTGAATATATATTAATCTTGAAGTTTTTATTTTAAATTAATCATAGTTTTACTTATTAAAAGGGTTTATATAAATTGATAATTATATATATATATATTTTAAAAAGTTTAAATTGATTGATGATAAATGATCTAAATTTAATTGTATCACTCTATTCATTTCAAAAAAATAATTGAAAAATATAAAAAAATCCAAATCCCATTATTTTCAAGATATTTTTTTTCAATTACCTTCTCAATACACACACACACACACCCCATAAACTTAACTATTGTTATAGACATCTCATATTATTATATTTCATAACCACCATCCTAAAATTACATCTATCAACATATTTAATAATTAAATTTAAAATTAAATTAAATTGAAACATCTTTTAACATTTCAATTTTCTAAATAAAATTGGAAATCTACAATTATGTCTACTTAAATCAAGAAAAATAACTTAATAGATTTTTTTTTTTTTTTTAATAAAGAGAACTAAGAATCTTTGATTGTTTTTATTTATAAAATAAATTATGGTTACAAATATTATATAAAACATATTTAATATTATTATATAATGATTATGTTAAAAGAAAATAAAATTTATGTCTTGCTTCATTTGAATTATACAAAATATATATATATATAAAATTAATTTTTAAATGTTCATCTACTAATTTAATTATGCAACTCAAGTAAGTTTGTACAGAAGGTATATGCCAATTCTCTTTTCTATAGATGTTATTAAATTTTATAGATTAATTTAATTTAAAAACTTTAATTTGATTATTATAAAAATAATATGTAATAATTAAAATTTAAAATTTGCATTCATTAATTTTGTTGGTCTTCTATTTATTAAGATTATAAATTTTATTAAAATTAAATTGATTTTATTAATAAGTTTTATTTAATTTTATAAATAATAATATTATTTTTATTTAATTTATATTTAAATTTTATTAATTTATTTTTAAACATATAATTTATTAAAAATTATAAAAAATAAATTTGAAGACAATATTATTTAATTTCTTGATTCTTTTTGTCACTAAAAATTTATCCTCATAATGCATGTAACATTTCATATAGGTTTTTATACATAGGAAGCCTCACATGTTCCAGTTCCAACCACACCTCTGCATCATTTTTAAATTATTATTTTTTAAAATTTTAAAAAGATATATTCATAAGTAGTTCTTCCTTTTATGTTGTTCTTTTACAACTTATGTGAAACTTGCATAGAATTTCAAGATGTTGAAGACTCTCATTAGATTGCTCTAAACCTAGGTGTATCAATTAAAATTATCCATTTACTTATTTCAATAGATTATTTGATTATTTAAACTTTTATCCGTATGCACAAGAGCGAAGGTTTGAATATACCAAGACACAATAGTATGGATATTAGTTTTAAGATCTTCACAACCCTCCATGGTGGAAATCGGGTGATCTCTCTCTCCTTTTATCTTTTAGTGCACTATTATTTTTATATTGAATTTGAGGACTCTTATAGGCTTCGTGTGATTGATGCATCTTGTGTAGACCCCAAAGGTAAATTCTTTTGTTTTAATTGATATGTGTGTACACACAAAAAATAAAGAGTAAGATTATTAACCACCTAACTTTTGTCTAAGGGTGATTATTAGTTTTAGGATTACATTCATCTAGGGTACTTGTGTATGTTTTCATTGTTTAGAGTGAGTCATGCTAAATATGTAACCAAGAAGATATGAAGGTATGTGAATATAATTTGCATTTCCATTCAAGATGAGGTTTGTATGATATGGATACATTCACTTGAAGAAGCATATTAGTGTGCATTGAAGGTTGAAGAGAAGTTTTCCTGCAAACAACAAGGTGTGATGAGAGGGAAAGGAAATTTATTTTATGGAAGAGGACAAATAAATAGTGGCAGAGAATATTATGCACAAGAGGGAGAAACTATTGCTTCTCAGAGTAAAAAATATTATGCCAATAGGTAGAGTAAATCCCAGTGGAGATATAAGATCCTATACATGAGTTAGAGGAAAAGGATTCATCAGTACATGCTTCAGATGTGCAAAAATAAGGCATAGAGCATTTGAGTGTCCACATGTACACTATGATCACAGTAAGAGGAATGAGACTAAAAATCATCTTGCACAAGCAGATGAGGAAATAGTTCATCAATTCATAATTTAGAAGATCCAAAATGCAGAGAAGCTCTTATGATGCAGATGGTGATCTTAAAACCAAAAAATAAAGATATTTTTCTCACTCAGAGGAAGAATCTATTCATATTCATTTACAAGTCAAGAGGTGAGTGTTGTAAATTTATTATTGATAGTGGTAGTTGTTTAATATTGTTTTTGATTTAATAATAAAATGCTATAAACATCAAACTATTGAAAATTGATTTAAATCTACATAATAGACATACCTAAATGTACAATACAATAATTTACAAAATTTAAAATAAGCTATAAATAGTGAATTGACAAGCAGATATGTAAACCTAGCCCAAATTAAATTTGTGTTCATTTTGCACACTAATTATTGATGAAAACTGATTGAAATGACCCTTAAATGGTGTCACAATTGAAATCATAATTTTAAATTATGTTGTGGTAAGGCCTCACTATGAGGATAGGGTCAAACTATGACCTTGTTTGTTGACTGCAACTGCATCTTAGTTGACTATGTAGTTGATTTTTTAATATGATTACCTGCACCTATATGTGAGGGTTTACTGATTGACTGCATATCTCAATTTTCTTCACAGAAGACCTAAAAAATACGAACACTATCTCCTACATAATAATGGAGATAAAATATATAAAGGGGATCAGGGAAGGGGAATAGCCAAGATATCCATAGAAATCCCCACATAATCTGAGTGTTTCCTTGTATAGCCTAAAAGGGCCTCAGGACGATGTAGTTCTCCCTCCTACAGTGAGTGTGTGAATCTCGATATTTTATATATGCATGAAACTAGATAGATTGGCTTGAATGCTTGACAGTAAGTGCCCTTAACCTACAATAAAAATAACTTCAGATTTTGCCTATAACTATTAGAATAAATCAGAATTGAAATTGGAAAGATTAGTGCATTTTTTCTCAAAGTGCATTAGAATTTTCAAGTGGTTGCTAGATGATACTTTGAGAGACTTTAATGTGTTTTTATAAATAAATATTTGAAATTTATATATGCTAACCAACCTTACTAAAAGCACATGATAAGTAAAATGAAACGTCTTGAATTTAAAAAGTTATTATTGGAGCATGGGGGACAAGGCCACACTAGTGGACAAGGACACAATGAAACATTATTTTCCTAGTGTGGTCCTATCCCAGAAGGATAAATATTATTGGGGTTTCACTGAAAGGAACATGTAAGAAAAATAAGGATGCATAAATGATGTTTACATGAATTGTAAGGTAGTAAATAGAATAGTGAAGACTCCCGTCGATATTGAAAGTAAACAAAATGGAAAAAAATTCAAGTAAGGTAAGGATGTCAAGATTAGACATTGTCAATCAATTAATGATTAAATATGAGTGTCTATAGTAGCATAAATAATATTTTTTCTAACAAGATGGTAGAGAATCTTGGTTTGAGAAAGATTGGACTTAATGATTATTTTTAATGAGCAATGTCTGGTGAGTTATCATATTTATGCATATAAGGATGAATTCATGGGTGACATAATGCCCATGCATGTTTGCCATGAATTTATAGGAATACCCTGGTAGTTTGATAATAAATTTTACATAATGGTTGCATAAATACATACACATCGATGAAATATGGAGGGAAACATACTTTAAACCCTTTGAAGGATAAGAGTTAAGCAATGGACAACAGTCAAAGGATTCTAATATTTTTTGGAAATTAATTTTTAAAATAAGTAAATAAATATATGGCATGTTATGCTTTCATCCATAATCCCTCACAAGTTTAGAATGACGGAGGAGAAAAAGCACTTTCATTCGATGTGAAACAGTTTTCTCTTGAGTTTTCAGGAATCATTTTTAATGGTTTACTAAATGGGTTGCCACTCATGATGATTAAAATTTACCACATGGATCTAATTCCAACATTCATATTTCTAAACAAAATGGCATATAGGTTGATGCTTAAAGAGAATTAAGAGGTGAAAATTTAATAGAAATAGTTTTTAGATAAGTAACTGAACAATCAGTGTTAATGCTTCTTGATTTCAATAATTTATTAAAGGTAGATTTTGATGTAAGTGCTAGAGCAGTTGGAGCAATTTTGAGTCAAGAAGGTAAACCCACTTCTTATATTAGAAATAAATTATTCAATTATGATTATGATTTCTATGTCATAGTGAAAGTGATCAAGAAGTGGAGGAATTACATGTTTCCTAAGGATTTTGTGTTGTACACAAACCATAAAATACTACAATTTAAAAATAGTAAAAGTAAGTTGAACTCATCACATCATGACATAATCCTCATTATAGGATTTATACATATATCGATCCTTACATGAGCATATATTTATATATACTCCTAGATATACACACATTGAGAACTGAGCCTCATATTACACTATCTATACCATGCACTCTTATCACATTTGTGACATCCTAGTTGTCCCTATCTTCTTGTGTTGAACCATATATGACATTATTTATCCTATTTTTCCCTATCTTACTATAAGGTTCATTATACCATATTGTGTTGGGACTTGAATGATGAATATCTTCCCTACACACTCATACATAACATCCTTTATAACATGATTATCGTTAGATTTACACATTAAGAGATACCTCGGGGCATCCTAGTTTTCTAGACCTCACTAAACTATAATGTCCACTATACCCTCTTGTACTAATATTTGAATGATGAAACTGATAGGTCTTGACACAAAAACTCCACAAGAATGGGGCATAAAGATTGTTACCACAATGCACTCACATAGATTAATTTTATTTACTATTGATTATAATGATTATTACCTATGTTTCCAAGATATCAACAACTTTAATTATTTTCCTAACATATGATTTAGTTGAATTTTTATTTTTAGATGATTTATTTTAGGCACAGGATTCCAATCCTAACCTCAAAATGGGGTATACATATATTTGAGTAAATTTTTTGTATTTTCCTCTTGAAAATTGAAAGTCAAACATAAGCATTTGTCTAGAATGTCATGGTATGAAGGTTGTTATACAATAACTCTTAGAAATAATTAACCCTCTTTGAAGAGAATATTTCTCTACTTCCATGATCAATATGTGTATTGGGTTGCTAGAAACTCCCACAAAAATGTTTGATATGTTTCAATTCTTGTTGAAAGTTTAGTATCATAAGTAGTGAGCTCCTATGAAATCCTATAAAAGTGTTGACTATGTTTCAATATTTAAATTAGAAAGTTTAATACCAAAAGAAGTGAGGTTTCATAACTTGGGTAAATACAATCTAGATATATTCATTCATATGCTTCATATTAAATTCAATTTTTTAATTTGAAATTTGCAAAATTTATCATGAGTAGGATATTGCATTGATTACTTGTTAACGATTGGAAATTATTGATAGGTATACCAAATTTACAACAAAAGTATAGATGGATTTGTGACAAAAATCATGGGAACAAGTCAAGATAGATGATACAAACCTCATTGAGGGGTTTGATATCAAAACCAAGAACTCTTACCTCTTTTCACTCATGAATATCTCTCTTGACCTCACCAAATGCATTTTTTGTGGCCTAATAAGCACTTTCTTAAGCTTGGAACAATATAGAAAAGTTACATGGGAGCCCAATCTATTTGGGGATGTTAGGTGGCCTTTTCCACTTGTGATTTTTTGAATTTTTTTGTTGATTAAAGCCCCAGACTTTATGAATCATCGTTACGATGATAAGCACATTTTTGGCTGCCAAGAAGACTAACAATGACTCGATGAGAGAGATTGATCTATTAAGAAATTTAAAAACATTATATTGAACTTGAAACCACTTGGTTATCATTTCTTACTCTAGGAGGACTCTCACCATGGTACTTGCATGTACCTGCACATGTATAGATGCAATAAATGCTATGTTTTCATAAGGATTTGGGCTTAAAATAGGGTATTTGCCCTCATGGATAGATTCAAACCATTGGGTAAGATGGATTAAGGTGTGTTATATCTATTCAATCCAAAAAATATGTACATTTCATCTTGTAAGTATACTTACAAGTCTGTTTGTTGAAGGTAGTGTGAAGAAGGCTTGTGAAAGACTAGGTTTTTTTGCCACTTCATGGTTTACCTACCTACACAAGGTTTTAGAAGCCCAAATTTAACATGGAGTATGGTAATACGGTAGGAAAATTTAATGAAATACTTATTTTTTGGTTTCATAGGTATGGGATAAGTCTGGAGCAAAATCTAAGTTTTTAGGCCTAGAGACCTAATTAAGGCCTAATTCAAGAGAGAAACAAGAAGAATAAGTACACTTCAACTTGGTGTCAGGTCATGAAATTTGGCATGGAGTTATAATGGCATATTGGGTACTCAAAAATATGCCTAGTTTTACAATATCATTCATACATTGTCCTACATAAGGAGGTTTGTGTGTTTTCAAGACTACAATAAATTGAAGAAAAATGCAAGCTTTGGGTACAAAATGAGGTATTGGAGAGTGTTTGATGGATCCAAATGAGTTTATTCAAGTCTAATAAGATATTAATATTCATTTCATGTCGATATAATGCATTCATGACTTATAAAGAAAAGATTTGAGCCTTTTTAGACAAGATAGGCATAGTAAGACCAATTGGGCTTCAAGACATCTAAGGAGTTGTGATCATCAATGTAACTGTTGACCATTTTGATCCTGTAGGCCAAAATCAGTCTCCTTCTTCCCCTACTATTCTAAGCCATCAGTCATGAATTTGGTTTGCATAAGCCTTTTGGCAAAGAGATGGACCTGTTCAAAGATGCAAGGCTTTTATAAAGCTTCTTCGAACATTTTGTCTGAAGAAATTCACAAGGAAAGAGACCAAAGTTTGAAGGCACATTTCCTAAAAGTATGAAAAAGTGGTTCAACATCAGAGCTTTGAACTTTGAACTTAGAAGGACTTTGAACTTGGAAATATTGAACCGTTGAACTATTGAACCATTGTAGGTTGAAGCAATTGGTTCAAATTGTTGGTTCAAGTGGTTGGTTCAAGCGATTGGTTCAAGTAGTTGGTTCAAGTGGTTGGTTCAAATTGTTGGTTCAAGCGGTTGGTTCAAGCGATTAGTTCAAGTGGTTGGTTCAAGCTATTGGTTCAAGCGGTTGGTTCAAGCGATTGGTTCTACCAGTAGGTTCAATGATACATTAAATCCATAAGGGAACTGAGTGAACATGACTCCTTGCAGAACATAGAGTGTTGGACTTTTGAACTATTGAACCATTGAACTCCAAAAAAGGGTTCAGGTTCAATCGAAGGGTTCAAAGTCATAATTGAAAAAACTCGAAATGGCGAGTAGCTTCATCAAAGAGTGAAGGGCAAAGGATTCCTTCAGATTTTCTATTTGAAGGAAATCCACGGTGAACAAAGGCAAAAAAAAATCCTTTAGAAAATACAAGGTAAAGGACCAAATCAAAAAAATCCAAATGCACATTCCTTCAGACATTTTGTCTGAAGGAATTCAAGAAGAGAAAGGGCTGAGACTCCAAAGAAAAAAGGACTAAGGCCTTCACAATAAGCTCTGAAGATAACAAGATAGCCCGAGAGCCAAGTTGCAAGGAAAGAGACAAAAATAGTGAAAGCATGACCATGCACACATAAGTGAAGCGCAAAAGAAAACAAAATAGTCTAGGTGGTAGAAGAGTTATTACTACGGGTGAAACAGTCCTTAAGAAATGGTCACCAAAGGGTGCAAGCATTCAATGGCATGGCCTATTTTTCTTCATTCAAGCATGGGTGAGTGGATAGTCACGTAAGTTTCATAAAGAGGGGCAGCCTTGTCATTCAAATGACCAAGCAACCCATGCTTTTACAATGATATTTAATATGATTTCAATGCCAAAGTCAAGACTAGGACTACCACAGCATGGGCCACTCATTCTGAAAAGTGCCTAAGTCTCCCTTTTGATGATATATATATTGTAACCTCCAAGTGAGGAAGAGGTCTCTCATTTTTTGTATGGCGTAGGCCTACCAAATTTTCACCTTGAATCAATAGAAAGCATTTTTTACTTCTATTTGATTGGATATATCTCTGAGTGTACATAAGTATTAACCTTGTGTTCAGTCAATTTTCCATGATGCTTTCACAAGCTTGATACCAACACACCTAGTATAGGCAAAGTGCCATTTCTTTAGGTAACAAGAAGAGTTGTATCTGGAGTACATAGATAGGAGAAGGTTACCAGACAGTGTGTTTTCCTATAGTGCCTGTGGTAAGTTCATTTTCTGTGTGTCTTCATTAAGCCTTCTTGTTAAGCTCCCTATAGTCTAGTCTTTCTAGCAAATAAAGTATATGTATGTCCTCTTCTGACATAAAGTGTGAGCAAATGAGTAGATCAAACTTTTTTGGTGCATCACCGTATTAATCTAGGCTCTATTTTCAGTAATCCTTCTCTCCTTTCAACCCCCCCACCTTTATATATATATTAACAATAGTACTGGAATAACTCAGAGATGCATCAAAGGGAGCTAGCCCTTATCTAGAGATTCTCCCCTCAGTTTTGTCAGACCCATAGGCAAGAGAGGAGTCTCCATTATGCCGCATGGAAGAGAGAAGCCTAGCCTTCCCTCAAGGGGTGCAATCCATAGCATCAACAATTTTTGGCATGCCCAGTGGGACAAACTATTTTTTATCTAAAGAGTTGAATAATTTTGGTGTGTTCTTCAACCAACCAACCTTCAGAGGCTTTTTCATCAACACCAATGGTGACTCCAAGTTGAATCAATTGGTTAAGCAATCCTGGTGCCATCAAGAAATCATAGTTTGGTATGTATAATTCCATTGCTCAGAAGCATGGACCTTGTTTTCCTTCATATAAATTTGATCAAGCTCAGGTTGTTCATGGAATCACCTCACGCAGCTCTCTTGGTTTCCCTTCACCTAGTGTAAAGGAAGTAACGCTAGAGTTTGAGAAGTAAGTGATGGAGATAAATAGATTGGAGGAGCAGGATAGATATCAGCAAGAACTTATGTACAAAGAGGAGTGCTTTTTTAGGCAAGCTCAAGCCTTGAAATCCATGAAGAAGGAAGTAGTAAAATGGAAGAGTCCATTTATTCAAGGCAGTCAGCCTTGTGTGCATTCTCCCATTCCAAAGCAACCCCCTCCTATTCTAAAGAAAGCCCCCTCTTGTGCACCAAATCCTTTCTACCAGATAACACTTGCTCACTCTAGCTCATCTGATGCAGTAACCACCCCTGCTCTTAATCCCTTGCACCTAGCTTTCCAACATCAAAAGGTATTAAAGCAACCTCCCATGGAAATGAACCTTCTCAATTCCTTAGATTGTGAATCCTCCTTTGAAGGGAATACCATGAACTAGCACGTCTCTCTTTTAGAAACTCTTCTTGTACATCAACAGTCTCTTCCTAGTCTTCCTTGACCTCCTCAAGTCTCTCAACATGATGTCAAGATTCCAACTTGGAGGAGGGAATACCATGAACCAGCTCAGAGCCTCGAAGAAGATAAAGCTAATCCTACTCATGGTGATGCTTATGATCTCCAAAAAAGGCTCTTCCAAGAAAATATAGCTAGGAAAATTGCAGAGTTGGAGTCTAGAATGAGATTCCTCAGCCAAAGTGTGATGGACCATTCAGAACAAGCAGAAGATCCTACATTTGAACACACCCCATCTCCACTCCTTTAAGAGAGATATCAATCCACATATGATATAGATGAGGTGCTGGCCAAATGGAAGGAAGAGAATCATTTGATTCTAGCTCAAGGATTGCCTCCTCTTCCACATGAGTTTGTCCATCAACCCTCCACTCCATTATTTCTCAAGGAGGAACCTATTTTAAAAGAGGCAAGTGAAGAAGAGAGGATCCAATTTGCAGCTGATCAAGAAGATCTCATGGATGACAATGAGGAAGAAATCATCATGTATGCTCCCTTTGAAGACATCATCAACAATGGAGAAGACACAAGTCATGCATACATGTGGATGTTCTAGCAATATGAAGATGAAAGTAAGCATGGTGAGCTCTCTCCTCCCTTGTTTGATGAACTTCCTTGTTGCTTTGATGAGGAGGACGACCATGCCATGGAACCTGAATTAGAGGAGGATCCGAAGGATGTCTTTAAACAACTAGAGACTCTGGTTTTTGAGAAAGAAAAGGAGAGGCATGTTCATCTCGAGGAAAGCTTTGAAGAAGAGAGCCTTGAATAAGAAGGTGATGTTCTGAGGGATGAGTAATTAGTCTGTGATCTCATTTTAGACATCACAACAGTCACCCTTCTTCAAGAAAGCCATAATGAAGTAGAGGATTAGTTTGACAGGGTTTTTAATGAAGCAGAAGGGGACAAGTCAATCCATGATGCATATCAAGGGGCTTATGGTGATAAGCTAGAAGCCATTGATTTCTTGATGAAACACACCAACATGAAGGGCCAACATGAGGTAGTCTCCAAAGAGCAAAGTGAATACATAGATGTTGGAGACATGTTTAACCCTGATCCACTCGGATACAAGCCAACCAAGGTGGCAGGCAAGAAGAGCAAGTCACCAAATCTCCATTCCATTTAGTCACTTGTCTGACACCATAAGTTTTCTTTCCATGAAGGAGACTTAAGAAGTTTTCCCTTTGATCCAAGAGGGAGGCAAATATACATGGTTAGTTGTACATAGTAGTTTGATTTCAATTTTTCTTTCCCTATTTTCCCTAAGTGTTGTTTGCAAAGGTGTAGTGTTTTTTAGCCTTTGTTGTGTGTGTTTTCCTTTATGTTTGAGGTAAAGCTTTGTTGGTTCATAGGTCTTTAGAAAGCTATTGCTAAATGTTTTCAAGCTACATTTTGACTCCGTGCCCAATGGACTTTGAGGCTACTGGTTCACTCATTCTGAAAAGCACCTAAGTCTTCCTTTTGATGATATATATATATATATATATATATATATATATATATATATATATATATATATATATATATATATATATATTGTAAACTCTAAGTGAGGAAGAGATCTCTCATTTTTTGTATGGCGCAGCCCTGCCAAATTTTCACCTTGAATCAATAGAAATCATTTTTTACTTCTATTTGGTTGGATATATCTCTGAGTGTGCCTGAGTATTAACCTTGTGTTCAATAAATTTTCCATGATTCTTTCACAAGCTTGATACCAACACACCTGGTATAGACAAAGCACCATTTTTATAGGTAATAAGAAGAGTTATATCTGGAGTGCAGAGACACGAGAAGGTTACCAGACAGTGTGTTTTTCTACAGCGCCTATGGTAAGTTCATTTTCTATGTGTCTTCATTAAGCCTTCCTGTTAAGCTCCCTACAGTCAGGTCTTTCCAGCAAATAAAGTGTATGCATGTCCTCTTATGACATAAAGTGTGAGCAAATGAGTAGATCAAACTTTTTTGTGCATCACCATATTAATCTAGGTTCTGTTTTCAGTCTCTCTTTTCAACCCCCCCTCATATATATATATATATATATATATATATATATATATATATATATATATATATATATATATATATATATATATATATATATATATTAGTAATAGTACTGGAATAACACAGAGATGCATCAAAGGGAGCTAGCCCTTATCTAGAGATTCTCCCCTCAGTTTTTCCAAACCCATAGGTAAGAGAGGATTCTCTATTGTGTCGCGTGGAAGAGAGAAGCCCAGCCTTCCCTCAAGGGGTGAAATCAACAATGTCAATAGTAACATCGATTAAGAAGACTCCTAAACAAGTGAAAAGTGGCAAATAACAAGGTTAGAGAGTATTTAAATATTAATTGATGATCAAGTATGCCACTTATCACTTTCCAAGCCAAGAGGAGGGTAGTTTTGAAGAGGAAGACCAAGGTGTCAATCAAGATAGAAACTCCCACGCCATTTGGAAGAGGAAAGCATCTTCATGAGATAAAAAAATGTCATTAAAGGTATCATGAGACTATTTCATAACTCCATTCTTAATTTTAACTCTTGCCATGGATGCTAGACACTTGTCATGATTCTCTTTTACACCCCTCTCTCTCCTCTAATCTCATTTTCTCTATTCAACCAGCCTTGTTTAGCTTGGTATTCATCCTCCACATGGGTATGGTGAATCCCTACCCATTTATATGCCTTTTATCAGTGAAAAATAACTATTTTTACCTCTTTCTATGAATATTCTTAGTGTGTGTGTATGAATAGTTGATCTTGTCAAGTGATTTGACTCTCCTTCCTTGTCATGTTATCCTTTTCTAACACCTAGATTTAGTTTGAAATATTATTTTTCAATACATGTGAAGTGTTTTAGTGTGGTTCAAGGGTTGAGTGATCTTTTAATACCTCTTGATTAGTCTTCCTAGCCTAAGCA
Organism: Torreya grandis; assembly: GCA_037957365.1. Lineage (NCBI taxonomy): Eukaryota > Viridiplantae > Streptophyta > Pinopsida > Cupressales > Taxaceae > Torreya > Torreya grandis. The sequence continues at coordinate 1,694,329 of JARHVA010001498.1, read as the reverse complement.
TCTATCACCACCTTTACATTGAAACACTTATGTGAGAGATTCAGATTAGGAGTAGTTATGTAAGGTTAGTTTTCTTGGTCTCTAAGTACACATTTAGCTAGTTGTTAGAGATCAAATATTTAGTGTATCACCCCATTTATTTGTTTTCATGTTATCCTTTTCCTTTTTATTTTGCAAGATAGTTAGTAGTAGAGCCTAATTGATACATCAAAGGGAGTTATCCCTATAACCTATAGGTTTGATCCACGTAAAGGTCACACACAACCTAAGATCAATCCCATTGTATACCTCAAGTTGAGAGGGCTTGAATCACCCTCTCAAGGGTGAAAATTTAAGTTATAATAGTTATGGCACACCTAAAAGGACTAGATTATAATTAATTAAAGATTTTTGGGTGTTGTTCTTTAATGCACCAGCCTTTAGAGGTAGTTCAACAAACATTAATGGTAACTCTAAATTCTTTCAGCTGGTTATAGTAGTCCAGGTATCATTTTAAGCAAGTTTGCTTTCATTTTTTACTTTTTCATGAGGTTTCATAGCTAAGTTTGATGTTGATTTTTAGTTTACACAAGTTAAAGAGCTATATCAAACTCATGTTCATCCTTGTCAATAGTTTGTTGACCCTTATTAGTAGTATGTTGAACCTTATTATCCTTATTATCAAAAGTGTTATTATCCTTCTTTACCTCAGTAGTCATACCAAGATATTCCACCTCTTTGGTAGCCCTCTCATTCATCTCATTAGCCTTATCAAGACCATGTTATGCCCAGTAAACATAGACACATTTCAAATCAGTCCATCTTAGGTTTCAATCAAACTCTCTTGGGATATAAAAGGAATATGATAGGGATTAACACACAAAGGGAGTCTGGTCAAAATGTCCCTAGTCATCTCATTCGCAATGTGAGAGACTCATTACAACTAATAAAAAGAGAGTGGGCACCTATTGAGAGATCAAATTAGCAAAGACTTACAAGTGACATGATAGACATAAGTGGCCTAATTCAAAGCATAGAGGATAAGCTAAGAGTTTATGAAAGAAGGCAGGTTCGATGTTATCATCCCCATGTACATTAATCTATACCATCTCAACCATTTTATGTGCCACCCATTGTTCCTCAAAATATCAATTCAAGTGAGCTTTAAAGTGTCCCAAGGCCTTCACATATCCCTCAAACTTTCCAATCATGGAAATCAATCTAAGAGAACATCCAAAAGAAAAAAGAAGTTGGTGTTTAGTAGTCTATTATTGAGAATTAAAAAAAATCAAAATTGGAAAGCTTGATTGCTACTTGGAGGGAATCAAATGAATCTATCTTGGCACAAAATTCTACTCCTCTTTGTCAAAACCCCCCCAATAATTCCTTTAAGATTTCAAGTTGGAATCAAGTGGTGAAACCATGGGATAGAGAAAGTGGAATAAGCCTAGATTAGGGAGTTTTGAACAAAGAAGAATTTGAACCTATTAAATCCACCCCATCCCTCCTCAAGATCCCTAATCCTTCCCATATTGGAATTCAATTAAAGAAGGAATCCAAAATAAATAAGAGATCCTTGTTGACAAGATTGAAAAACCTAAAAAGTTTCCATCTTGTAAGTCCATTAAAAGGAGTATTCAAATGAATAATGAGGTCCTTTTAGAAAATATTAAAATCCAAAACACTAAAAATATAGAGAGATTAATTGGTGAATGGAGGGAAGATATAGACAAGCACACTGATCATGAGAAATTAAAACTAGTTTATGAAGATGAACAACCTCTTATTGAGGGAGAAATCCAAGCTACAGTTGTAGACCACTCCCAATGAGGCTATGAAGATGACATTTCAAATGTATGTGAGGAGGATCTCATAATTTTAACACCTATTGGTGAAGATATATGCAAATCAGCCTTTAAAATTGAATATAGAGTTGACTTTGATGAAGGACAAGTTGATCAAATTATTACAGTAGAAAAAAAGCTTTTAAGGCTCCATTAAAGGTGGAAAAAAGTTTTTTTGAACCCCATAAGCACGATAAAAAAGGTAAAAACTCTAACTCCTCAAATTGTGTTGGAACTACTTCTACTTCAGCCCCTATCAAGCTTTAACAAGGTCCAAGAGAATTAGAACTAGCTGAAGTTCAATTGAGAGACTTGTTTGAGGTTCTAAAATCAGGTTACAGTCTTTTAGAGATATGTCAAGGTATAATTTAGGTTGAATAAGATAGTTTTATCAAGAAAGATGGAGGAAAATATCCAAGATTTCCATTCCATGAGGCTATAGAAGTTAAATAACAAGGCCATGCTATGGTTGCACATATTAAAGAGGGATGTCAAGAGAATGATAAAGACTTGTGGTAGCATTACCTAAGCATATGCAATGAATTTGAAACTCTAAAAAGGGAAGCATATTTTACTGGATAGAATGAAGATTTTTTTAAAAAATTTATTATTCTTATTGATATTATTGTTCATGATAATTCAAATAAACACGAGTAATATATCAAGAAGGCATCAGTTGGTAGGCATGAAGAAGTCATAGACAATCAAGACCAACTTATGGATGAGGTAGAAATGAGATTGGTTGTACCCAGAAAACAAGTTTGGAATGAGTATGATTTGGTACTTGACTCACATAATAATCCTATGTATAAGGGAATGAAGCAAGAAAGGTTAGTTTCTAGTCAAAGAGTCTATGAGAATGCTAACAACTCCAAATGCAAGAAGAAGCCTCCACTTCATGAACCATGCCTGGTTGAAGTCTACTCAGCATGTGACAATATGATTCCATTGTGTTATGATGATATCAAGAGCTTCCAATTTGATCCAAGAGAAGGAAAAAATGTTGAGGTTAGTTGTGTATAGTTGTTTATGTTTTGTGTTCCCTAGGTGCTTGAGAGCACAAGTGTGTTTGTTTTATTTTATGTGTTGTCTTGTTTTGTATGTTGTCTTTGTGTGTTGTGTGGTTGGAGTTAAATTTAGATATATTATCTTGTGTCAAATTCATTTTAGGTCTGATTTTGAATATTATATGACCCCATTGTCCAATGGATGGATTAGGCAACTAGTTTATATGCTTAACAAGCAAGCATCCCTAGGAGACCGCTAAAGATATTAGCCAAATTTTGGTTACCATTACCTAGGTTTACAAATAATTTTATTTTCATGCCTTATAACCTTATTCATAACCATTTACATGATTTATGAGGTCTTAAAATGGTATTTCTAAAGTCTTATTAACATAATTTAAGGTTAATTTAAAAAGATTAAGGTAATGTTTTATTTTAGTCTTGCATTAGTCTAGTCATTACATGGCATGAAGAGGATTGGCCAAATGTTGTCAAAGGTTTATAGGTTGTCACTAAATTAACATTAACCCTTAATCACCTTGCATGAAAATTTTATGCTTATTTGAATAGGTTAAGGTTGACGTGCAAACTTCAAGGTAAGTGAAATTGAAGTAAAAAGTGTATATAACCAAATCCTATGTGTGACAAAGCCAACTGAGATGGAATAACCATACATCACATTTTACAATCTTATAAAGGAGTTATGTAAATTTCATACATGTCAAGAATGTTAGATCAAGTCAATTTTGTAGGTCCAATGTCCAAATGAAAGCAAATCATTCCAAAAAGGGAAGTTATAGGTATTTGTATAGACTTGGAGGATCTAGTTTCAGTTAAAAACATCTTCGAAGTATCTCTTAAACCTTACCCAATCCATATCAATGCATATCAATATTTTATAGGTCTTAAAAGTTCAAATTTTGCTATAGAAACTCCATCAACCTCTTGGCAAACTAGCAAACGGTAAATTCATATGCTCAATATGGACAAAGGAGAGAGAGGCATGATCTGAGATTAGGCATAAGAAGGGGGACTAATGGAATTGAGTTTTGTGTCATTGGTTCTCAAATTGGTGCCTCCATATTTATGAATAATCTTTAAGACCATTAGGTGGTCTTAAACCCCACAGGATTGGTTATGTGCAATTTATATGTAATTTAGATCTAGTTGGAACATGGTATGCATTGTTTAATGTATTTATATCTATGTAAAACTATTTCACACTACTCCTCCATAATTTTCACACATGTGAACAACCAAGTATCAATATAATTCTTCCATGTGTGACAAGTTGCAAGGTGTACACTTGAAATTTGGAAGTTTATACAGGTTTCATGCATACAAGTGGTTGTTGAATGTTATCCACAACACATAATTTCCCCTCCATCATCTCACCTTGAAACCAATGAGTATTAATACTTTTTGGCTCCAAACCTTCACAACCTCATTAACTTCTATGGTAGCAAGCTTTAAAGATTAGGGTTATGGCCTCTTGAGAAGTCTCTACAGATAAGGGGTTTGAAAGCAAGTTTTAAACATAATAAATAAAATCCTCTAAATCTCTCATACTCTGCTTAAGCTAGTGAAGGATCCAAAGGGTTTTTAATATCAAGATAAGCCTCATACAAGGCTTAAAAAATGAAAATACAAACCTACATGTTTGTAGACCTGTAGGTATGCATTCATGTAAGATGCATACTTAAAATGTGAGATATGACCAAAAGGATATAGAGCTCAAAAAATATCCAAATATCTTGAATATGGATTTTAAACTCTAAGGCTATGACCAATAAATAATGAAAATTTCCACAAATTATCATATATAGTCATGACTTAGATGGATACATACACTCATGTTTTGAATGACTGAGGTGGATATGTGACCACGGATTGAAAACATGAGATTAGGATAAGGTGAATTAAGTATTATATTGAATTTTATAAGTACACAGGGCATTTATTGAATAATAAAATGGTCATAGGCAGTGAAGAGTCTAAAAGGACCAATTAGACCTAGCAAGTCCATATGAGTATACACAGGCTATGTAGGAGATTAGAAGAAAACTTGCATGTTTTCAATTGTTTTATCCAACTGAGGAATGAAAATCAAAGGTGATAGGTCATAGAACATTGGATAATTGTTTTCATTGCAAACATGGTCAAGATGCATGTTTCAAAGAGCCTAAAGTGACAAAAAGCAGACCTACAAGTCTGTAGACTTGTAAGCTTTCTTTTTACTTTAAATTCAATAGATTCTTGCATTATAAATGATTCTTCAAGGGTTATATGTCATTTGTGAATCATGGGCTGTAATTTAGGAATGTATCTAAGAATTAATAAATAATAGTGAGTTAGAGACTCACTTTGAATTCTAACAAATCAACCTTGATGCCTACAACCATACAAACTTTAACAACACCTACATGCCTATATAAGATTTTGACAGAGGAGTGATTAAAATGTCATGCATTGTAGCTTATGGTTTTTATGGATAAACAATTTTATGGAACCATTTGAAAACTAAGATGATCTTAAAGAACATCAAAAATTGTTTTGAAGAAGTTATACCCTAAGCCTGTAGTCAAAAAACCCATAACCTACAGTCAAGCCTGTATAATATGGAAAAATCATTTGAAAACCACTCTCAAATGATAACATGACACCTCCATATGATCTTCAAGGCCAAAAAATACAAGGGTAGGTTTTGAGAAATCTTTGTAGACCTGTTAAGTCTCAACCCACACATAGAGGCCTATGTGCAAAGTGGTGAAGAGTTTGTTTGATTGAGCATGAAATGAAAACATTATGACTTAAGAGGGTAGTGATAAATTTACTGAAACACTCTATGAACTCTTGAACTCCTGCAACAATGAATAAAAGGGGCAAACACAATAGCTAGGGTTAAGAGTACATGTTGGCTTATATACCCTAAGCATAAACTAATGATATTGTATGAGGTATAATTAATGGTAATGAAAAATAAAACCATGTTAAAAAGTCAAGATATATTATACAAGCCTCATTGAGGACTTTGAGATCAAAACCAAGCACTCTTATGTCTTTTCACTCATGAATCTCTCTCTTGACCTCACAAAATGAATTTTATCTAGCTCGAGAAATAATTTCCTAAGGTTGAAACATTGTGTACAAGTTTCATGGGAGTAAAATATTTGTGGGAATCTTAGGGGGCCTTTACCACTTGTGATTTGTGGCATTTTTTTATTAAATCCTCAAGCTTTATGAATCATCGTTACAATGATAAGCACATTTTTGGCTGCCAAAAAGACTAGAAATGACTCGATGAAAGATATTAATATCTTAATCACTTTAAAATAATTTTATTGAAAATTAAACCACTTTTATATCATTACTCACTCCAGGAGGACTCTCACCATGATACTTTCTTGTACCTGCACTTGTATGGATGCAATAAATGTTATGTTTTTGTAATAATTAGTCTTAAAATAGGGTATGTGACCTCATAGAGATATGAAAACCATTGGGTAGGATGTATTTATTTGTATTATATCTCATCATTCCAAAACATTTGTATATTTCATCCTATAAGTACACTTACAAGTTTGATAGTTGAAGGCAGTGTGAAGAAGGCTTGCAAAAGACTCGGTTTTTTTTACCACTTCATGGTTTACCAATCTACACAAGGTTTAAGAAGCCCAAATTTGACATGAATTGTGTTAATTGGGTATTAAAATTTAATTAAACACTTATTTTTGGTTTCACATGTGTGGGATAAGTCTGGAGCAAAATCTAAGTTTCTAGGCCTAGAGACATAATTGAGGCCTAATTGGAGAGAGAAACAAGCAATATAAGTACACTTCAACTTTGTTTCAAGTCATTAAATTTGGCATGGAACTATAAGGGAATACTGGGTACTCAAAAATATGCATATTTTTATAATATAATTCATACATTTTCCTACATAAGGAACTTTGTGTGTTTTCAAGGTTATAAGGAATTGAAGAAAAATGCAAGCTTTGGGTGAAAAATGAGGTCTTGAAGAGTGTTTTATGGATCAAAAAGAGTTGATTAAATTATAATTCCATATTAATATACCTTTCATGGAGATATAATTCATCCATGAAAATAAATTCAAGATTTGAGCCTTTTCAGGCAAGAGGCATAGTAAGACCAATTGGGCTTCATGACATCTAAGGAGTTGTGATTATCATTGTAACATCAGTTAAGAATACTCATAAACAATTGAAAGGTGTAAAATAAAAAATTTAGATAATATTTAAAGATGACTTGATGATCAAGTATGCTACTTGTCACTTTCTAAGCCAAGAAGAGGGCAATTTTGAAGAGGAAGACCAAGGTGTCAAGCAAGATATAAACTCCCGTGCCATTTGGAAGAGGGAAGCATATTTAGGAGAGAAACACATGTCATTAAAGGTATCATGAGACTATTTCATAACTCCATTATTTATTTTAACTCTTTTCATGGATGTTAGACACTTGTCATGATTCTCTTCTACGCATATCTCTCTCCTTTGCTCTCATTTTCTCTATTTAAGTATCCTTGTTCGGCTTGGTATTCATCCTCCACCTAGGTATGGTGAAGCCTTGTCAATTTTTATTCCTTTTATCAATGAGAAACAACTATTTTTACCTCATTTTATGATTATTCTTAGTGTGTGTATGAATATTTGATCTTGTCAAGTGATTTGACTTGCCTTCCTTAGCATGTTGTCCTTTTCTAACACCTAGATGTAGTTTGAAAGCTTCTTTTACAAATCACATGAAGTGTGTAAGTTTGATACAAGGTTTGAGTGAGCTTTTTTATTCACTAATTTAATGTAAGACATCTTAATTATTCTTCGTATCCTAAGCATCTATCATGACCTTCACATTGAAACACTTATGTAAGAGATTCAAATTAGGAGTAGTGTATGTAAGGTTAGTTTTCTTAGTCTATAAGTACACATGCAGGTGGTGGGTAGAGATAAATTATTTGGTTTATCACCCACTTTATTTTTTTTAATGTTATCCTTCTCCCTTTTCCTTTGCAATATAGTTAGTAACAGAGCCCAATTGATACATCAAAGGGAGCTAGCCCTATAACCTAGAGGTTTGATCCATCTAAAGGTCACCCACAACCTAAGATAAATCCCATTTCATAGCTAAAGGTGAGAGAGATTGAATCACCCTCTCAAGGGTGAAAATTTGAGCTATAACAAGTTTAAATATATCCTCTTCTTCCTATCTCCACTTATTATTTTTTATTTTAAAGGGTTAGACCCACTATAGTCTGTCTTCCTTCACCAAAGGTTTCTCTGACTCTTTGTCTATCTTCTTAAGGGATTAAACCCAACTTAATATAACCACATCTACCAAGATGATTCTTATTGCATATTAATTTTTATTTTGGGATTGTACCCACTACCATCACATGTTCACCTAAAAAATGAGTCTTATTAATTTTTTTCATTCATTATCTAACATATTTGTTATAATTTCCACTCTTTTCTATTTGTAACTCCTCCTTTCTCATGGATTTCATTTATTCTCTTGCCACAATTATCTTTCTTGTGAATTTTCATTTATAATAATCTTAAAATACTCTTATTTTTTCTTTGATTATTCAAAACTTGTGAAAATGAGTGTCTCAATCTCTTTACCTTGGAAGACATATCTCAATGCCTCCTTTCTCTCCATATATACACCTAAAACACCATACTCTTCATCAAATGCTTGGGATGATAACAAACTCATATACTATATCTCATCCTTGTATTATTTTATTTTCAAACTAATTACATTAGATCTAGGTTGATTACACTCTCCTTCCTTCACCAAAACCATGCCATGCGCAAATAACCTTGTACTCTTCTTATCCATATGAGAATAATGCATACTTTGAATCATAATGGTCTATTATATAATACCTATATGGTTTTCTCCCACATATGCAATGCCACTTTCATCCTTCATTACTCTTGGTAGAAACATTTCCACCATATTTATCTTGTTGATTTCCTATATGTCATATGAGTGACATTCTTCATATCTCTGTATCCAAATGATCCTTGGACTAACATCCATCACCAAGTTCTTAAATTTTCCTTCCACCAATATATTCTCTATCCATCTTTCAATATGGAGTTTGTATGTGTACCCTTATCTATCCACTAAGGTCCTATTGAGAAGTTATTCTTCCTCTTACTAATATATTTCACTTCCTTTTGTGAGAATATTCTCTCCTAACTCTAGCTGCTGAAAATGAAATCCCTCTTGTATATTCTCTCGAGAACAACATTGTACCCATAATTTCCCAATCTCTCTTGTCTCTATGATGAATTTAAGATAATATTATACTTCTATTATTTCCTTACCCTACCAACTCTTCAACTACCACCAGCATATTATTCTCTTGTTCCACTTCTTTTTTATTTTGATACATATGAGCATGTTAGACTGAACAAAACTTTTTCCTCTTCTTTGTTATCTTCTCCATTGCTATAATTACACATTGAACAAACACATTAAGGGAATCAAGATTTCCCACAAAAACTTCATCAACCTATTCATCATGCCTTATATACATGCTCTCCAACTCTTCTCCATTGCTTGTATTATTCTCATGGATTCCACTCACATGATGGACTCCAAAAGTGTCATTCTCAATGACCCTCATGGATTTCCTCTCCTTGTTCTTATTTCTATTTTATTCTTCTTCACATGCCTGGTCTTCAACCATACTCTGCTTTTGTGCATTGGATTTAACTTTAATCACTCTATTGTTTCCTTCATAGAAACCTAAAACTCTGCATGGTTGCCTTTTTCATTCACCTCTATTGTTTCCTTCAATGAAACATGTAACTTTCTTTGGTTGTCCTCAACCATTTTTTATTCTAAAAGAGGAAATACAAATGAATTAACTTCATTCACCAAGGAATATATTACCTCTAACCACTTAAGAGATACCATAAACTCTTTCCCATAATCAAATTATGGGTCTCCTTATTTTGGTTCAATGATTATCTTCTATAAATATTTTTACATGAGGATTCCTTCCTCTATGGGATGTTCATAACTTTATTCCTCATTTATTGTTTTTAAATTAGATTTAGGATTATCACATGTAAACCTCATTGTCCTTTTATCTTTCAAGACAACCTTTGTCTCCTAACTCATATCCTTCTCCTTGATCCTTTTCAAAGTAAATTTGAGTTTCTCACATGGAAACTTTTGTCTCATATTTCCTTTCATGGAAATATTATTCTCTTTTCGCTCAAGCATCAAGACATGAATTTTCTTTAAATTCATTACTTAAACTCTTGGGTTCACAACATGACCAAACAACTTAGAAACCATATGTTACCAACTTATTACCTTGTTCTTTCAATTTATTATCTCTTCTCTTGGAGAACTCTCCAAAACTCAGATGAAAATCTATATAGTCTCTTATTTATATCTTTTACCCTCCTAAGGTATTAAATATTATCCTCTTAAAAATAAATTATAACTCCAATATCTATTTCATGAGTTTATCTGGGCTATATTTACAACAAAATAACATTACTAGTGGGATTACCTTTTTCCTTCACCTCAACCTATATTGATTCTTTTCCTTTCTAGTTAGTCCTCTCGTGCCAAGCTAATAAAATTTTATTTTATTAATAACAACATATCCAATATTTATTCTTCATCATATTTAATCATTAATTCAACATCTTCACCTTGTGCATCCTCCATCATATCCAATCTTTCCCATATTTAATTCAAAATCTCTACAAGTCTTGTACCTCTAGTGCTCTTCCAATTTGTATGCCATATCTCCTTAATAAATAGGATTCTGTCAGGAATCTAAGAACAACAAACATGCTCTGACTCCACTGGTTAGGATCTTGCTCCTCAGATAGAGCACAGTATGATTACCAAATATATAAGCAATTGAATATGCGGAAATAACCAGAAACACAAGTAACTAGAATTCACCAATAGCACAGAATATGAGAGACAATACACTATCTTGTATTAACACTAACAGAAAAGAATACATCACTCTTTCACCTTACAGAGATTCGCCACACCTCAAGTGTACAGTAATTCTTCTCACACACACTCTCCTACACAAAAACGGTCCCAACAACCAACTCACACACAGAATTGGTGTTCACCTCACCAACCAGTCAGTAATAACCCTGCCGGTACATCAAGCACTCTATAGCACTTCAAGCTGATCTCTCATGAACCTGCAACCTGCAATTCAAAGACCAAACTTACATGTAGATCACACAATGAGCTTGCAACAACCTGCAACTCATAGATCTTACAACTAGAAGGAATTCTTCCTTTCTATCTCATGCCTTAAACAATACATGCCAATGGGTCTATAAATAGATCCTTAACTCAAACAATAACTAAGACTCTTAATTTAGACAATTATCCTCGCAGCCCAAGACTCTGGCTGGTCTTGACATGCAAACTCATCGTTCACTTAACTAACTGTCCATGAAACGAACACTTCAGGAACACACAGGCGACCGACGTCGGTCCCTGTTGGTCTGGTTCTGCCGACGTCGGCCGACTTCCTGCCGTCGCCGGTTGCCTTCTGCACTAGATTCTGCCGACGTCAGTCATGCTGCCGACGCCGGTTCCTGTAGAACTCAGCAACCTTCTGTTCCTAGTTTGCAAAGGTTGAAGCTTTTAGCTCCACAACCTAACAGATTCTCTTTCACAACTTATAATAGAGTAAAAAATGATCTTTCACATTCCCTTTTTACATTAAAGAATTCTATAAAACCTGTAATAAACTTATCCTCTCTCCTATACAAGCTTCTTTTTCATAATTTATAATTAACTCAAGCATACTTCTCTTTTATAGCCTACAATTGACTCATACAAGAGCCTCACACACTCAACCCAATAATTAAATACATATATCTAATACCAAATGGTGTAAGAACATAAATGGGAACCGATTAAGGTTAGAGTTTAATTTTATGTTTCTTGGATAAAACACCCTCCCATGGACACACCTCAAGCACATTACTCTTAGACTTGACACATAACACACACTTTCTTTATTGAATTCAACATCATGTTACAAATATTAAATTCACATAGTCACACACACACTCATTCACAAATTCATTGATAGTATTATTACATTACATGTAAATGATTTGGTCCCACACACAATCCTTCCTAGACTGAAAAAAATCTTTGTTCAATTCTAGAAGAGTTCTGCTCCTCTATCTCTCTCTTTCTTGCCAACTTGTTGGATTTTATTTCACTCTATGAATATCCTCAGCCATTTTACTTTAAAAATATAATGTTATCTACCATTATTGGCCTTTTGGATTGTTTCTTAATTTTCCTTTCCCTCTTGTAAATTCTCAAGATCTATCCATTCATCATTTTGGGCCATTACTTCCTTTTTCCATTTCATATGGGTGAAATCACTACTTTATCTATTCTAGTGGTTATAAAAACTACCAAAATGATTATAAAAATACCCTTATATGAATAATAGTTCTTCATAAACTATTGGAGTGGTTTTGAAAACTTTTTAAACCACCTCTCAATGTAGACTAGTGATTTTATCACTATGAAAATTATACCAACTTATAGGGGCCATAACATTTGTATATAGAGTTTAAATGAGATAATTAGTTCATGAAAATTACATAAATTATAAATATAATTCAATTATTAAATAAAATTTAGGTTTAAGGAACTTCATGATTTCATTTTCCCCCTCTCCCCACAAGCTATCCATTTTATCTCTTCAATACATGCAACCACTTCCTAGATTGTATTGATGGCTTAAAAACTCAACCACCTTGATTAGAACCATGTATATTCACTAAATTGATACTTTATGATGTTATTTATGATAATTTTTATTATGATTATCAATGCTTTCCATGGATCATAGTCACCATGCCAAAACAACATGCTAACAAGACCACATGAACATACATAACAACTATTTTTGGTTGATGCAAGATTGCATGTATGCCTTGGATACTCGTACATCAATAGGCCTACATTGACATTATGGGTGTATCCATCCATTATTATCAATATAGGTCTATATAAAGGAGGTGTATATCTTTTTGAAGGATATCATGTAAGTGGAGAGTATTCTAATTGGTATAAGTATATTGAAGGTTTTACCCTTGAATTTGCATTCTTATATTAGAAGTTTCTTGTATAATTATTCCTTACAGAAGGAATATTGTATTTTGTTTCCTTATGTTAGGTGTAATTAATATATTTGTAAATGTATTTCATATTAAGACATCTTGACCTACCAATATCTCTTGTGTTATGTTGATCTTCATTATATCCTTCATATTATTGTATTGTTATATGCATGGATCATACCAAGTGGTATCAAAGCTTAGATTTGGGAAAAAGGATGGTAAAAACCCTAGTTTTTAATAATTAACTATATTTTGTAAACCATTGAAAATTTTTCTACATTATTTTTACTGGAGTTGGAGACTCATTTGAGGAATCTATAGTAAAATATTTGGGGTTTTGTGATCATTTTTAGAAATTTGTTATAATTTTAATGTTTTTAATAAATTCACTCTATAGGCTAAAATTTTATGAATATTTATGAAAATATATTAACTAAAGTTGTATAAACATTTGAGGAAGATATAATAAATAATTTTGGGTTCTATGTTAGTTTTAAATGAGCTATTTTGATTTTAATTTTTTCATAAATTCGCACTACATGTCAAAATTTTAGGATTTTTACTTATTTATTTAAATTTTTATAAATCTCAAAAAAATATAATGTAGATATTTTCTTTTAAGTTTTAAATTTGAGGGTGATCTAATTCTGAAACCATTTGGACAAAGTTTGTTCAAAAGTAAAAATAAAATTCTGCATTGTCAAGGCCTTTGTATAGCAAAGACAAAATGAATTGTGAATCATAGATCAAGAAGATAAAATCAAATGGATGAAATATATTTGAGAGATATTGAAATATTTAAATAATGATATATGGAAAATATATATTAAAAATGACAAACATGAGGAAGAAAATATGGATGAAGATAAGGATGCAAAATGAGGATGATGTAGAAGAAGAGAAATAACTTACTGATAAGGATGTTAATGATAGGAATGATGATATAGATGAAGATAATACAATTAATGAAAAATAAAAAGAAGAGGAAGAAAATAATGATGATGTTGATGATGATGAAAATGATTTAGAGGATGCAAAAGAAAAGGTGTACAATAAGAGTTCAAACACTTTAGGTACAAATAAGGAATCTTCACAATTTATTTTTCATGAATGAATTAAATAAATAATGTCATTCTATCCATAAACCATAATATGAATTATAATTCCATCAACATGGATGTGGATTAGCATCTATAGGTTCGATCAAGGAATATCAAAGAAGCTCAAGTAGATGATAAGAAGATTAAAGTTTTTGAAGATTTGAAGCTCACTATGGAAAAACATGTTTTACATTTATATTTATATGCTTTATATAAGAATGGTTTGAATTTTTTTTTCAAAATATCCTTCATTAAATAATTTAGGAACAATAAATATTAATGTACATGATAAGTTCATGAAGCTTTGGTACAAGATAAATAAGTTCACTTTGTATGATATCACAATTATTAAGGGGGGGAAATGTCAAGGTAGAGCATGAGGATGAATTTGAAGGTGGTGAAGAAGAGTATAAGGAAGATTCAAAAGAATAAGAAGAAAAAATAAATAAAAGAACACTTCATTTATTGAAGAGATAAACAAACTAACAAATGAAAAGTTGGAAGAGGTAGATTAAAAGGTTGATAAGGTCAAACTATATCAAAAAAATTTATTAAGGTTAATGAATATATACATCCAAAATACACATCATCATGCATAGAGAAAATCATGGAGGCATGTCAAGAATCATAGCAGCAATTATTATGTCTATAAATGGAATTGGTGTCACAATCACTATGGATATACATAGAATCAAAGGATTAAAAAAATATGGATACGCATGGAATCAAACAAGAAAAAAAATATGGATATACATGGAATCAGAGTATGTAATGGAATATGTAACATTAAATCAATGAATAAATCATTATGGCTATGCATGGAAGACAAAGAATAATTAATATGGTCATGCATAGGATCAAAGTAGCATAGAAAAATATGAATTATGGAATTAGATGAGAAGTCATTATGTATGGACACCAAGGAGGAAAAATTGTGATAAAAAATAGAACTAGAGTAGATCAATAGATTTTTTAACAAAATTTGGAAAGTTATCACCTACTAAACTCACATATGGGTGGTTGGATGATCGATCGTGGAGGAATGTGGGCAATGATTTGAACAACACTCATTATTTTATTTATTCTTATGTATTGGGAATGAAACATGTCAAGGAGGGATGGCATGTTATATACCTAGGAGTATGATATTATGGTGTAAATGGGTTGATTTAAATGCCAACGTGTGGCACACATACCCCTTATTTACTTATAATTTTTTAATATGTAACTTGTGTCATTAGTATATTAGGTAATCAATTGGTCTACATTTGAATTAAGGGTATACCCATCCACTATTAGTAATATAGGTAAATATAAAGTAGATGAATATCATTGTGAAGGATATTTAAGTTAGAAATTATTGTATTCAAAAGAGTTATATTGGATGTTATCCCTTTGAAGTGGCATTCCCATATTGGGGTATCTCATGGAGTTGTTCTTTCCAAAATAAGTATTATATGGTGTTTCCTTAACTTAAGAGTAGTTAACATGTTTTTTAGTATATTAAATATTAGGTAATATTGGCCCACCTATATCTCTTATATTATGTTGTTCTTCATTATACTTTTTATATTGTTTGATTTATTTTATTATTATATGTGTAGATCATACTAGTATTTCTCTCTCTCCTTCCTCCTTGTGCAATCTTGTGGTCCTCTCTTCTTCTATTTATAACTTTATCAAGTTTTTGTGATAGTAGGAATGTTTTCTCTCTCTTCTCTATTATTTTTTATCATTTATTCTTGGTCAGAATCATATTTTTTATGGTTTTGTCTTAGGTAGAATCATATGACCTATGATTCTCCATCCTTGACTTTTTTTGACCCTTATCCTTGTCATTATGTCCTTTCAATGTTTAGATATGTTTTTTGGTATTTTTATTTTGTTTTGTCATATTTTTCATAGCAATTACTCTTTAATTTAAAACATGAGAAGCCTTGGCATGCAAATAGTCTATTAGTGGTTTAAAACCATTAATTGAGATATTCCATTTAGACACAATCATTACTATGTGGAGGTCAAATTCTTGGTGTGTGGGTGTAGACACCCAAATTTAATTCCATGTGAATTATTATATATATACTCTTAATATAAAATAGGGCACTTATTGGTGCATCTTTCTTGATTTTATGTCTTCTTTATTTGACTAGACAATCTGTAACTGAGATCTCTTGATATTTATTGACTTTGTCACAAGGTTCCTTAGTCTTATTCTCTTGGTCTTGACTTTTATGTGACCTATGGATAGTTTTGATAATATTAGATAGGGACACTACTAGTCATGTGGTAATTGGTTGCAACTATAATCTCAATATTAGAAATTTTTATTCTCTCTCCTTATACATGTGAAACATGGACATGATAAAACACTCATTATATGTGTGTGTGTGTATAATATATACATACATACACATACATACATACATACATACACATACATACATACATACATACATACATAAACAATATATACATACATACATGTGTGTGTGTGTGTGTGTGTGTGTGTGTGTGTGTGTGTGTGTGTGTGTGTGTGCATATATATATATATATACACACACATACTTATATATCATTCTACATGTGGAAGACTAATTGTATCAAAAAAATGTTATGCACAGCTACCAATATATATTATTTTGCATGTGGAAGGCTAATTATATCAATAAATATTATGCATAACTACCAATAATAC
This sequence comes from Torreya grandis, assembly GCA_037957365.1. NCBI lineage: Eukaryota > Viridiplantae > Streptophyta > Pinopsida > Cupressales > Taxaceae > Torreya > Torreya grandis. The sequence continues at coordinate 1,677,529 of JARHVA010001498.1, read as the reverse complement.
TCTTTATTCATATATATATATATATATATATATATATATATATATATATATATATATATATATATATATAATTTTATAAATATATTACAAGTGCAATATAGTTGGATATATACTTTTAATAGTTGGAAATACCAATGGTTTGTGAGATGAATCCTATTAATAGTTATTAATAAAGTTAACTCGAGAATGGCTTGTTAGCCAAATTAAATTTATTTGAGATGATACATGTTTAATGTCAATCCACATTCTAATTTTTTAATATTGGAGAATTAAAGGTAAGTACAATCTTCAATATATAATAATATTATCAACTTCAACTTGGGTTTTTTTTGCCTTACCCCTTAAATTAATCGTTATAAGAAAATCATATATATTTCACACCAACTAAGAGGTAATATAAAGGTTGATTATTTGTGAACATGAATTAGGATTTTAATTCTTCAATCAAAAATGTGTCTCAAATAAATATTTAAATGTTTCATACTATATACATTAACATTTTAAATACATGAAAATGGAGGACTTATTCCTCTTACATAAATTTGAAAAAGGTACCATAAGCTTAGAAGAGAAAACACCTTAAAAGAAAAAAACTTATAACCAAAGCCTTGCATTACTCAAAAAACTAAGTCCAATATAAAATGGGCATGAAACAAAATTTATTATATATACATACCTCTATCAATGCAAGGAAATCCAACCTATTTGGTTACTTATCACTCTCCACCATCTCTACTCGTTTCTACATCAGGCTAAACCTCAAAACTAGTTGTGGTTTCCTTAGCAATAATTAAAAAAATTAAGGCCCATTGAAACTATCCACACCATTGTTTACATTTATTAATATACCCTATATCATCTAAATTTATGATAACATTTAGATGATCCACCTCTCCTATAGGATTTTGTGTTAACTCTACTATATTTTGTCAACCTTTGTCTCTAGGACACTGGCCGAATCTAAATTTTTTGTCTAAGCCCATAGTGTTGGGAGTATGTTATGCATCACACCAAAAAATTTAGTCACATGTTCATATTGAGAGTGCTCATACACCCCAAGGAATCTATTTTGAAACCAAAATTTGAATATAATCTTGTATAATTATAAAACCTCCTAAGGTCACCTTGAAAATCCTCTATATGGTTTCCATTTAATCAAATCAGGGTTCAATTGATCAAGTAATACCCAATAGCCCATAGTAATCTAAATAGTAACATGTGAACTACCAACCCATATTTATGTGTACATATGGAGATGTTACCACTCTATATACAACATACCCAAGGGAAAATTCATAGATATGTTCTCATACACCCATATACGCAATAGAGTCACTGACCTCAGTCCTCCACTATAATCCTCTATGGTAAAATGATAAAATTTTCTATACAATTTAGCTATCATAGTTATATGTCCCAATAAATGCATGGTCCCATGCTCCTTACTAACCTGAAAAATAATAGGCATATCATATGAAATGGTGACACCAGCTCCAACTATTATTACAAGAGAAATAAGCAATATGTACAAATACTTCCATAAATGTAGAACATTTGTTGAAGAAATATCTGACAATAGAATTGTCTAATCATATATAATATAATTATCGCCATATGCCATCCTATCATATATATTTAGACATACCTTTTTGGGTATTTCCATTTGCACCCTAAATGATGGCATGCATCCCTACCATTGGTAATCATAAGATCATCCACACATCTTCTAAGGCCACAATCATCTCTCCTGTCAAGAGCCACAAAAGTGAAAGTGTCTACATTTGACCTATTGAAAAATGTGGTCATCAAGTGCATATCATAAGGAATAGTGTATAATTAACCAACATGTCCCAACCCTACTTGGTCCACATTTTATTATTCAACATCTCTTGAATCCAAACCTGGTATAGTCTCCATATGTCATCCAAGCCAAAACTCTCTAACATGCACGTCACCATAAAAATATATAAAATAAAATATTAATTCTATGATAAATTATCAAAAAAAATAACTATAAGGGTTAAAAATTACAATACACAAAATTATCATTCTTCTCAAACTCCTACAGCATAGATTAGATGTTTGTGGCAAAAAAAATGGTAGAAGCAAAAGCAAGTTTAGAAAAGGCTCAAATAACTCCACTATATTCTATATGTTTCTAGTATACTCTTATAACTACCTTAACATGCATAAAAATGGAATATTTTTCAAAAATAACAAAATACTACAAATAAGTTAAAAATTAAGGTTTTTCAAAAAACTACTAGTGTTAAAGGCTCATCTACCTATAGAACACTCTCAAATTTATTGAATTGGATCTATTCACTTCTCATCACACAAAAAAAATCAGTCAAAATTTTAATTCAATAGCACTAAATTTCAAATGAATTTCTAAAATTGAAAATTCAACCTATTTATACTTAAAAAAAAAAGTGTTATAAGGTACAAATATCAATTTTCCTCTTAATTCACTGTGATACAATACATGCAATATCTTGAGACTAATATATCCTTTTTTCCTCCCATCAATTGTTTTGGAACATATGTTAGATTATATTTCACATGGTAACACATTTATAGTAATTCAATGCTATATTATAAGATGAATATTCTACATTCATATATCTAAGGTTTATTCATTAAACAAACTCTTTCATTCATTCTAGTGACTAGGGTAAAAAAAATGAATAATATTAAAACTAATGAACATTCCATATAAAAATCCTCTAATGATTCATAAAAAACCTAAAAAATGGACTTAATCAGTTACTTTTTTTAATCCATTCACAATAATTGACATAATCATAGCTAAATTTATTATTTTTATACACAAAACCATTACATATATCTCACTTCATTTCAAATAATTTGAGGAACTTATCAAATTTAAAAATTGGTAATGAGCATTACATATTTAATTATATGGGAACCATTATAGTTGGTCAACTAAATTCACAACCATAACTCATATAATTTCCATGGTTTACACATTGTTTGATCTACTTACCCAAATGATCAAAATTTTCTATCATGATAATTATTCTCATGGGAGTGTGTGTAATTCACATGATTATATATAAAATAAACCACATTATGTACATATGTAGGTGTTTTGACACAAATGATTCACAAGCTTCATCCTTATCAAAATGGGGCAGACCTTAGGGCTTCTTTCATATTTTCAATTTACCAGAATTGATTATATTATCAAGGTGACATAGATTGACACATTTTTTCACAGTATTGATACAAATTAGGGGCGAGGAATTTGTAAGATACTTTACATATATATGATTTACATTGTATAAATATTGTGATATTATTGCATAGATTATGTGAATCAGAGTGCACAAATCATTAGATTGGGCACATATATGAGATATTCTAAAGATTTATGAGTGACATTTCAAATATATTATGACTCAAATCGCACATGTTATATGACTTAGATTGCACAAATTATTATATTAAGTGATAAGCTATGTCACTCTTTATTTATATTTACACAAAAATACCTGGATCTACTCAGACTTACTTAAGTTTACACAGGCATACTCATGCATACTCGTGCATACTTAGATTGAATCTAAATTCTTCAAAAATAGTTGATTTAGATTTAGTTAGGTTTTACTCAAGATCACTCATATTTAAATACGAACCCGATACAAGGTTCCACATATCTAGGCAGTGTTCTAAATCTCTTTCAATTATATGGCCAAAAGAGAAAAATACTAGAGGCACCTTCTCCATAGGGATTGGGTCATTTAGACACATGACATCTCCACTCTATACAACACAATCATACTTCATGAGTAATATAAGACCACATATCCACAAGTGTAGTTTTTCTTTGATTATTTTTTATTTTTCATTAAATCTATACTTCTTTTTATTACAATAGTAATTTATCTGATTGTACACAAATTTTCTTATAGGTACATAGGGACACTATGAAGCATTAGGGTAATGAAATATTAAGTTTAAAATTGCCATAAACTAGTATTTAACATTATACTTAAATACTAGTTTAAAGAGAGGGCATTTTTAGACACCCAAATTTTGTATAAGCCTTTTTTGAATGATTATTTTCATTTTAACACACACATACACACACACACACACACACACACACACACACACGCGCGCGCGCGCGCGCGCGCGTGCGCTCGCGCGTATACATACATACATATACATATATACACACATACATATACATATACATATATATACATGGGTATACATACATACATACATGTATATCTATATATACGTACACACACATGTATGTATGTATATATGAATGTATACGTATATGTGTATATATTTATCTATATATACACATATATGTATATATAGGTATGTATATATGTATGTATACACTCTTAATGATGAATAGGGAACTTATTGGTGCATTTGTCTTGGTCTTGTGTCTTCTTGTGTACTTTAATTGACTACATAGTCTTCTATTGACCTATATTGATATTTATTCACTTTTTCACATGTATCCTTGCTTCTATTCTTTTGGTCTTGAATTTTGTGTGCTTATGTATAGTTACAGTAATCTCAAATAAGTCTAATTTCTATCAATGTTCACATTTATTGGAATGTTATAGCATATCTTTTGGGTCTATTTTTAGTTACACCACCCTTTAAATTTATTTATTTTACCCTTTTGGATCTTTTTGGTCATCTTATGCACAGAAATAGTTCCCAAAATCAATCCTGATAAATCTGTATGTACAAATCCATTAGGATTATTTAGGTATAAGCATTCACTGATTAACAAAGAAGCACCAAGATTAGATAAACATCTAGCTTGTTATTATTCAAAATTTAAAGTCTCTAAAGGATATATATATAATTTCATGCTTGTACCAAAGTAGGACATATGAAAAATGTTACTTATACTTGCATTCACATGATTTGGCACACACACACACACACACAACAGTGGGAGAACTACATGTTGTTTGATCACTTATTAGAGTATTACAAATGCAAGAAATGCTCAAATAATCATTATGAATTGGTTGAGGTGAGTCCAAAACCTATTAACCCATTTTTTGAGGTCACGTCAATCTTAAAATTTCAAGCTAGCTTTTTGTATCAAATAAAAAGAAAACAAATCTATTAAAAAAAATTCAAATGTAACTAAATGCATAGAATCCACATGTAGATGTAGGCATAGTGGTCCAAATTATAACAAATCAGCACAATCACCTTGGTTGGTCAGGTACACAATAGATGGATGTCGATACCATATGCATCTAAGAAGCACTATATGTGTACTTATAAGCTTCAATAGTTTATCTCATGATCTGAGTCAACATAGAGCCCCAACAAATTATATATGATGATTGTGATAGAAGCAAAATCTAGAATAAAACTATAAACTAGATAAGTGTCTTTTTCCTTCTATATACTTAATAATTTCTATAAATATTCAATTTCAGTAAATCGTAGTTACACTCATATTTGTATTTGGAATATTATATCTTGTGCAATTAGAAAAATCTGAGGTTTTAGCTTTTTTAGATAACTGAAATAAAAAATTAGTTAAAAATAGTGGGATACAAAGTTTGTAGCCCCACCTTCATGGGTATCTGACTCCATAACCCCTTTATTTTTATGAGTGTTAAGATAGGTCAAGTAAAAATAAATAACCAACATTGAAATTCTTCTTGCTGAAATAGAGAATAAAACATATATGAAGGTACAATACATCATAATGAAGCAACCTAGAAAAGTGCATATCCAAAAAAGCACCATAGATCAGCCTTATCACTAAGAGATAAAATCAATGCATTAATTATGCCAACAAAGAGTCTAATGGTCACAATGGAAGGTGAAAAAACTACTCAAACATGTTAAATTCTAAGAGATGGTTCTAAACTATCTATACATCACATAACCAAGTTCAAATTTCTAGAAACAACTAAGGTGTGATTATTCAAACTTATTTTCCTCTCTTTACATTCCTATCACCATCTACAATACATTTGAGTATAATAGAATTAATCTAAATTTTTTATTCACATTCTATATCATATTGATCTATTAATTATCATCATTTTACCTATTTGTTAAATAGAAATCAATTTAGAGTAAAACATATTCGTTAACCCAACACAATAATTATTATATATTGTGATTTAGTTCTTTAATGCGTCATTTTATATACCAACCAATATATTAAGATAAGTAACACATTTTTAATAGGATTCTTATATTTCCTCTCAAATATAAATTTATTTACCATGATTTACAATCTTTCAAATCTCTTTTCTATATGTAGATACTCAAATCTATATTTATATGTTAAACTAGTCTTGTATATTTGGAAAAGATTAGTCATGGTTGTACCCTTCAGTTATTTAACTAACTCATAGCCAAAGGCTCGTGTTCACCATATCACTATACTTAAATGATTTTATTACGATCTAATCATAATATTCTAATTATAGATATCACTTTTAGCCCACAATATGCTTAAAATATGATATATAGCCTTTAGTTTTAGTTAAATAACTTCAACAACTTTCTATCTTCCTAGGCATTGACATTCAGACTTGGACACTAACATTGAAGCTAATGCCCATGTTTCAATGCATATATCCATACCTTAAAAACACTCAAATTTATAAATATTTTGATATGTAGTAGTCGACCTAATTTTTTCCTTTAACCCTTATGTGAATAACATTTCAAAATATGTGGTATAAGTTTAAACCCACTCATTATTCACCTAGAAAACACCTCTCAAGCTCACACTATACTACCCAAAATTTCTAAACACAGAGTATAGTGAGAGGGGGGTGAATCAGTATATCATATATCTTATTAAATATTTTACTTAATTCAATTCCTTAATCTACTTAAACATTCATTCAAGATATGCAATAAAATTGAAGCAATAACATGCACCACAAAAGAGAGAGAGAGAGAGAGAGAGAGAGAGAGAGAGAGACCAAATTTTTACATGGAAACCTAAAGTGAGAAAAACCATGGAGAACTATCTCAAGTATAGCACCAACTCAAATTACAATGTTCATAAGTACCAACTTGCAGGATCACTAACCCACAAGAGCACCAACCCCTCTATGTAGATAACACAACTATCTCTCAATGTTGTTTTCTCAACAAATGATAAAACTCTACAATATCTCTTTCTTTTCTATTCTCTTTTATCTTCTCTCCTCTTTCTCTTCTTATCGAAATACAACCCGTGCACACTCTTTCATATTACAAATGGCTTCTCAAGCCTTTATTTATAGCTTTCCAAAAGACCTTTGGCATTCACCCTTTGTGTCCCTTCAATCCTCATGGAAAATGGTGCCAAACTTGCATGACCTTTTGTATCCTTTCATTTGAAAATTCACATGGTGACCCTTCATGAGCAAATTCATCCTTTCCCCTTTTGTCTTTATCTTGGTGACCTTTCAAATTCCTTTAGATGACTTTTCATGGAAAAATGCACTATATCCTCTTTTGTCTTCACTTGGTGACCCTTGAAATTCATCAAGATGACTCTTCATGGGAAAATGTGTCCCATTACTCTTTTTTTTTTACCCTGTGACTCTTTGACTTCTCCATGGGCCCTATTTTGACTTTATGCAACCAAAAAAATATTTTTTAATATTAAATAAATATTAACACACATTAGCCAAGATATGAACATTAAAAACACCATTAAATGCTATGGGGTCTTTATCATAAAAAATGCTAGACTTTTGACATCAATGATAATATTTCTAACAATCTCCCCCTTTGTCATTGATGGAAACCTTAAACTAAAACTGTCACATCTTGAAACCTACATTATATATGCCAGCCTACACATATTACCATCTGAAAAGCATATAGTAACTCCACCTTACTATAGTAACATATACTTATTATTTGTAACTATTTTTGCACCTATACCTAATCTTCTCCCCCTTTGACATCAATGGCAAATGGCCTATCCTGGAACTAAAACTTAGCTCCTCCTTAATTGATGTTGATCCTTAATGGCTGAAAGTAAAAGAAATTACTCTTAACTTCTTCCATAGATACTCAAATATGTCTTTTGGTAGTGCCTTTGTGAAAATATCTGTAATCTATTCTATAGTACTGATATATTTCATCTTAACCTGTTAATTTGCAACCTGCTCTCTCAAGAAATGATATCTAATAGGAATATGTTTTATTCTTGAATGCATCACTAGATTCTTTAAAATATATAATAGCACTTATGTTGTCACAAAAAATAGAAATAGGTTCATCATATTTTACCTTGACCTCTTCTAAAGTTTGCTTCATCTAAAGAACTTGAGTACAACACAATATTGTTGCAATATATTCTACTTTAGTTGTAGAAAGTGATACTAAGTTCCACTTATTACTTAGCCAAGATACTAAGCTATCACCAAGAAAGAAATCTCCTCTACTTGTACTCTTTATATCATCCAAACAACTTGCCCAATTTTAATTTGTATAAGCAACCAAAGTGAAATCTTTGTCTATGGGATACCATAATCCATAATATAATGTCCCCTTGACATATCTGAATATTCTTTTCACCAACTAAACATGACTATATTTTAGAGTTGATTGATATCTTGCAACCATACCTACTACATCTATGATGTTTTGGCCTTGATGTTGTCAAATATAAAAGATTACCAATCATAAATCTATATAAAGATTGATCTGCAATAGGTGAATCTTCATCCTTGCTCACCTTATTTCCTATACTCATTGGTGTGCCAACTAGTGCATAATCCTCAAAACCAAATTTATTAAATATTTCCTTGGCATATTTACTCTTAAATATGAAAATTTCTTTATTTGATTGAAATATTTGTGACCCTAAAAAAAATGACAATTCTCCAAGCATAGACATCTCAAATTTTTTTTACATATTATCATAAAATTATTTTATCATCTTTTCAATGTTTGCTCTAAAAATTATGTCATCAACATAAACCACAACAATCAATTGATGCTCACCTTTTATTTTCATGTAGAGATTACTGTCAATAAATCCTCTCTTGAAACCTTGATCCTGCAGGTACTTATCAAGTCTTGCATAACAAGCTCTGGGAACTTGTTTTATTCCATACATTGCTTTCTTTAATTTGCATACATGGCTACTATCATTTGAGAATAAATCCCTCAAGCTAATCAATGTATACCTCTTCTTCTAGATTCCCATTTAGGAAGGTAGATTTGACATCCATCTGAAACACTTTGAAATTTTTAAACACTGCATATGCAAAAAATATTCTAATAGCCTCTGGCCTTTGTACTGGTGCAAAAGTTTTTTCAAAATCTATACCCTCAATCTGAGCATATCCTTTACATACCAACCTGGCTTTATTCTTGGTAACTTCACCATCTTCATTCATCTTATTTTTGTATACCCACTTGTTCTTATCATATTTTGATTCTTCGGTCTAGGCACTAATTTCCAAGTATCATTCTTTTCTATCTAATTTAATTCTTCATCCATTATCTTAACCCAATGCTCATCATGTCTAGCTTCTAAAAAAAATTAAGTTGAATTTTGGATAACAAAGAAAAATTTACTTGCTTAAATTTATTTACCATCATCCTTCTGGTGCGAACTCCTTCATTTATGTTCCTGATGATATCACTCTTATTATGATTTATCTAAACATATTTGGATGGGGTCTTGGTTTCCTTTTATTCATTTTTCTCATCTTTATCTGATTCTTCAAAATCTTTTTCTTCAATGATTTAAGGAATGTCTATTGGATCATTATCTCTTTGTGCTCCATCTTCTTCTACCCTGACACTTGCAGTTTCAAATATTTTCTTGGTTCTTTTGTTATAACATTTATAAGCTTTACTTTTGTAAGAATAACCAATAAATATACTTTCATCTACTCTAGATTCAAACTTACCAAGTTTTTCATCGATTCTCTTTATGAAGCATCTGTTATCGCAAACTCTAAAATAATCAACTGTAGCTAGTTTGTCTTTCCATAGCTCATAGGGAGTCTTGTCACTATTGACTCTCAATAATTATATATTATTAATATGCACTAATTTACCAACTATATCTTTCCAATATCTATTTGGTATATTAGATTCATTTAACATTGTCTTCACCATCTCTTGAACTATTCTATTTTTCTGCTCTACTAATCCATTTTGTTGTAGAGTTCTATATGTTGATTAATATATCTTTATCCCATGGTATTCAAAATACTAAATAAATTTATTTGATGTGAATTCACCTCCTTGATCTAATCTTAGGCACTTAATCTTCACATCAATTTCATTCTTAACTAAAACTTTGAATGCTTTGAAGTGTTTGAAAGCTTCTAATTTTTTCTTCAAAAACATTACCCAAGTCATGCATGTAAAATCATCAATGATAAATATAAAATATTTCTCACCTTGAGTACTTTTAGTTCTCATAGGTCCATACAAATAAATGTGAATAAGTTCTAACACCTGAGTGGCTAAGTATTCTTTTATCTTGAACCATCTTCTGACCTACTTCTCATGCTGACATGGTTCACAAAGCATGTTGGAGGGCTTTGTAATCTCTAGAAGAGTTTTGACTGGTTGCTTCTTGATGATGTTGACAAGATTATCAAAATTTATGTGTCTCATTCTCTTGTGCCACAGCCAACTTTCTTCAATCTGACTCAAACAACATCTTTGATCTTTGATATCTAATAACATATACAGATTGTTGCTTATTCTTTGAGCATTTACAACCAACATATCTAAATATTTTATTCTAGTCTCACAACTTTTTACACAAAACTTTAGTGTGTGTCCTTGATCACACATTTGACTTACACTCAAAATATTATGCTTAAGACCTTCTACATATAAAACATTTTTAGTTTTAGTTATATCATTATCCAAACTTAGTGTATCTTTTTTAGTAATTTTGGTAGTATTATCTTTGAATTTCATTATGCCACTATTAATCTTCTTCAAAGTTATGAACTTGATTTTATCTCCTATCATGTGCCTTAAACATATACTTTAAATGAACCATGGCTTTTCTTCATTTCTTACATACAAAGCTGTCTAGACCAACATAGACTTTTCAGGTTATTTTTTCTGCCATGAACCTATCTAAACTTTATTCTTGATGAATGGAGCTTTGAAACTCTATTCCTTCTTGACTAACTTGAAAATGATTCTACAGTACCAGGCTATGTGTTCAAATTTATTTCACTTGTAACATATTATGGCTTCTTCATTAAAGCCTGATAGAGGAGTAAAAGAGTTGTGACTTTTTCTTGACTCTGCATGAGTCTCCTTCCCTTTGTTTTTAAAATTGTTAGCCCTTTTCTGACATTGTATTTTATTATGACCACATCCATTACAATAAAAATAGTAACCATAAAAATAAAATGGTTTGTGTATCTCTAACCTGATTGCCTTTTGTATCTCTATTCCTTCCAACCTTCTTTGTTTGAGATGTCCTATGCATTCTTAACTTCCTCTTTTTTTATTTCCTCTTTTATATGAACTTTAGCATAGCTCTTTCCTTTTTATGTGTTAAATTTTTTTGGAAGTAGTGGCCTCCTCTTTCTCCTTTTCAAATCTGATATTTGTCTTATCTGATATTGATTTTTAACTTTCTAATATTTTATTCAACATATTAGTGTTATTTTTAAATTTTGAATCATTGGCTGCTCTATCATTAATTGATTTATTTGTTTTCTCAAGATCTAATTTTAAATTTAAAAAATTCAATAACATGCCTTTCACATTCTTCACTTATTTTTTGCAATTGTGTTGTTAGATATTTTTCATTCTTTTTGGCTTCTTCAAAGTGTGCTTGTATATTTTCAATTGTTTCCTTTGACTCTTTTTCATTTTTCTCGATCTGAACCTTCAATTTTGGATTCTTCTTCTCAATAGCTTTTAACTCTTCTAAGGCACAAATGAGTTCTCCTTCTAGATTCACTTCAGCTTCACCTTGTTCCTTTTCTTGATCATCTATACTTTTACTTGCAGAGGCATGTTCACATATGGCCATGAATAGAATCTCTTCTTCTTCTTCTTGTGAATCACCGACTCCACTATCTTCAGTTGAGCTAGGATCTTTAGAATATAAACTCTTATTCTCAAATCCCTTCTTAAATTTTTCTTTGAAATTCTTCTTGTATGTAGACTTTCCTTCTTCATTATTACCATTACCCTTATCTAGGCATTTAATTGCAAAATGTCCAATATTTCAACAATTAAAACATTTGAAAGGTAATTTTCCTTGATATTTACCTGTGCCCTTTTTTCAACTTATGAATGACAAGAGCTCCATTGTCATCTTCATCATCATTGGAGTTATCATTTGATTCTTGAATCTTAGCCTTGTCTTTCTTTGATGCCTTCAAATCAGCTTCCCTTTTTTAGGTTTTCTCTTATTCGGTTTGCATCTCATATATTGTGAGAATATCATGTATTTCATTCATATTTAGCTTGGATAGATCCTTCATCTTCTTGATTACCAAAACCTTTGCATCATATCTCATTGGTAGGGATCTCAAAACTTTTTGCACCACTGTTGATTCTTCTATATTTTCTCCGAGGCCTCAAATATGATTAACTATTTGATCAACCCATAAAAGATAACTCATTATATTTTCTTCCTCTTTCATTTTCAAACTCTCAAACTGTCTTCTAAAATTTTGGATCTTAGCTTGCTAAACCATTCCATCACCTTTATAAATATTTTCAAGCTTTAGCTAAGTCTCATGAGAAGATTTACATTGCATAATTTTAACAAATTTTGATTCATATAAACCACATAAAATAGCATTTAAAGCTTTAGTATTATTTTCCTTGCCTTTTTTCTACCATAGTGGTCACAAGTGTCTGTGGCTTTTTGTATTCCTCCATAATTGCTTGTCAAATGTCAAATCTAAGAGACATCAAATAAATTATCATCCTTATGCTCCAAAAAATATAATTTGTCCCATCAAACAAAGGTGCCTTATTTGTAAAAAAAACCTTCATGTGATCCATCCATCATGCTTTTCTCGATCTACCTTCAAGTTGTTAAACTCTTTCCAAAGGAGCCTGCTCTAATACCAATTGTTAAACACGAGATATACTAAGAAGGGGGTGAATCAGTATATCATATATCTTATTAAATATTTTACTTAATTTAGTTCTTTAATCTTCTTAAAAAATCATTCAAGATATGCAATAAAATTGAAGCAATAACATGCACCACAAAGAGAGAAAGAGAGACACCAAATTTTTACATGGAAACTCAAAGTGGGAAAAACTACAGAGAACTATCTCAAGTATGCAAATGAGAATCAACTCAAATTACAATATTCAAAACCACTAGCTTGCATGAGCACCAACTCCTCTATTTAGATAATAGAACTATCTCTCAATGTTTCTTTCTCAACAAATGATAGAACTCTACAATATCTCTTTCTTTTCTATTCTCTTTTTTCTTCTCTCCTCTTGCTCTTCTTAGTAAAATAAAAACCATGCACACTCTTTCATATTACAAATGGCTTCTCAAGCTTTTATTTATAGCTTTCCAAAAGACCTTTGGCATTCACCCTTTGTGTCCCTTCAATCCTCATGAAAAATAGTGCCAAACTTGCATTACCCTTCATATCTTTTCATTTGAAAAGTCACATGGTGACCCTTCATGAGAAAATTCATCCTTTACCTTTTTTTCTTTGTCTTGGTAACCTTTTTAATTCCTTAATATTACTCTTCTTGTAAAAATGCACCATATCCTATTTTATCTTCACTTGGTGACTCTTGGAATTCCTCAAGATGACTCTTCATGGGAAAATGCATCCCATTCGTATTTTGTCTTTACCCTATGACTCTTTGACTTCTCCATGGCCCCTATTTTGACTTTATGCAACCAAAAACATATTTATTAATATTAAATAAATATTAACACACATTATCCAAGATATGAACATTAAAAACACCATTAAATTCTATGGGGCCTTTATCACCAAAAATGATAAACCTTTGACATCAATGACAATATTTCTAACAAAAATCAATTACAAAACTAAGCTATTTTTCCATATTCTTTCTTATTTCAAAATAAATCATATTATAAGTATGATTTCAAATAATTTCTCAACAAGAGGTTTAAGCATAGTAGCATGATAGTTTGATGAATTATTGAAATCTCCACTTTTATAGACATGGATGATGACACTAGTCTTCTAATTGGTCAAGAAGCCTTCTTGGATGATAGAATTGAATATAATATTGATGTGTGTTGTGAGGAATTCCAAATCCAATTTTAGACAATTTGCTAGTAGTGCATCTATGTCTTGCACCTTACCCTATGCTAGTCTCTTTATGTCTTGAATAATACACCCTTTAGAGAAGAGCTTAGTTATTGTTACTCCAACAAGCTTAATCTCTTTAGGTAACTAATTAAAAATAGTTAATAAAAAAATAACCCATAAGCATTATTTTTCAATCTACAAGCTAGATCACTTCATCCACTCACATATATAATATCACACCATTGTGCACACATAAGCCCACATAATGAGGAGAACTACATTGGTTTAAAGCCCTCTTTAGAGTATATGACTATGTAGGTAGTGTTCACTAGCAGAGGGGTATTTGAGGTTAGCTCGAATTCACTTGAACCCACTAACCCCTATTTTTTAAGGTGATACACCCTAATTAGAGGATCTAGGGTTTTGAGATGCACATTGATATCCAAAACCTATATGCACAATCTAGATAGAAATATGCAAGCCAACAATGATATATAAAAAGCGTAGATAGAATTTCTATAAAAAATATTTACAATGATCTAGATAGAATCATTTAAAGTATGAAAGTAGTGTTGACATGTTTCCATAGGGTGACACAAGTGTTTAAGATGACATAAAGCAAATATTCAAAATCTGATGATGGGATACATATCTTCATACAATCTAATTATACACTACACTATTTAGATCTGCATGTGTATCATTATATAAGATATGTACAATTTCTCCTTTGTATTACCATTGTCATGATATTGAATGTTGTACTTTTTATATTTTGCATATAGTTAGGTTTAGTAAATATCATCAAAATATTATTAGAATCTAAATTCATTAATTGATTTGCCTTTTAGAGTAGCTTACTCCTTAGTCGATTACAATATTTTCCAACCCTTATTTCCAAAAGGGGTTAAACATTTGGTGAACTTGGCCTCTGAGTCTTCTTATACAAATCTTAGCTTGTTCAACGATTTTAAGCCTTTTAGGGTTTGGGATTTTAGTAATTTGTAGATTTGAATTTTCCTATTACTTTTAGCATCTTTATTTACATTTATAAAATGTACAAAATGTTATGACATCATTTTAAGACTAAAGATATAGAATCATTAATTAATCACATAAATACAAATCATAAATTAATTGATGAATTTTTATATGTTACACGAGATGAAATAAATAAACATATTAAGGCTAATGCATTCACATCCAATATTGGTGAACCCTTGGATGGTACAACTATTACCACATCCTCCATGGGAACAATTCATAATTCAACTCAATTATCAGTTTTAATTCCTATTTCATCATAAGTGGTGTTTTCATCCCATTCTATGACTCCTCAAATCTCAAATATAAATCCCATTGGGTCTATTATGAAAAATCTTCTAAAATTAATTGAAGATTTTGAAGTTAAGGTTACCAATATTGAGAAAAATGCTTTGAAATCAACTCATGATTTTGATTCATAAGAGGTATTACATAATCCTCTTGCACCTAAGATATCTTTACACTATTTCCAGCTAGTTTTATATAACTTAAGTTCACAATTTATGATTGCAAGGGTGATCCTTAACAACATCATCAATATTTATGTGTAGCATCACTTGATTATGCTTCAAATGATCAAATTTTGACTAAATTATTTTCACCAAGTCTAAATAAGTATGCTTTGAGATGGTTCTATGATATAATAATACAATTAGTATGAACATTCCAACCTCTATCATATGATTTTTAGTACATTTTAAAATCAATATTACTAAAAAAAGATGTCATGTGCATAAATTGTAAAGATGAAACAAGGGACGAAGGAGCCTATTAATGAATATATCTTGAGATATAAGACAATGTTGGCCAAAATGACAAATCCAATGGTAGATAAATCATTTTAAGATATCTTTAAGTAAATTTTGCTTTCCCCCTTACATGAGTCTATTATTTTTAATAAGCTAAAATATTTTGATGACTTGTGTCATATTATTCAATACAGATAAATGAAACTTATTTTATTAAACAAGCTTAATTACGTATCAAACAATCTGACAACATCTAATACCAAATTTCATATCAAACTAAGCTATAAGATAAAACCCACTAAGGTTAAAAATGAAGGAACTCCAATAGTTAATATAGTGTCATAACAACCTAATCGACTCATCTTATCCAATGTACATAAGAGATAATTTACATGATTACATGAGTCTCTAGCTTCAGTTCTTCCAAAGATAGTGAAGTGTCATATTCTATCTCTCCCTCCTCCTATGGTTATTGATATGAGTCAACCTCTATCAAAAATATATGATGCAAATGCTTATCATGACTACCACCAATATGTTGGGCATTATACAAATAGATGTTCAAATTAAAGCACAAGATACATGACCTTATTGATAATAAACAAATCACCTTTGATTATTCTCTAAAGGATTAAGGATCACAACCTAATGATCATCAAAATCAAAATATATTTAACAATACATTACAAGATCATTTTAAGGAAGCATTGGAAGTGCAAATGGGATGTAATACACATCCTTCTCCATAAAATTATGGGAACCCATTAGATGGTATTATTGACACACTTACATGTGAGATACCTCATATTGTTCAAAGGCATTCTATTTCATTTGATGACAATGAGATTATAAATGATGACTTAGATCTTCATTCACTATTTTTGAGAACACATATTGATCACCATCCTATACACAATGTTATGGTTGATAATGGTTCTAGTGAGAACATATCTACCATGACATTGCTCACACATTTTGGATATACATAGGATGAATTATACCCTTTGACCAAAATAGTCAATGCATTTATTGGAAAAGTATAACAAGTTTTTGGTGAGATAGATTTATCTTTACAAGTTGGTCTAACACGTGTGACCACAACATTTTTAGTTACACCACATACATGAGTCTTTGATATGTTATTGGGACAACCTTGGCTTCATAAGATTCATGCAGTACCTTCCATAGTGTGGTTGTCTTAAATATATTCATTCCAATAGGGTAATTATAGCTTCAGGGATTCAATATAAATATCTATTGCAACAAGCAAAACATTTTCCATGACAGTTAACTATACAACCTACTAAGGCTAATCATGCATGAAATGGTAATAAAAAGGCAACCCCTATTCCTAGGCTACTAATACTTGAGATGACATTTCATTAGAGATATATATTAGATTATATGAGGTCTTCATTTACACTCCATGGCCTCGCCAATCATTGATAAAAGAACACCATGTTGCATAGAGGGTACAAAGACCCAAAATCACACCAAGGAAGTCATAAAGCATTAAACAATGGGTTCATAAACTATTATAGCCTCTACTACTTATTCGTTACCACATAGTATTATGAGGCATATATAGAGTATTACATATTCTCTAGCTATAGATTTGGCACATATACATGATCCCTCATAGCATGACTAGTTTATTGCACCATATTTAGAGTATAGAAAACCCTATGAGAATACCTTAGATGGGATCATTGGCTAGAATTATCTTTTCATATATATATATATATATATATATATATATATATATTATTCAAGGAAATACAAAAACACTTAAATATATCAAAAATACAAAAAAAATTACAATTTCACATGTTTACTAGTCTTTGCATATGTTGTTTACTTTAGATTTGAAGATATAAACTCATATATTTCATGAGTACTTGATTATGATAAAACATAAATTTGATCCATGATAAATGAGCATGAAAATATTGGACCTTTCTTATTCCCATGTGACACATTGTGTTGGGGGCCATTGTATTTCTATTTGATCATAATTAAAATAGGTTATATTATTTTATGATCATTGTCTATTATCACATTGAGATTATATACGAACATTTACACATGCATATACTCATGTTATTATCTTACACATTGTACTTGATATGATACTGTGCATGACATTTTTTGAACACATGTATGCAAGGACTAGTATGGCGTATTTATGTTATTTACTCATATTTCACTTATTTATCTTATCACATGGATTAATTGAGTGTAATTTTTTTTTGCTTCCTTGTGTTTATTGTGAAACATTTGACCATGTTATTTGCATATTGGCCCCAGTTCCTTGAGTGTTGCTTTTTTCTTCAGTGTGTGGATAATTGATTATGTCACCTACTTGAGTGTGTGACATTTAAACTTGTCTTTTGTTTTTGGTCTTCTTACACCCATCTTTGTGTGACATTGAGCGCTCTTATGTATGTGATTGATTATCTATTAATATTTTTACTTCTATATGTTACCATGATACACATCATATATCTTAGGATTATTATGTTTGATATGAGTTTCATTGATACATCTAATTCAACACGATACCACTATATGATTCTTTACTACATGATTCATACATATATAACATGAATATCGTATCCTTTTGAGATATGGTGATTATAATTTTTCAGTACCCTCACCTCAAAGGAGGGGGGCATGTCATAAAGGCATGACTCCACATACATACAGTTGGAAGAATTATCAGAATTTGATACAAATTATGTGATTTAGATATACACTTGTGACATAATCTTATACATTTGACACCAATTTTCATTGATTTAAGATAAAGTATTTCATATTATTTATGCATATTATACATAGTTAGAGAGAAAAGTTTACATTTTTATAGATACTTTAGCTTGAGACATATTTGAGGTGCATATGACATATAAATACACCAAATTACAGATACATTATTCATATTATACCACTATTTATGCATTGACCCTATCAAGATGCATTGTTTAAGTTTCAATGTGATGTAGCAGTTAGTTCCTTTGATTAGTGCAATCAATATTTTTCACCCTTAATGGATTTGGCACTACTATTATTGTGATTTGATGTGGTTACCATTTGACTTAGGTGAGATTGGATAGATTATGTTTCCATTTGAGTTGTGTGATTGAGATTCAGTGCTCTTGATGGACTTGGCATAACTCACCCTTACACCAGATTGGGGGCTTGA
Source organism: Torreya grandis (assembly GCA_037957365.1). Lineage (NCBI taxonomy): Eukaryota > Viridiplantae > Streptophyta > Pinopsida > Cupressales > Taxaceae > Torreya > Torreya grandis. Next base: position 1,658,273 of record JARHVA010001498.1, on the reverse strand, counting down.
TCATCCTCCAATTTCCCACATCAAATCTACAAGGTTCATTTATGAACCTCTCTCCAATGTTTTAATTAGGAAACATCATTACCAAAGCACACTATTAAAGGGTAATATGGTTGCATCGATACATAGGTGTAGTCCTTCCTTCCTCTATTTTGTTTCAAGCAATTTGAATTATTTATTTTCAGATTATATACACTAATTACACTTGTAACATCCTCTTGGTTATAGGTCATACACATACAATAAATTCAAATAGTTCTAAAGTCAAATCAAGGTGTGTTTTACACACCACAATACGTATTTATTTCCTTTAACCTATTAATTTCATCCTTATACATTACTAGAGGGAAAATGTAGATACTCAAACATATATACATACATACATACATACATATACATGTGTGTGTGTGTGTGTGTGTGTGTGTGTGTGTGTGTGTGTGTGTGTTAAATTAGTTTTTTACACTTAGAAAATATCAGTCCTGGCTCTCTACCCTTTAGTTCTTGACCTGCCTCACAACTAAAAAGATTGTGTTTTCCATCTCACTATGCGTAAATGCTTATCTTATGGTCTAACCATGATATTTTGATTACCTAGATCACTTGTATCCCATAGTATCTTAAAATTTGATATATATCCTTCAATTTCAAGTAAAGAAATTTAACAAATTTCTATCTTCCTAGACACTTACATTCAAACTTGGACACTAGTATCAATGCTAGTGTCCTTGTTCCAATGCATATGTTTATAGTTTATAAACACTCAAATTTGAAAATATTTTGATATATACAAATCAACCTATTTGTTTCCTTTAACCCTAAATTATGATAAATATTTCAAAATATGTGGTACAAATACAAGTTTAATCCCACTCATTATTCATCTATAAATCACCTATCAAACTTACATCACACTACCAAAAATCAATTACACAACTAAGCTATTTTGCACTACTCTTTTCTATTTTCAAATTAATCATAAGTGCAGTCATATTACGGGTCTGAAATATTTAAAGAACAACCCATGATAAATATTTTTCAAGTTACAAGCTAGATCATTTCATGCACTCATATATAACATATTACACCATTGTTCACACATAATCCCACATAATGAGGATAAATGTATCAATTTTAAACCCTCTTTAGAGTATATGGCTATATAGGTAGTGCTCACTAACATAGGGGTCTTGAGGTTAGCTCAACTTCACTTGATCCCACTAACCTCTATTTTTTAAGGTGGCATGCCCTAATGAGATGATCTAGGGTTTTGAAATACACATTGATATCCAAAACACGTGCACATAATCTAGACAGACAAACTTCAAGGTGACAGTGACATCTAATAGGTGTAGGTGGAATTCTTAAAAATATTTTATACTACAATCTAGATAAAAGTGTTGAAATCAGGATAGTAGCAATGACATTAGTGTCCATGGGATGATGTAAGTGTCCAAGCTAATGGAAAGAAAAAAATTATAATCTAATGATGGGATCTAAAACTTTAGACAATCCACATATGCACCTACACTACTTAGATTTGCATGTGCATCATTATATAAACTAAGTATAATTTATACTTCATATTTCTATTTTTACTTTTTACATTTGGAACATTCTTAGATTTAGTACATTTCATCAGAATATCAGTAGTATATAAATTCATTAATTGGCCTACTTTTTATAGTAACTTAATTTTTATTCGATTAGGCTAATCTCTAACCCTTATTTCTAAAAAAGGTTAAACACTATGAGATTTTGTCACTAGATAAAGCGTTTGCATATTATTAAAATAATAATCAAACAACTTTCATTTTTGTTTTTACTCCTCCCAAAATCCCCATGCCTCAAAATAACACATCTTAAACATGAGTTAAGAATAATATGATAGGCCTACAACCTATCATACATCTTTCCAAAGCAGTTCATGAGAGTACCCTAAGATTTATGATTATCCAAGTGAAAGATTAAGAATAATTTTAAAATGGAAGCTAATCAAAATTCATCCTATTCATTCTAAATTGTATTCACATAATTCTTCTAAATCCAATTAGTATTGTGCCTACCATAGAATCCATGGGCATTTAAAAGATCGGTGTTAGGCTTTAAATCAAAAAATTGTTTGTCATATTAACATGATGACATTGAGATTAATACATATCTTAATGACATTGAAACATATCTTAAACAAGAATAACCTAATATAATAGATGTGTTCCTTACAATAGAAGATTCACTTAAACTAGAATCACTTAAGTTTTTCCTAAAGAAGAAGTGTGAAATAAATAAATTATTAAATGCATACCTAATAAAACTAATGCAAAAAACAAGGGCTATAATAAGCCCACAAAGACTCTCATCTTCATAAAATATCCTCTTAAATCATTAGTTCTCACATAGATAGTAGGCAATACGACAACATCATGGTTGATAATTCATTAAAAATTAATACATGTAGTGTTTCCTTTCTTGATGCTCTTGGATTTTTTATTGAACATTTAATTGAGACTCCTTTATCACAAAAAAATAATAGTTCATTCAATGGCCTATGTGTGTTGGTCCCAATTTTAGTCTTGAAATATTTCACATTGATCCTACCTTACTTAAATACAATTTCATGTTAGGAACTCCTTGTTTAAACTCAATTAGAAACATTTATAACCATACCTTGCTTCTCTTCAGCATTTACATGTAGTGGGGAATGTTGTTGTCCCATCCATCTATAGAACTTGCCATGCAATTATCACTATAAAATGAAGGAAACCTATTCATCTCTCCTAATATGATTCATTGGGGCATGTGTTCCATCCCCTCCTCACCCCCACTACATCTTACCCATTGAAGGATAGTTTATGAGTACTGAGCCTCATATGAGCATTCCACTCTTCTAGTTACACACTTTAAGCACTAAATCATCATATGAAACTACTTGTCCCATGCAATTGTATAAAATTTATGACATATCAATTGTCCTTATCTTACTATTAGGGAAATTATACCCTCCTATGTCAATATTTTCATGATGACACCAATATTTCATAACATTGATTCATGTTACTCCTTAGAGTGGGGTGTAACAATTGTCCTCACATGGATTTCACCTAGAGCCATCTTAGTTTACATACAATGTACATGATTATTATAAACATATGTTTCTAGGATATTGACCACTTTGGTTATGTTATATTCCTAAAATATGGTGTAATTAACATTTTTTTTGAGATGAGTGATTGAAGTAATAAGTTTTCCATCCCTCACCTGAAAATGAGGGCATATATATACCAAAACCAATTTTTGAGCACTTTCTTTCTGTAGTGAAAGTTAGATTTATGTGGTTTTTTTACATAAATTATGACCGTAATCCTATTTATTCAAATATTATATTGTAATTCTAATATTAAGTGCATCATAAGAGGGAAAAAATACAATAAGAACTACATCACTTCTCAATCTATTCTAAAGTGTATACATACCTACGGATGATATATTTCTACTCAAAATGACTTACATCACATCATTGCATCATATACCAAAAGAAGGCTTAAGATAATTTGTTTCTATACAGTGATTCTCCAAAAGGTTACATAGAAAATTATCAATACTTGCACTATCCAGATTTAGTCTCAAAATCTATTGACCCCAATTATTTTTAAGTCTAGTGGTAGGTTTATTTTTTTGAAAATTATGTAGCAATGCACAAGGCACAACTTTTGGTAAAATTTGGTAGTGCACAAAGTAAAAGGGTGAAATATTTTAAATACCATGTGCCTACTAAATTTCATTAATATTAAAGGTTTTGATTAAGTCCAACAACACACCATCTAAGAAAATGGCACATGAGTAACAAATGAAGCAAACACTCCAAAATGCCTATAAGCATAAAAGGTGGAGGGATGACTATCATATGTCTTAATGTACATGTTGCAGATGCATAAGAATACAAATTTAATGAATGCACTCATATTGTAATGTTGATCAATGTAAATCATAATATGCAAGGATCATAAAGACATTTGCTTAAATCAAGGAGTTAAAATCAAGGGGCACAAATCTAGGATCTTATGGTAAAGCGATTCATACATATTTGTTTGTGTTTAGCTATCTTTATAAAAAAAAAAGCAAAAAATAAATGAACCATGATCTATAATGAGTTTTAATTTAATGACAAGGTGGTACTTATGTCTATAAAATCCAACCATGCACCCATATTTAGGGTAGTTATTGTTTAAAATTTCTCATTTGAATACTATTTATTGGTATTTTATAATGTAAATAGGGTGAAATCAAATATGTTATGAAATATTATTAATATATGGAGTTGTTCATTAATGGATTCTCTTGATTCAATTGTGTAAATGCATTAACAATCCTTAATATAATTTGAGATCTATTTTCATATGCATGCATTTGTACTTTTTTATTGGTTAATCTATATAAATATGTTTTAGTGGAGTCTCTATTTTATTAACTTTCACAACTACCCAAACACACTTGAGTGATATCTTGTTGCACCTCGGGTGAGCATGCAAGACCCACTTATGTAATGTGTTAGTGTATCAACTTAATCTTATATTTTAGGGATTATGATAGTTGAAAAGGTATTTAGATGAGTGCATGAAAAACACCTATATAATCACAAGCTCATCCTAAGGTGTGATCATTTCTTGAGTCTTTTGCTTGTCTTAAAATATCAATTATGTTTGTTTATTGTTTATAGCCACTAAGGTAAATCTGATTTACTATTTTATAAGTTTTATATGATAGATCTTCCTTGTGAACTATTTTAGTTTGTTGTGCACATGTTATTTAAACATAATAAAAATTTATCTAAAAACTAATTTGTGAATGCATCCATTCTTCTAAAAATAATACCTTCTAGGGTTTCATGATTATTTTTTATTTTTTAAATCTATGTTCATATATATCCTATGCAATAAAACATTAATATGTAGTAACAATATCAAATAAATGATTAGACATAGGTATATATAAACATGTAATTTAAAAAAACCAAGAAATATCTATAACATGAAATAAAGGAACATGTATCATAAGAAAAATGAGAAAATGTGTAATAAAATGTATATGTTTAAAAATATACATGCCTTGAAGGCCATGTCATGTTGCATTAAGTACTTATCCATGCTGTGGGGTTGGTGATGATTCCCCCAATATGTATCATTTTATATTAGGTCATCATCGTCAAAGTCTTGGTTATGTTAGTATTGAACATAAATCTTAAATTCTTAGGTGTATTCATATTAGTCATTGATCTTAAACTTTGGTGTATTTTTAGCATCCTAAAGAGGTTGAATTTATTTCTAAAGGCTACCCTTTCCCATGTAATAATCTTGGTCTTATCTTGGTCAATAGGCATTTGAATCTTTCCCCTAAAGTGATGCATCTTTATTTTTAATTTCCTTTAGATATATGATATGTGCAGAATTATTTGGACTTATGGGATTATGGTCTATAGATTCAATCTATCTTGTGAATAGGTGCCAACTTAATTAATTTTTTTCCTATTAAGTATTGTAGTATGTTTTATTGATTATTGAAAAAAAATACGGTTGTATTAAGATGTATCTCATTGCTTGTGTTGCTCTTTACTTAATCTAAGTAGTAAATGATTTCTTGTTATGCACATGGGTTTTTTCAATGTATGATTATTTAGGAGGTGAGGCTTGGACCTTAGGCTTGACTAATCCTTCTTCTTCTATATCGATAGCCATATATACTAGATAAATGAATTATTTACATGTTATTCCATATAACTATTTTTGATGGTCTAAAATTTCCAATTAAGTGTAACCCACATTTTAATCACAACATGTGAATTTATACTCATTGTCAGAATACTCTTTCTATAAAACCCTCAAGAGATAATTTATTTTTTTCTATCCTAATTATAATCTACCTAAAGTAATGTTAAATTAAGACTTGAAAGATAAAATAGAAGAGAGAAACAAGAGAAAAAAATGTAATGATGCACCAAGATGGAAATGGTTGATATTAGGATCCTCCTTTGCCTATGTATAACACAATTTTTTTAATATACAAGATAATTTGAAATAAAATGCATGAGAAAATCCAAGAGGTAAGATATAACTCAAATATGTAAATGGAGCTAGAGAAGCAAGAATAAATCTAAAGGGTAGAAAATAAGAACCACAATTTTTTTTTATTGCAATAAAATTTACACAGCTAGAAATATGTCACACAAGGGATTTTATTCTATACATGAATAAAAATTGAATCCATGACACCATGAAACAAAATGAATCCCAAGTGGATCCAAGAAAGAGACCACAACAAAATTTCATATGTTTTTACAGTAAGGACCTATGTGCTTAAATATAGAATAAGAAAAAGAGAGGAGAGAGAAAAATTGAATATTCAAGTACCCATTACCATTCTAGAAAAGAACTCAATACAAGACCTTATGTTTTGTCCATTCTCTATCTAGCATTTTAAAATTGAGTGGCTCAATAAATTTCTTCAAATTATTTATGCTAATGTTGCCTTACATGTTTGCTTGCCTTAGCTTTGATTTGTGGCTTTTTAATAAATACTAAGTAAGTGGAAGCTTTGATTTCAAACATTTAATAGAAGATTTTATGGTCTTTCTTATTTTTCATGTGAGCTTCTTTTAAAATGCATTTTTTTTTAAAGCTCAGCTTGTTTCTGTCTATTTTTAAAAGAAATTAATTAATTAATATTCTCGTAGCTTCTCTTTGTATCTATTTTTTTTAATATACAATCTTTTATTTAAATGAGTGAAGTGAGCCCGATAATTAAATAAGGTTTTAGATTTATAGATTAAAAAAAAAAGCAATATTTTATCTCTATAAGATTAATAAAACACTTTTAGATTAGAGAATTTAACTAAGTTTTATCTCATAGGACCATCTTCCACAAGAAAAATTAAACTAAAAAATAAAAGTAGCTTGGTGTATAATTTTCTCAATAATTTATATTGATATATGTTTTGATAATATTGATAAAGATATGTTGTATTTCATGATCACATGGTTAATAAATCAAAGAGTGCATAGGAAAATGAAATCTAAAGATGTTTATATGCATATCTTCCTTAGGAACTTGCTTAAGATGTTGAATACATTTGTATGTGGCTCTAGGTTTGTTATTGATAATGTATTGATATAGGAATAATTCTTAAAAATAACCTATTGAATATAAGTGCCCAATAAGAAAATAATAGAAATAATCTAAGGCTTCACCAAAAAAAAATTTATCAAACAAATTAAGTACAATCAAGGGATGATCCTTACAATTTTATATAGATGAAAAACATCTTATGAAGGTATGTTTAATTATCTCCATGGCCATAAAATAATTAATATGTTGGAATTATCAAGTAATGTGGAATAGGCATGTTAGGTATGTATTTTGTAAATAGGATTGGATGGTGTAATGTTGTCCTTAAGGTTTGATTTAAAAAATTCTTGATGGAAGGATAAACTACACTCTTTTATTTGTAAGGTTCATATAACATGCATCACATTCAATAGCTCATATGTAGGTGTAGTCATCTAAAATGTCACTTGAATGCAATGAGTGTTACCTGAAACCACTCATCCTTAGCTTAGCCCTAGACCTATCTTAGGACCTATTTAGACAATTATTTAGCTTTCATTTGAGCCTTATGCATCCTTATACATATCAGAATCAAATTCAGACCCTTTAGGCATCCAAGCCCCTAGAGCCTCAAGTTCTACCACCCAAACATTAGCACCATAATCTGGACACTAGCACCCCATGTTAGTGTTTCTATTAAGTGATATCACCCCTTTCCCTCTTTTTAGCCCCAATAGATATCTTTTCAATCCCAAAAAAATATAGGGTCAACCTAGAACTATTTAAAACCCCACACAAGCACCAAATTAATATATATACATGACTTCTAACCCTTTATTCACTAGATGGAAATCAGATGCAAAATAGATAAACAAGATTAGAAAAATTTGTGCACAATCAAGGTTATTAATCCCTATTCTACCCTACTTCTGCATACAATTATCTACATCCATCCCAAGTTCATAATACATATATTTATAGTTTCAAGCCTCTCTCAAAGCACTCAAGTCGACACTCATACTATCATTCACTTACACTTACATCAAGCACTTAGACATGATAAATGCATCAGGGTTGATCCCTCCTTGAAGTATTGGTATGTAGACAACTCTAAAAATAATGGAATGATGAGGATGTCTAGTCTACCCCACTAACTCATTTTTCTTATAGCATTCATTGAAGCCCTTGTAAGCATAACCTAGGGTTTTTAGAGGCAAATAGATTTACAATAAAAATTATCAATCATATAGATTTAAAATTTAGATAAAAACTAGAATATGACATGTTTTACAAAACCCATAAATTATTTTTAAATATTCTGAGTGGGACATTAGTAGTAAAAGTGGACACTAACACCACATTGCTACTATCTAAGGGATAACGTTATTGTCTAAGAGGGTTTATAAATCTTGGATATTATTTTTGACACTCAGACCAGCTCCTATACCAATTTTTAACCTTAATATCATCCATCTCAGTTAGTTTCTAGCTAAGTATTCATTTGTATCATTTATTATTATTTTTGGAAATATCATATTAGGTCAATTTTCATACAAATTAGTGGTTGTATTTATTGAATATTTCTACCCTCATTTACTATACTCAAACTCTTTAACAACCTAAGGATTAAAACATATAACCCTTAAAATTTAAATCATTTAGTGAACCCAACTTAATTTGAATACTACTTTAAAACCCTAGTTCCATTCTAGGGTTTACCTTCTCCATTTTTGTGTAATAAATTAGGGTTTATTAAATTATATTTTTTATTGATTTTTACATAACCTAACTGATCCATATTGGTCCTCTATTAGGATTTCATTTATTAAATTTCAAATTTTTTGTATAAACCCCTCCAAACTCTAGATATGCATATTAGGTCCTCATACACTTAAAAATTAGCCCATAGGGTTTCAAGCAAATTTTTGATTTTTTCTACACATTAGGCTAAATATTTAACATAATTTAAAATATATTTATTTTGGATTATATTATCCCTATAGTTTTCTTATTGTTCATTCTTCGTATCCTCTTTTTTGAAAAGTTTAGAATGACTTCCAAAAAATCTCTTGCCCCTCACCCAGTTGATCAATTCCTTAAATTCTCACATAATTATACAAATGAATAGACAAATATTCAAAATTACACACTAGCACATGATAATGAGAATTATTTCATTTATAATGATGATGATGATGATTATTGTTGTAACGATGAATATGATGATTATTATGCATGACAATAAAGTATTGATGAGGATAGATTAGATGCAACTTCTTCTCTTTCTCCTCTATCTTCTCCTACTTCTCAAAATTAGACTAAAAATATAAGGCCAAAATAACCCCTTCTCAGTAATGTTTGGTTTCAATTCAATTCTAACTTTTCAACCAATTTTTCTACATCCTTATTCAAATTAAAGGAATACAATAACAATAAAATTGATTTATGTTTGTATGGTTCAAGTAACATTATACATAATGTTCCTAGCATAGAAAATAAAAATGCACATTCTTTACCCTTTTCAATTCAATTTAAAAAAGCATGTACAAATTATATTTCACCTTTTACCAATGCAAAAACTAAAGTGGTTGATATTATTTTATCACCTTCTTTTACATTTCATGCTCAACACAATGATTCTATGAAAAATGTAGCTAATTCAAATATCTCCAAATCTTCCCTTACATGTCATAATATGCCAAATGAAAACATGATTGTGACTTCTACCCTTGACTCAAAGATTGAAAATAATGATCATATATGCATTCTATATACACATAATATTTTCACATTTTTATCGATTACTGATGCTTTACATCTTGCAAAAACCCATCGTGACTCAATCTCTCTAAGTGCATACCTTAAGGGGTGCACCGAGAAAGGGGTGGGTAGACCTTTGGTGCTTCATAGGACTATTGTCTCTTATTGTCATATTATTCCCTATCCATTCAACTCCTAAAACCTTTCCTTAAGCTATCTCTCTTTCCTTGCACATTCCTCTAATATTTGCCTCTTTTATCCTTCTTTCCCTTGCTTAGTACCCTTTTTACCTATTCAGTAAGCTAGGTCAACCTGGTCGACCTAGCACAGCCTAGGGTCACTTTAGCTCTTTAGGCCTAGTTTCTATCTAGACAACCTAGCACAAACTTTAGACATTAGCCCGATAATGTGCCAGGTCGACCCGATCGACCTAGCACAACTGACATGTCCAAATGATTTTTGGGTACTCATATATATACAAGGTCATTTTGGTCATTTCCATATGAATACAATCAGGAGTTATTATTCACTCGTGCTTCTTCACAATTTGCTCTTCCACCATTCTACTTAAGAAATATTAGCTTAGATTTATTATTTGCATAATTTTAATCTTGTGGATAGGTCTTGGATGCTTTGGCCTAACAAAGTAATCCTTATGAACCACAACAACCTCTTACAAATCCCCATTGACCAAGGGAGAGATTGAGTCACGACAGGTTCACATTCAAGGACGTATATTCTAACTTTGTTTTCCTCTCTTTTAGTAGATAGAAGTAGCATAAGTGTTGGCTCGAATAATATTACTCCTCTTATTCCATGTATTAGGACGTTACTCATACTTACTTTATTTGAAGTTCCCCAGACATGTATTTTATTGCTTTACATCTAACCCCTTACTTTGTGCCACAAGATTTGGTGAGCACTAGATTATTTTACTTACTTGTTTATTATCATAAGTGAATATAAAAACCATAGGACTTTTTTAGGGTTATTGTGTTAGACTATAGGCTTTAAAACCCTACCTAGCATGATGTGTTATGACAGATGATACAAGTGATCCCCTAATCAGGTCTAGCGGATCCTCATATTTGTCATGCTCCCACTTAACAAGTGTGTGCCCCAATCAGAAGCGTAAGTGTGATCTATCTTAGCTGATCCAAGATTAATTTATATGCACCATGTAATTCTAATTGCATACATTTTGGTGAACTCGATGTAAATACTATCCCACCGCTAGATGGATTGTCTTCATATTTTCATTTTTATTTCCTTTTTTATTTAGCATTAGCTTCTCTTTGGCTTCACCTTCATTACATTTTAGTGAACCTAACGTGAATCATAACCCACCGTTGGTTGGATTATCTTTACATTTCCATTTTTGTCTCTTTTCTTATTAGTACTAGCAGGATTTCTTTCACTAATTTCATTATTTTTATTTTATTCTTTTATCATAATTTTTATCATAATTTTTATCACTTGTTTATTCCCTATTTTCATTCCCTATGTCATCATGAATCTAATGCATTTTATGATTTGTAAAATGGATGAGTAGAACTAAATATATAGGCAAAAACAATTTTTATGTCTGTTATATTAGGTTGACCTAGTGCTTTTTCTGACCTCTGTACACTGTATTAGGTTGAATTGGTTGACCTAGTACTATATTTAGACCCTATATTTTATGTTAGGTTGATCGAGTCAACCCTGTACTATTTTCTTTCTTCTATGCTTTCTAATTTAGCTTTTCGATTTCCTTATATGTCTAATTTAGTTCTATATCTACCTAATTTAGTTCTCTATCTCTGTCTATTATTATTATTATTATTGCTTAGCATTATTTTGCTTTTATCCTTAAGCATCATGTCCCTCATTAGAATCTTCTTGGATAACCTAAATCCATTTAGAGACTCTATGGGATTCTCTTTGCTTCTTATCCTTTCCTATATCTTCTTCATATTTTTATTTGTTGGGGCATCTTGTGATGCCCATCCACACATTACTTTAACCTTTGGGGCATTTTGTGATGCCCACCTTCATGTCCTTTTAGACTTTGGGGAATCTTGTGATGCCCATCCCTACATCTAATTACCCTTTAAGGAATCTTTCAATGCCCACTCTTATTCTCCATTACATGCTATCAAACTAATTCAACTCTAAGAAATATTTTGAGGCACATAGGATTGTATTTCACATGCTCATCTTTGATATAGCCATTAATGTAAGATATATTTCCTTATTTTCATGATTTATCTATATATCTATCTAACATATTTTTGTAGGTTACTTTAGCATGGGTCCCTCCCTATGCAGTAATTTCCTTGCTTTTCAAACCTTTAGTCCTCCCTTTTGATCTTTTGGTTTCTTGATGTACCATAATATTCATCACTTATCTTTTTATTCTCCTTTTGCTTGCCTTATGTTGTTTTGGCATCCTCTTGGGATTTTATTTTATGAGTTTCTTGGTCAGACTATGGATAAAACCCAACCCTCCTCATAAAATGACCATCCTTTTTATTTTTAATTTCTTCCTTTTCATTCTTTTGTTGCTTGTCAATGTTGTTTTGTCATCATTTGGGTCTTTCTTTGTGAGGTAATTTTTACAAAGTATCCCTCAATTTTTGCTTATTGGCACCCCTTGGGTTTTTCATTTGTGAGTTGCTTGGTAAGACCATGGATAAAACCTAGTCCTCCTCATAAAATTACCTTTCTTTTCATGTTCTTTGTGATCCTTTTATTTAGACATTAGCTTTTGCTTCTTTTTCTAGATGGAATATGTAAACAATATATGTTAGCATGTTTTCCTTCACTTCCCATAGTCTTATGATAAGGTATCACACCTTTGTTATCATTGTATTCCTTTTTTACCTTTGTCACATGTTTTGCAATTTGAAGAAATTCAAATTTGTTACATGTGTCATTTTCATCTTGATTTCCCCCTTTATTTCACATCCACATTTGGATAAAACAAGGTTGAAGTCAAGACAACACTTTTATTTCACCTGGATTTACGAGACTTTTAGACCCTATGCTTTTTGATTTTATCTCTCTTAGTACCCTTGTCCCAAAGTTTTCAAATGAAATTCATCTTTATCACCCATGTTTGGTCTTCCAAATCCGTATGAAGGAGGATTTTTTTTAAAAAAAAAAGATAAAATCCAATCATTTGAAAGGCAATGATATCTAAAAGGCAACATACAAATCTTAAAAGTCTAATCACACCAAAATATGTGATTAAAAGCACATCTCCTATCTCCAATCGAATCTCAAACTCCATTGTCAGCTTCAAATAGAGTTGAAGTTGTTTGGGGTGCGGTAGGCCAGTAGATTGGAATAGGGGATTTCAAAAAACTCTATAGTGCTACCTACTTTTTGACGCAAGTACCAAATCTTCACAGTAGATCGATGGCTCTATAAGGGGTCCTAAATAATGGGGAACATGTCATGGGGAGTTAGGTCCATTTTAATTTTCATGCATATAGCCTTCATGGGATGATCTATATACTCTATTTGTTGACCTAAGACTTGTGTAGCTAAGAGAATTTCTTCAGAGTCCTTAAGGTTGACAGTCCTCTTCTTTTGACAAATCAAATTTGAGTGTCTTGACTTTGATAAAGAGTTCCTCAACCTTGGTTTTTCCTTCATTCTCCCCTTCACCCCATTTCATTTCCCCCATTTATAGACAAATTGTGATTCCAAATATGTTTTCCCTCTTCTTTAAATTCTTTTTTCTTCATTTTTTAAAAACATGCCAACACTACTTTGTTTCATTTTCATCTATCTTTAGACGCAAAACAGCATGTTTGAGAAACTATGGATCATTTTCATCATGTTCTATATATTTACTAAAACTATTTTTCTTTCTTTTTCCCATTTATCTTAATTTTGTTGTTTTACTATTGCATACACCTGAGTTCGCACCCTTTTTCCTTTGTTGTGTGAGATGTGGATTGTTACTGCTCACCCAACCATGTTGTTTTCCATTTTATGCATCCCCTTTTTCCATTGATGATTGAGATGTAGATTGTTAATGCTCACTCATCAATGTTGTTTTACCATTTTTATTTTTGAATCCACTTTTTACCATCTTGTTTGACATGTATCCTTGATTTGATTTGGTGAGTTTGTCTTTTCTTACTTGAGGTTTACTTGTTTGAGTTTTTTGGTCTTTAATAGCCTTGGATTTTTGGTTACCTAATTTACTCTTATTTGACTTGGTCAATTGGTCTAACATAGCACTTATCACCTAGCTTGACAAATTCTCAAGGAAGTCACATCCACATAGCACCAGTTATCTTGGATTGTTTTGCATTTATTTATTTTTACTCCTTAGTTTTGTATTTCTAAGTTTTTCCAAACTAGTCTCTATGCCCTCCACAATCAAAACTAAAATATAGCTGACAAACATCTCGTGATAAAGGTAAGTCAAGGTACACATCATTTACTTTACAATTATTTACTTTTTAGTTAGTTTCATTTTCTATCATTTACTTTTAATTATTTTATGTTTTTTAAAATACTACAATTTTTTTTAGCATCAACATTGTATGTGTCCTTATGTTCTTTCTCAAAGCACCATCCCCTATTATATCTTAGTGACATGTGATGAGATTTGAGTGGGACATATGTATACACATAGTATTTTCACACTTTTATCAATTACTGATGCTTTACATCTTTCACGAACCCATTGCGACTCAATCTCTCTGAGTGCATGCCTTAAGGGGTGCACTAGGAAAGGGGTGGGTAGACTTTTATTTCTTTACAAGTTTTCCCTTACTGCCATATTATTACCTATCCATTCATATCCTAAAACCTTTCCCTAAGCCATCTCTCCTTCCTTACACATTCCTCTAGTATTTTCCTCTTTCTATCCTTCTTTCCCTTGCTTAGTATTCTTTTTACCTGTTTAATAAGCTAGGTCAACCTAACACAGTCTAGGGTCACTTTAGCTCTTTAGGCCTAGTTTCTATCTGGCTGACCCAACACAAACTTTAAGCATTAGATAGATGATGTACCAAGTTGACTCGATCAACCTAGTATAGCTGACATGTCTGAGTGATTTTTGAGTCAGATACTCCTATATATACAAGGTCATTTTAGTCATTTCCATATGAATGCAATTAAGAGTTATTAGTCACTCATGCTTCTTCACAATATGCTCTTCCACCATTCTACTTGAGGAGTCTTAGCTTAGATTTCTTATTTGGAGAATCTTAGTCTTGTGGATAGGTCTTGGATGCTTTGACCTAACAAAGTGATCCTTATGAACCACAACAACCTCGTGTGAAACCCCATTGGTTAAGGGAGACATTGAGTCATGACAAGTTCACATTTAGGTAAGTATATTCTAACATTGTTCTCCTTTTTTTAACTAGATAGAAGTAGCATAAGTGTTGGCTCGAATAATATTACTCCTCATTTCCATGTATTAGGTTGTTGCTCATACTTACTTTATTTAAAGTTCCCTATATATATATTTTATTGCTTTGCACCTAACCCCTTACTTTGCGTCACAAGCTTTGGTGAGCACTAGATTAGTTTACTTTTCTTGTTATTATATTAGTTTATTTTCTTATTTATTATCATTAGTGAATATAGAAACCATAAGAATATTTTAGGGTTATTTTGAGATTATGTTAGACTATAGGCTTTAGAACCCTACCTAGCATGATGTGTTGTGAGAGATGATACAAGTGATCTTCTAATCGGGTCTAGTGGATCCTCATATTGGTCATGCTCCCACTTAACAAGTGTGTGCCCCAATCGTAAGTGTAGGTGTGATCTATCTTATCTGATTCAAGATTTATTCATGTACACCATGAAATTATGATTACATATACATTTCAATTATAGCTAGTGAAAACATGCATTGCATTATACCTATACATGATGATATATTGCATAGTAATAAAAAGTTAAAATCTTCAACTCCTATTTTTTAGCATGAAAATAATATTTATTATACTCTTACATCTACAAGTGAACTAAATTCTAATTTTGATGAAACTTGGAATAATGTTGATTACTATGACTTTAGTGAAGAAGATATCGAGTCTAGTCCTTCTCATTATCTCCCTAACTCACCCATCTTTCATGTTCAAATTGATTGCTTATCAAATGTTAATACAAATGATAATATGTCTTTAGATAAATAAGTACAAACTTACACTCATTTTTTTAGCTTACAAACTATACATTTTCATGATAATTATGTGTCTTCTATTGCACTAGCATGTGATACTTCTTTACCAATTAACAATACACGGGATACCAATGAATCTCCCTCACCCCCTTACTATAGTATAAAACATTTATCATTCTAACCTCCATGAGGTCATATCCAATTTCCCTCTCACCAGGTCCATGTTATCACCCCTCCAAAGGTTATGATGAGCAAACTCACTATCTCTACCCATGTTCCCCAATCTAGTGTACTAATGGCTAAAATTAATAATAAGATTCAAGAGTTAAATGAAACCCTTGATGATGTTAATATACCTTCACAAGAGATAATATCCTTGATGCATGTCATGGGTGATTTACAATGACAGGTACACCAATTCATATTGGAAAGTAAATCATAATACTCTTGGGTCGATTCCAATGTCATCCATGACAATCCTATCCTACATAGAATCTTCAATACAAAGTTACCATCAAACTTTCAAATACCAATATTACCAAAGTTTAATGCACATGGAGATTCATACTTACATCTTCAACCCTAAAAAAAATCTATGGAACATGTCAATAATAGATTATTCTTTTACAATTATTTCCACAGACTCTAGAGGGTGATGCATTAAATTAGTTTCATCATTCACTCCCCAGTGGTTTACTACATACATACGATGAGTTAGAATAAGTATATCTCATGCATCATATTAAGAATAAGGGACATAGGACATATATGACAGGTTGCCTTCACTACACCAGGGTAAGTTAAAAATAGTAAATGATTACATTATATGATTCAAATCATGTATGCAACAGTTGATCTCTCAGGTAACAAATTTAGAAGTACATCTTTGCTAGAGGCCTCATTTTTCCTCTTGTATGCTTGTATTATGAGCTATAGATTTAATATATTAAAAATATTAAACTTAACCCAAAATTACAATAACATTAAAGGGAGAGAAATATAAGAACAATAAGCAATTAGAAATGAATTCTTACCATCACCTTATTCCTAATGGCTAATCTCCAAGATCTTTAAACCGATTCTCCAATGCTTTTAGACTTGCTTATGGGATTGCTTGATAATGGCTTCAAGATGAATATAATGGCTTATTTAGGTGTTAGAATAGATGCAAGTGTAAGGATTAAGAGCACAATTGATTACCTTGTATAAGCAACTAAACATGGAATTTAACCAAAAGTAATATGTAACTAGAATTCAGAAACAGCACAGAATATGAGAGATAATACAATCTTGTATTAACACTCTTTCAGAAAGAAATACAATGAATAAATCACACTCTTCCCACACCTCTTGGGCATACAGTAATTCTCCCTCAAGAGTTCTCTCTCTCACACAATCAATTACAACCACAACTCAAACACAGAGTTGTTCCCTCCACCAGTCAGTAACAATACTGCAGTACTCAAAGTACTCCAAGTAGATCTCCCTGATCTTGCTCCTTGTTGTGTTGCAGATCTCTTTTGACCTTGCACACACACACACCTGCAGATCAACTGACCTTACCATGTAGATCTCCCTAATCTTGCACACCTGTAGATCAACTGATCTTACTTACCATGTAGATCTCCCCTGATCTTGCTACCTGCAAATCAACTGATCTTACAATTGGAAGGATCTTTTCCTTGTCCTTGATTACAATATAGCCCCATGGGTCTCTTAAATAGATCCCATACAAACAATAATTAGACTTTCTAATTATAATAATTAAAAATGCAGACTCAAGACTAAAATTAGTCTTTTACATGCAAACTAATTGTCCGTCTAAAATTAGACTAGTTTTGGAAGCGCATGCAAACGCACACACACACAGATTGTCGATGTCGGTTCCTATTTGACTGATGTTAGCCAACCCCTAACTGATGTCAGTTACTATGTACACTGAAGATGACCAACATCGGTTGATCAAATCGATGTCAGTTACTGCAACACTCAGCAACCTCCTCTATTTGCATCAGTGAAGCTTTTAGCTCCACAACTTAACAATCTCTCACTTGGGGATAAATAGCTGCACCTATACCTATACCTATACATCATCTAATTTTATTTTCTAGCTTGTATCCCTCTTCAAGTTTAGTCTTGAAGACCAACCACCACAAATCTTGTGGTGCTTCACCTGTCATCCAAGTAACCTGCCATATCCGAATCTACATACCCATGTAGAGAAGTGCTTGACTCTGCATAGCATGTATACCTGCTATTGGTACCTCTCAGATAACTGAGAATCCACTAAACTGCTTTTTAGTGCTCCTTTCTCAAATTAGCCATAAACTTGCTGACAACTCCCACTGCTTGTTTAATCTCAGGTCTAGTACTCATGTACTCAAACTCATCATGTGATTTGAGACACTGTTCTGTGAACTGTCCATCCATAGGTGTGCTAACCAGTTCTGCATCCTGCATATTGAACCTCTCCACTACTTTATTCACATAATCATATGGAGACAAAATCAACCTATGACTTTTCCTGTCTCTAGAAATACTCATGCCAAATAATTTTATTGCTCCCAAATCCTTCATGGCAAACCTCTGAACTAACTTTACCTTTAGCTCAGCAATCTCTTGCATGTGTGACTCTGCAACAAGCATATACACTACATATAGTAACAGGATAATGTAGCTAATATTATCCAACCTGGTAAAATAAACACAATGGTCACATTGACATTGACTAAAGCCATGCTTTGTCATACACTTGTCAAACCTTAAACACCATTGTCCTGTAGCCTGCTCAAGACCATATAACCTGGCCTTCTGTCTCACGTATCCATTCTCTCCTTTATTTAACCTGGGAATCCATTCGTCTTTTAGTGCTTTCATTTCGGCTGGCAACTCTATCAAATCTCCCATTTGGTTCTTTTTTAAGGAATCAATTTCCTCATTCATGCCATGCTCCCACTATTTTCTGGATTCTACCTACATTGCCTCTTCAAAACTTCTTGGTTCTTGACCATCAGTGAGCAACAAGTAGTGTAAAGAAAGGGAATAACAAATTTGAGGCTTACTTACCCTTTTAGTCCTCCACATGGGTGTTTGAGACTCTTTAACAGCTTGTTATTCGCCCAAAATCTGTTTTGATAGTGACCGATCTCAGTCACCTCTGGCTGACCCTGGTCTGCACCCGACTGATGTCGATTCCATTTGATCATCAACGCTAGTTCCCTGACTAATGTCAGTGTCTGCTTGGTCACTGACATTGGTTCCCTGACTGATGTCGGTATCCACCTGCCTGACACCACTGACTCTGGTCTGCACATGACCAACATCGGTACCTGCCTGTTCAATGTCAATTCTCACCTAACTGACGTTGGTAACTGTGTTTTCTTATGAGTGATGATTTTTACTCGTGAGCTCACTTTATATCATAACCTTTTCCAAACTTCCTTGCTCATAATTATTTAGCCCCTTGAGCTGATCTCTGTCCATCATCTTCTCCTTGAAAACCAAAGCTTTCCTATTCTTGTCAAAAACCTCAAATTTTCTCTTTATGCAATAAACCCGATCCTTTTTTGTAGCATGAGTTTCAAAAAACCTCACTTTCTTCTGTTGCTTATAGAAATATCGATCTATGCTTTCCAAATTTGAACTCTTATCTTTTGATTCAAGAACATGCATCCCCTTCTTACTCATATGACCAAGCCTACAGAGCCACATCTTCATATCTACATCTAAAGTAGATAAACCAAAAGAAGAATCAGTAATACAAGTAGATAGATAAAGGGTACCTACTTTCTTACCTCTTGCTAAAACAAGTGCACCCTTAGAAACTTTCCAAGATTTCACTGTGAGAGTTACTATTCATCCCTCATCACCCAACTTTCCTACAGAAATTAAATTCCACTTCAGGACTGGGACATGCATGACCTCCTTCAACACCCATGTGTTGCTCGTCTGCAATTTCAGCTGCACTTTTCCTTTGCCAACTATTTGACAAGGCTTACCATCCCCTAAATAAATTTTTTCAAAGTCTCCATGGACATAATCATTGAAAAATTCTCTATTTGGGGTTGCATGGAAAGAGGCACCAAAATCTAAAACCCAAGATTCCACTTTATCCAAGGAACATACAAGAGCATCCTGTGTAACAATACCTGCAACATCTACTTCTTCATTTCCTTCATGTTGATCTTCTTTCAACCAACAATCTTTCTTTACATGCCTTTTTTTCCACAATTTTAGCAGATTATACTGCCATACCTGGATCTAGATCTCCTGCCTATCTTTGACCTTGATTTTCCTTGATCGATCTTCTCTCTTTTCCTTCCCTTGCTTTCAACACTTAAAGCATTACCTGATGATTCTCCTGTGCTTTTCTTGAAAATTTCTTCATTCAAGATTACACTAACAACATCATCAACCTTTAAGATATTTGAAGTAGACGCAGTATTACTAACTGCCATTACCAAACTATCTCAACTTTTAGGTAATGAGCATAAGATTAAGAGAGCCTTAATTTCATCATCAAAAGCTATATTGACTGAAATTAACTGATTTACTAATCCATGGAAATCACTAAAATGACTATGTACTGATCCACCTTTCAGCATTTACAAATTAAATAATTACTTCATAAGAAATACCTTATTCGAAGCTGAGGGTTTTTCATATAAATTTGCCAAAGATTTCATTAACTCTACCGTTGTCTTAGCCTGTAATAAGTTAGAAATCACAGATGATGCCAAGCTCAACCTTATAGATTCCAGAGCCTTTCGATCAAGAACATTCCATTCTTCATCTTTCATATCTATGGGCTTGCATGCAACCCCACCCAACGGTAAGTATAGATCTTTCTGATACAGATAATCTTCTATCTACATCCTCCATAATTGATAATTTTTGCCATTGAATTTCTTTATTCTTAGCTTACTTTCTTCTGTCATTGTTATACTCTCACTCAATCAAAAATCCCTGAGAGTGACCTGTAATCAACAAACACTAACCTGCTCTGAACCAATCTCTAATACCACTTGTTAAGATTAAGGAGCACAATTTATTACCTTGTATAAGCAACTAAACACAAAATTTAACCAGAAGTAATATGTAACTAAAATTCATAAACAGCATAGAATATGAGAGACAATACAATCTTGTATTAACACTCTTCTAGAAGGAAATACAATGAAGAAATCACACTCTTCCCACACCTCTTGGGCGTACAGTAATTATCCCTCAAGAGTTCTCTCTCTCACACAATCAATTACAACCACAACTCAAACACAAAGTTGTTCCCTCCACTAGTCAGTAACAATACTGCTAGTACACCAAGTACTTAAAGTACTCCAAGTAGATCTCCCTGATCTTGCTCCTTGTTGTGTTGCAAATATCTTTTGACCTTGCTATCCCACAAATCTCCTTTAACCTTGCACACACACACACACACACACACACACACACACACACACACACACACACACACACACACACCTGCAGATCAACCGACCTTACTTACCATGTAGATCTCCCTGATCTTGCACACCTGTAGATCAATTGACCTTACTTACCATGTAGATCTCCCTGATCTTGCACACCTGCAGATCAACTGATCTTAATTACCAGTAGATCTCCTCTGATCTTGCTACCTGCAGATCAACTGATCTTACAATTGGAAGGATCTCTTGCTTGTCCTTGACTACAATACAGCCCCATGGGTCTCTTAAATAGATCCCATACAAACAATAATTAGACTTTCTAATTACAATAATTAGAAACGCAGACTCAAGACTAAAATTAGTCTTTTACATGTAAACTAATTGTCTATCTAAAATTAGACCAGTTTTGGAAGCACATGCAAATGCACACGCACACATAGGTTATCGATGTCAGTTCCTGTTTGACTGATGTTGGCCGACCCCTAATCGATGTCGATTACTGCGTACACTGAAGATGACCGACGTCGATTGATCAGATCGACGTCGGTTACTGCAACACTTAGCAACCTCCTCCATTTACATCAGTGAAGCTTTTAGCTCCACAACTTAATAGCAAGATGGTATGAGGGCTTAAGATGGCTGGTATATGTATTCAGTAATGGCTTACAAGTTGTCTAATTAGTCTAACCATGCTCCAAACATGGCTATTTATAGGTTGATGGAGGAGGATTTAGATGAATTTTTAATTCATTTAAAATTCTTTGGTTTAGAGAATTATAGAAAGTTAGGGAAGTGTCTAGATCTAGAGGCTTCTAGATTAAATTAGGATTTAATAAGGATTAGTTATGGATTTAAGAAGGTTTAAGGCTTTAGGTGTGTAGTACAGGCTAGGGATAGGTTAGATAGGGGTAGTTGGAATATATATGAATTTCTAATTGGCAAGTGGGGTTAGTGGCTAATTAATGAGGTGAGATTAGTGTTTAAATGGATTTTTAGTGGGATAATGAAGGGATGAATTTTTTATGGGGGTGTATAAAGGTTAGTAGGATGTAGGAAATATTTAATAGGGAATGGGATTTCATTAATTGGTTAAGATTATGGCTATGGGATTAATTAGCAAAATTAATGGGATAATTAGGGTGAGTATATTTAGGTGTATACATTTTGTCCCTCTTTGAAATGGAATTGTGAGGGACAAAGTGATGAGTAATGGTCTTTCAAATAAAATCCATTGCATGGATAAGTTATTAAATTGAGATCGCATGATGCCCCCTCGAGGGGATATGCAGGGAGGTATGAGCTAGATGGCTACTCAAAAAGAGATCTCGAGGTGATTAGAAGACCAAGACAATAAGGGGTTGGGATGCCCTTAGTGTTGGTTAAACTATAAGAAGATGCCCCAATCATAAATGTAAGGGGATACGGTTGCAGGTGTAAGACTAGTCCCAAGGGGAAACTCACCTAAGCAACAATGATTAGCCTCTTAAGATGAGTCCTCGACAAAGACTAATGCTAGGGAGAGATGTGAGTAGATTTATGTTATAAAATAAATATTTTCAAGACAATGACATTTGTTCAAGAAATAGATAGATTAATATGGCCGTAATTTATTGACATTTCCCAGGCAAGGACACATGCAAAGGATGAATATAGGTGGATAATAGAAATATGACAGGGGATTGATGATGATAAACAAATTTTATGTAATGATTGTAACTCAACATAATTTAATAGATTTGAGTAACCTGAAGGGGATGGGGTATGGATTAGTCATTAGTAGTGGTTGAGCTATCCTTGGGAACCAATAAGTGGCCAAGTTCTACCGACATATTCTGAAGAGACCTTGGGATGATGTAGTTCTAACTTGGGATGTTGGACAAGGAGTGAGGAAATAGAAGGCCAAACCCCTGAGAATGATTAAAATGATTGAGGGATAGAGAGTAATGACTGGGAACATGATTAAATGTGATAATAGGATGGATAAATGGATAAGGGGTTAGAATTAGGTGGTTTGGAAGTAAAATAAGGTTATTGGGGGATAAAATAGAAAAGTGGGGGTAAAAAGAGTCATATTCACTCTTTGACTTGGTTGAATTTAACTCTAGATCTAGGATAATGGATTGCATCCTATGAGCTTCCCACTGTGGAGAGAGGATTCAAGAATTTCAAAGGTCAACAAACCTAATACCACCATTGAGTACCCCATCCTTAGTCATTTTTATCATTAATATATTTATTTCTTGTATTTATTAAGGGTAAAAATTAATATTGTAAAATCACAACTGGAGGCATTGCCCTAAGTTACGATTTTTTAGTCGTAAGAGGTAAGAATGATCTTACAAGCTATAATTTTGCAAAACCATATGTAGAAAACTATAGTTTTTTAATACTGAAACAATCGATCTATAGTTTCACAATACTACATGGAGAGATATGCGGTCTTACAAAACCACAAGAAGTGACCTATGGTTTTAAAATATAGCAAGAGTCAAGATGCCATTTTGATAGAATTGTTGATTAGGGTTTAGGGTTAGATGTGGTTTTGTCAAAAATTAGTTTTAAGGGTTAGTTAGGGAAGGGGATGGTTGAATAGGTAAGTTAGATACATGAATGGGTAGGTATGGTTTAGATAGAGAGGTTAGGTGGGAGTAATAGGTTAGATAAGATGCATAAGATGGATAGGTTAGATTAGATGAAGTGATAAGATAGGTGTGGTTGGTTTAATGGATAGGTTGAATCATGAGGACAAATAGGTTAGATATATAAGTAGGATAGGTGAGATTGGTAGGATTGGTCAAGGTGGATAGGAGGGGTAAATATGATAGGTACAATTAATAGGTTAGTAGTGATTGAGGGATAATAGGTTTTGTTTTGATTTAGGAGGATTTAGGAGTATTAGTTTCTAAATTACATCAACTATTGGTGCTTCATGAGATGCATAGGTTGACTCTAATGGATTATGGTCCTAGAGATGACTGGCGTATATTACATTGTGATGATGACATTTATCTAGATAGATAGGGATCTCATCACAACATTAGTGGAGTGGTGGCACTTTGAGACTAATACATTTCACTTTGTGATAGAGAAGATGACTATCACTCTAGAGGATGTGTTATGCATATTTTGGCTATCGATGAGAAGATTTTATCTATTGACAATCAAGGACCTTGAGTGGTATTGTGAAAATATTATATAAGAATCTATGTATGGGAACATGAGACACGTAGATAGATATCAACGGCACTATTAGGGATGAGTCAATTAATAGACTGACCTTGGTCTTCATGTCTCTTATCACTGGCATACTATTTCTAGACAAGAGAGGATAGTGGTTCTACTTGGGGGTGGGGGATGTAATTGTTGATATGGTTCATGACTACCATGTATTTACCTAGGGTCTCATAATACTAGGCCACCTATTTAGGGAGTTATACATGGGTTCTTATAGAGAGGTGACTAGCTTTGCATCATCATTATTGATTTAGATATGGTGCAAGGAGCATGCGGCCATTGAGAGGCCATGGGGTATGTGTAGAGCTTGATCAACCCTTAGTATTCAGTTGGTATATCATTTTGGGAGTGAAATGTGCACATGCAAGAGACATGGCATTCTATAGATAGGTTTTTGATAGCCTGAGAGATGATCAGATTACATGGATGCCCTATAAATAGGTTATATGGAGATGGATAGAGAATGTTGACATCATGAGATACATACTGATATAGTGTTACCTAACCAGGTATTGAGATTATATTATTGAGAGATATAGACTAGATAGGGTATATAGACATTTCAAATGTTAGTAGGACATCTTGGGGGGATCACCTCTTCACTATGAGTGACAGGGAGAGGCCCCAATACAAGCAGATAGTGGATAGGGTTCTAGTGCAAGTGGATTATGTGAGCATTTCTATTTTTGTATGGGATCATAAGACACCTAAGGTAGATCTAGGATTTATGGTAGTGTATACAGTGTGGTATCTTTAGAGACATCCCCAAATATTATTGAGGCCACCTTAGGGAGTGATGAGGAAATGAGTACTATGGAGACTAGTACAAGTACATGTTTATTTAAGGAGATGATGAGCATGGAATCCATAGCCCCAGGTTTAGAGGGATGACCAAGATGGATAGGATGGGGGTGAGTAGGTGGTGATAATTATAGATGGAGGGGATTAGAGAGTTGAAAGGGGAGACCAAGTTTTAGGTGGAGGAGACTAGGTGGGGAGAGGGACAAGCCCATATATTATAGGCCCCTCTAAACTACCTATCAGTGTAGGGGATCAAGCACATATGGATAGTTTGAGTCAAGAGGTGAGGGTTAGGGTGTAGAAATGGTAGGGATTACCATAGAGTGGGATAAGGATAGGTTATAGGTTATAAACTTACAATTCTATATCATGGAGAGAGAGATAGATGAAGCCTATATGAGGTCAATTTATAGGGTTGATAAGATAGATTAGGATGAGGGATGCATAGATAACATCTCTCAGGGTCAACTAAGCCAGAGTCAGGCTAGGGATGGCTAGATACAAAGCTTCTAGAGGTAGATTCAAACATGAGATGCACAGATAATGGATTTACAAGTGTAGATTGGGTAGATCCAGGTGAGGTTGAGCCATAGAGAGGCAGAGTTGCAGGTGTCCAAGAGGGATAGGGAGGATGGAGGTTCCTTATTATAGAGGCAAGGTTTAGGGGATATTAATATGCATATATCTCATTTGAATCATGAGGCATAGTATTATAGGGATTTATAAGAGGGTACAATGCCAGTCGACCAACATGCACCATCTTACAAGGCTAGTATTTCATTACATCAGCTAGTGAGGAGGCCTCCAATATAGCCATGATTATATATTTTGTGAGACATGATGTATATTGTAAACATGTATTATTATATTTAGCACATGGATACCCATGGGGCCCTCATTGTATTTATATATTTTGACTGGACTTTATGGACAGTTATGTGATTATGGGACTTGTATTATGATATATATGGTTGATGATGTTTTGATTAGATTAGACATTCGATATTCGTGATTACATGAGATGATTAGACATGGATGTATGATTAGGGGTTTTGATTATGTGATGATGATGTATAGACTAGAGTAGATAGTTGATTATTATTAATTATGAGATGATTAGATATGGATTTTATGGATTTGATTATATATTGATGATGTGGATAGTTTTTTATTTCATATATATGATGTGAATGACATGGTTTATAGATAGACTATGTGAAGTCTAATTTTTATTTTGCATGGTATAATGTGATATTATAATATAATAGAAAATGTGGTAATTTTGTGACATATGCTAAGATGAAGATAGTTAGTCCTTTGATTTTAATTATATGTCTCACAAATTGGTAATGGGTAAAATCCTCTTGCACCAAGGAGGTGGGGGGATAGGGCAGGTGTTTATTTAGTAGGCTAGAATGGTCACATAGGATAGAGGAATGATTGGAGGGAGGGGGGGGGGGGGGGGTTGGTAGTGGGGGGGGGGGCGGGGGGGGGCGTTTGTATTATGGGGGTTTGAATCCATTGGAAATGTATTAAATCCAAATTTATTATTTCACTATGATTTTAAGGGTACCTATGACATTAATATATTTGAGATCACATTCATTCAGAGTGCATAGGACTTGGAGAGAGAACTTTGTTAATGACATTCCCAATTTTTATAATGGGTAGTAATTTAAGGACATCCTCATTCCAAGTAAAGAAAAACTAAATATTTACAAAAACTAACACTTAAAAAGATAATACAAGAAGACAATGGTAAAAGGATTATGATAAATTAACAAAAAATATAAAATATTTACATGGCACAATAATATTTATATGTGGATTAGAAAAACTAAATGTATGGTTTAACTATGGACAAGGTGATTCAATAAAAAGTTTCAAAGTGATCTAAACAATTTTTATTTACAAACATTAATCTAAAAAGACAACTAAACAATGTAAAATAAAAAGAATAATGATGATGACTATTTAAAATAAGGTCTAAAACCTTAAAATGGTATAATAAAGATAAAGATGACCTAATCAAGACTAGACTTATATATATAAAGTGTGAGAAGAGGAGAATCTATAAGAGAAATGATTTTAAGAAATGTAGCTAAATGGTTACTCACAATGTTTGTTGGCCAAGTGGATTATTAAAAAAACAACTAAGAATGGTAAATAATGCCCAATAATTTTTGTGATAATCAAGATAAGGATCAACCCAAATATAACGACAATCTTAGGATCTAGAGTGAACTTTCAGGATTCGGTTATGTACAAAATGCATTATATATCTTGAATAAAAAATGTTGTATGACCCTTCGTTAGTAATGAATTAGTGGGTACCCATGGACTTATACTTAGGGAATGAATGGCGATGGACAAAATTTGGTGCAATTAAGGTTGATAAGAAGAAGAGTCATCTGGGAGGATTCAATTGGGATTTGGTTTAGGATGTTAAAATGAAACTATTGGTTTTTAAAGTGGATTAGATGTTTTAGATAACTCTTCAATAGGTATCCCCTTCACACTTTCATAAATAATCTACTCCATTATTGAAATTCATATCTCCTAATTTTGAAAAAGCACATATCTTTATAACCACTGTTAGGATTAAGATCATATGAGAGGTGAGAGGATAGGATGGAAAGATAGGAAAAAATGAAGTTATGGGAAACGAGGAAGTGGAAAGATGGATAAGAGTGCTGCCAAGTGTGGGACCCTATAGACAAAGGATTTTTTAGGCCCTCTAGGTATAAAACATTTTAAGTGCATAATTTTCATGGGCTCATCAAGCTCATCACCATCTAGAGTGGCCAATTTGTAGTCCCTTGATCCAAATCTAGCAATAATGGCATACATGGCCCAAGCAAATTTGCTTCAATTTTTTATTTCTTTTCACGCTTGGCATTAGTGTTTTTTTATTTTCTTTTAGGACTAGGTCACCAACTTTAAATTCTCTAGACTAGATCTTTTTTTGATATTGGCCCTTAAGCTTATTTTGATATGCCCTTAGGTGATCAAGAGAATTTTGATACTTCTTGTCTTATAACTTTACCTTTTGTAACCGATCTTGTCTATAGTTTTTATCTATAATCATGCCTTGCAAAGAGATTCGTAATGAGTGCAGTTTAACTTCAACAAGGCAAGACTATTTTTTCTCTATATATTAAAGAGTACAAAGTAACCCCATTAGGTGTTTAAACATTAGTTCTATAGGACAAAAGTGTAGGATATAGTTGTAGATGTTAATTTCTTCCAGCATCATTAAAAATCTTCTTAATGATCTTGATAAGTGTTTTATTTGTCTCTTTAGCTTGTCCATTACCCTGGGGATAATAGGGTGTAGAGAAATGTTACTCAATATGATAATGATTGCACAAGTCTTCTACTTCTTGGTTTTTAAATGATTTGCCATTATCTGATATAATTTTAATTAAGATTTTGAAGCGGCAAATAATTTGATTCAAAATGAATTTAGATATTTATAGACTTGTGTATATAAGTGGAATCAATTCTACCCATTTAGTGAAATACTCTATGGTTGTGATAATGAACTTATGTCCATCTGATGATGTAGGGTGAATCATGTCGATAAGATCTAGTCTCCAGACTAAAAATGTCCATGGGATCATTATAGGTTGTAGGTCTTATGTGGGGGCATGTATTAGATTATCATGCTTCTGAAAGGCTACACATTTGCATACATATTGGAAAGCATCATGATCCATGGTTGGCCAATAGCATCCAATCTAGAGTAACTTCTTGGCCAAGGTCATCTCACTAACATAGCCTCCACAAATATTGTCATGGACCTCCTTGATTTTGAGAATAGCATCTTCTGATGTCAGGCATATTAATAAGGTCATGTCATAGCCTCATCGATAGAGCATGTTTCCAAAGATGTTGTAATAGGATGTGCATTAGATGAAGGATTTGCATTGATAATGATTCAGGTTTGGTGGTAGGATATTGTTGATGAAGCAGGTGTAGATGTCATGGTATCAGGGTTGACTAGGATTAGGTATGACACAAATTTGATAATGATCCATTTCTTGATGGGCAAGTAATACTGATTGTTTGACTAGAAAAATTCCCTCAAGAACATCTTCTATAAGATCTATTAAATAACCAATAGTGTCCATTGCATTGGTAGCTTTATGGCTTCCTCTAGGCACTTGTTCAAAAGTTATAGACTAATTATTTTTCTTTAACTAGTCAACCATTTGCTTATATGGAAGTAACTTCTCATCCTTGGTCTGGAACTCTTCATTCACCTTTTTAATAATTAAATGGGAATCCCCAAAGACTTGAAGGTGCTGAATATTCCATTGGAGGGCAAGTTATAACCCAAAAATTAATGCCTCATATTCAGCAACGTTGTTGGTACATGGGAAAGAGAATCAAAAGGCCTTAAAGATTGGGTCACCTTATACGGTTACCAAAAGGATTCCTACTTCCAACCTATGCATGGTAAAATATCTATCAAAATATAATTTCCAATCAAGTGATTCCTTAGTTTTTGATATAGATTCATCAGGGAAGGCCATGATTAATGGCTTTGTGTTCACCATAGTTGTTCCTGCTAGTTGATCTATGATAACTTGCCCTTTGATGGCCTTTTGATTTACATATTAAATATCAAATTCACTTAACAATATGATCCATTTATCAATTATTCTAATTATGGATGACTTAGATAACATATATTTAAGTAGGTCAACTTTTGATAGTAGCTTGACTTGGTTATTCAACATATAATGCCTGAGTTTTTGTGAAGCGAAGACCATAGCCAAAAAAAAATTCTCTATAGGGGTGTAATTGAGATCATATGAAATTAGTGTTATACTTAGATAATAAATAACTCTTTCCTTTCCTTTATCATTATGTTAAGCTAAGAGAGTCCCTATAGCACATGGTGTAGCAGAGATATATAAGATAAATGACCTTTCTGATACAGGTGGTGATAGGACTGGAGGTTTCACTAAATACTACTTCAGATTATCTAATGCCTTTTAACTTTCCAAATTCCAGTCAAATTGATCTCCTTTATTTAACAGATGAGTGAAGGGATGGCACTTATTTACCAGCTAAGATATAAATCGATGGATGGCCTATAATTTTCCTTGAAGGTTCCTTAGTTGCTTTAGATTCTTTGGTGGAGGCATTTTAACAATAGCTTTCACTTTAGCAAGGTCTACCTCAATGCCTCACTGAGAGAATACGAACCCCAAAAGTTTGCCTAAAGTGAATCTGAATACACATTTATTGGGGTTCAGTCTGACTTTGTATTCTCTAAGCCTCTAAAAAATCCATTTGAGGACATTGGATGTTCTTCGCAGAGCTTGGACTTTCCTAGTATGTCATCCACATAATCTTCCATAATATCATGCATCATGTCATGGAATATGACTATCACAGCACTTTGGTAGGTTGATCCAGCATTTTTTAGGCAAAAAGGCATCACTTGATATTAGAAGGTCCCCTATGGAGTGATAAATGTAGTTTTATGTTGATCTTATGGAGCAATTTTAATTTGATTATAACCAAAAAATCCGTACATGAGGGAGAGCATTTCATATCCTATAGTAGATTCCATGATCATGTTGATATTAGGTAAAGTAAAGTCATCTTTAGGACATGCCTTATTTATGTCTCAAAAGTTGGGACAAATTTGTATCCCTCTTTGTGGTTTGGAGATGAGGATGATATTAGAGATCCACTTAGAGTAGTTGATGGGTCGAATGAATTTGACTTCCAAGATTTTTTGTAGCTCTTTTTTGACCAATAATGCTACCTTGGGGTGCATATTGTAGAGATTCTATTTAATTGGTTTGGCATTTGGATGAACCACTAAGTGATGTACCACAAAGGTAGGATCTAACCTAGACATGTCAGAATAGCTCCATGTAAATACATCTATAAACTTTCTAAGAATCTCAATGATAATTTATTGTTTCTCAGATGTGATAATTGCCCCCAATTTGATAATTATAGGATTTTCATTTGTTCCAATATTAATTTCTATGACCTCCTGTATGAGTAATGAGACTGATCTTGAAAATAGGTTGGGGGCAGTGGTAATTCTTCCCCTTCAGTAAATTCATCTGGAAGCTCTGCATCTAACTCTTGATAGAGCTCTTGTTTTTAAGGGTTTAATTGAATTTATTCTATAATTGGAGAGGAATCTACTTCATCATACTCTTCTTCTATTTAATTTAAAGTATCTCTTTGTTCTCTAAAATAGGTAAACTTATTTATATGGATGGTGAATCTTCTTTTGTGATATCCTAACAGCATAAAATCTTGAGCTCCCAAATATTCAATAATGGCTTTATCATTTTGGAATAGATCAAAAGATGGTTCGTTCTTCTGAACCTAGTCTATAAGTTGAGGGTAGTGGAGGGAAATGTTGATAGAGGAAATAGTAGTGTCAGAGAAGAGGTTTGTGGCAACTAGATCTTCATAAAGGCTATATATAGAACCTGTCTCAATTTCTTCATCAGAAGTAGACTCTTTAGGAACCGAAGAAGTATCCATGGTGATAGTGTTTAGGTTAATGCCTAGTATTTTGTACTTGAGACCAAGACATTTTAGATGTTCTTAAACCCCAATAGGTTACAACCTACCTTGTTCCCCCTAACCTAGTCCTTTTCCCTTATAATTCATGTTTCGAAGCATTTTTTGAAGTTGGATATATTTTTGCTTGTGAAAATCTAAGGCCTCATCTTCAGGAATGAACCAAGAATTGTTAGGTTATTCAAAATATTCATCTAATAATATCCTTATGCTTGTGAAGGTTGTTGACCTGAACTGATAGATAATAGATTTATCTTGCCTCATAGCTAGGGACCCATAGTTGTGTGGGGATAGTGGAAGGTTCCCTACACATAGTTTTGTATTCATATTCCCCATAGCCCTTGGAAATGATTTTGAGATGAGTGATATCTAGTGATTTAGATGAAGCGGATGATAGGTTATCAGGTTGTACATATTTCATAGCTTTAGGATTATAAGGGGAACTTTACGTACTAATACAATAACAAGTAGGATTAGATTGTTCCATTTGGAATCTATTAAAATGCTTGATTTCCCTTTGGATGATGACTTCTATTCCTGAATGTAGGAATTTGAGACATTGGTGGAGGGTGGAGGGACTGCTCTCATCTCATGGATCCAAGGGCATCCCAAAAGCAGATTATATGGGAGATCTACGTCCACTACATGGATTAAGGTTTGGTGGAATACGGGTCCCACAACTATAGGAAGATATATAATTCTAGCATATGGCCTCTCATCATCATCATATGCCTTAATCATTATAAGAGTGGGCCCTAGTGAAGATTCAAAATACCCTAAATTTTTAATAAAGTCAATATTACACAAATTCGGGGTTGATCCTCCATGATAAGTACCCATGGTATTTTTGATTGGTGATGGATATTTCAATGAATATTGGATAATTATGGTAGGCCTATAGGTGGCATATCTGAAGGTGATTTTTTGAGAAGGGCTAGACACTGAAATTGACTGGTGTCAATATCCCTAAGAACTTTCAGTTCATTCAAGACTTGATTTAGTATCTCCCGATACACAGACAATGTTTTCAAAGGATCCATTAGAGAGATTTGGGTTGGGGTATTCTCAAGATGCTAAATGATATCATATGGATTATTGAAAGAAATTGAGACTTTTCTAGTGATGGTGACTTTCTAAGATGAGGAGGCAGGGGGGTCCTTTGGAGGTACTCTAGGAACTATGATTTTGTCATGTCTTGTGGTGACTACATAATCAGTTATTACCCTGTTGATTTTGAGGATGGGGGATGGTGGATGTGCGGGCTTTTGGGGGCCTCAAATTTTGATGTTGTTAATTTAATGGTATGGGATGGAGTGATAATCAATTTGATTAGAGATAGAATCTTGACCCTAATACCTTGGTGATTTATTCTACCTCTGATCATGCTTAGGTAAAGGGTCCTGATATATACCTAATTGTTGATTTTTAGATTTATTTTTTGAGTCTCTCACTCAACTTCTATTTCCACTTTTTCTATTAAATCTTGGATGTAATGTCTTAATTGCATACATTTCTCAGTATCATGCCCTTTGACTCAATGGTATTAGCAAAATTCATCTTCACGGTACCATTCAAGGCGTGGCTTGTTATCATCCAAGGGTCAAATTTATAGGAGAGTGATCATATTAGCAATAATTAATTGTTGTAGGATCATTTCCATTGGTACACCAAGACCAGTAAAATATTTTTCCCATTCGAGGATATGGTTTCCCTCTTGGTATAGTGATACTAGAGATATTTTTATTTTTGGTAGTATGGGGAACCTTTTGTATTATGTGTACATGTTTTGTATTAGTAACACCATCCCCCACTACATTCTTTTTCTTGTTGAAGACTTTAGGCTTACCCAAAAGGGCATTATCTTGACTTTGACTTTGTTCATTTCAGGTGTATAATTTGATTGTTCCTCTTTCAATGACTGCTCTTTCGATCTGGATACCCTTCTCCATAATTTCATCAAAGGATTTTGCACACTATAATTTCCATTGATATTTTAATTTAGCATTTAGATTATCAATAAATATCCTAGCCAATTTTTTGTTGGGGACCATGCAACAAAAGCAGTTAGCAAAGCTTCTCCATCATTGTAGAAATGATGCTAGACTTTCCCCATTCCTTTGCTTAGTGTTGTATGTCATGTCTATATTGAATGATAAATGCCTCACAATTTTTTTTTTTAGTTCTTCAAAACTGTTAATGGACCCCTTTGGTAGATGCATGAACCATTCAAGTGTGGATCCTATGATACTTTTGGGGAAGATTTTGAGTAGATAAGCATCATTATATGCAACTTCATGACATGACACATAAAACTCTTGAACATGGTCACGTGGGTTCCCTCTCCCCTTATATTTTTCAAATTTTAGGACTTTAAAGTGTGTCGGGAAGGGTATTTTAAAAATATTCATATCCAACAGGGATGTGCAAAAACCTTCATATCTATATCGCATTACCTGAGTGCAAGGGTCAATCTGTTAAAGAGTTTATTACAACATCTTCCACTCTTGGGAAAATGAGGGATCCATTAAGGTATTAGAGGTGTGTGTTTGGCTTGTTTTTTGTCTTAATGGATCAACATTAGTATTTCTAGTGTTTGATCCTGGTGATGTGGGTCTTTGATTTTTAGCATGGAACTAAGATACGACAAAATTAATTTTTTGGGTCAATTGATCTAGGCAATCCTCCAAGGTGCATATCCTTTTAACCTCAATGTGGTTGTTCTGAGGGGATTCTTCTTATTTTTCCAACTCTTGTTCATGTTCTACAAGTTTGGGTTCCCCCTATTCTTGGTTAGTGTTATTTGGGCAAGGTGGAGGATTAGGTCTAGACAATGGACATATGAGGTGTTGTAGGAGATTGGGATTAAATGTAGGGGTAGTTTGCCCCCCATTATGATACCTTGAGTGAAGATTTGTTTTTTTCATGGTTTTCATATATATATATATATATATATATATATATATATATATATATATATATATATAACCTCATCACTATTAAAGAAGTCATTAGTGAGTTGCTCATCTCTTCTAGGAGTGTGCATATAATTTTGATTTTATTCACTATCCCTATTTTTTAGGCACATGTTTTGATCGGCATGATAGATAGTGTAGGGTGATGTGAAGACGGTTAGGTGATGTTTTTATGTGGGATGAAAATGAATGTGATTTTGAGTACTAGACTTGTCTTAAATTTTTGACTAGAGTGGTTAAGAGACGTGATATGGATGTGGTAGGATTTAGATTTGGAGATTAAGGATTAATTTGATCAAATATTACCAACGTGACAACCCTATAAAGGTTCAATCTATCAAGGAGACTAAGGGATGAGATGTCTAAATGCCCTTTCACACCATCAAGATGATAATTGGATGGATGCTAGGTATGAATAGGTGAGATGATTTAAGATAATAAGGCGCTAGACAAAACCTAATAGAGTTATAGACTTTGATAATGTTTAATCAAGGTAGAATGGATGAAGTGATGGCTAACCACTATAATTTAGTTTCAAGATGAAATCTAATACTCAAGAGTGTGGGTGATGGGATGAATATGAAATAGTTTATTTTTAGTCATAAGATTGGAGTGTGTCCTAAAAGTCTTCTAGGTGTTTTAGTGAAATAGAGATAATGCTGACTCGGCTCACAAACAACATGGGTTTATCACAACACGTGCAATCATGCCAAATCACAAGCCCTAACATTAGTAAACAAAAAGGGTGTGTAACCCAACCACTAAACTGTCTAATATTTTCACGAGTAAGGTTGTAGGCTAGTGACCTGTTATAGAATCTATCGAAACCTCTCAACCCTGTCTGCACTTGACAGTCACTTGGGAGTTGATCTTGACTCTATCAGCAAGTCACCTTTTACGATTGAAAGTCTTAAGCTAGGTTTACACTAGGTGTCTAGGGGCATCCTGATATACATAATGTACGTGGGGCCCAAATCCATGTAGGGTGATGTCTAATACCTAGTTCATAGAATTGACTCTTCCCCTTCATGGATGACCTGTATAGGGCCAACTACTTATCCTAAAGATAGTTGTCCCTAATATTTATACTCCACCAGAACACAGAGTGTGGTTGAATGTGTGGTGATGAAATGTGTATCACCAACCCCTAATGACTAGGCAATTGTGTGGGGATGAATTCCATGTCACGTTGTACCCTATAAATACAAAATGGGGTTTAAAAATAGGCAAGCAAACATTTATTTAACTGACTAATTAGCTATGTGAGAGAATTACACAAGCAAGCAAATATATATATATATATATATATATATATATATATATATATATATATATATATATACAAGTTTGAAATTTAAATTCTAGACTAAGTCTTGATCCTATAAAGAAATATGTCAACAAAATGATCTAGGACCTCCTACTAAGGTGTCCTACATGAAAACTTGTTATTAGTTTTTAAGAAGACAAAACTACTTTTGGAATTGCAAAACTGCACTTACACAATTAGATATTCAAAACTGATTCTAGAGACTACAATACCATAATTGATAGCAAATATCACAACTACAAGATATGTGATTTTGCTAACAGTCAATTAATGTGAATGCATGATTAGGCAAAATTGCCTATGTTTAGTGAAAATTTGCTTTTGCAAATCAATACTGCAACAATCGAGATGTAGCTTTGAAGCCTATAGCAGAGACAATAAATTTAACAATAGATTCAGAATAAAAATATTTATAGAATGATTGAAATATTCATAAAATGCTAAAAATATATACAGAATGATTAAAACAAGATTATATTGGACACTAACAAGGCAAATGTATTATTAAATTCCCTAAGTCAAAATTGACTATCAGTATTCAAAATTGACTTTTAAAATAAATAACATCTTTTTCAAGACGCAGATTTGCTTCTAGGCAAACTAAAATAGATATATGCAAATTGATATTAAAAGCCTAGAATATGATGATGTTTTAAACTATTTATATTATTTACAAATCCAATCACTAACTAAATGACCAATACGGGATAAGATGACTCAACAGGACTTAATTTCCTACTATATTCAAAATCATCTGTCAAGTCTCAAAACTACTTATGGAAATCAAACTCGCTTCTATCAAAAGATGGTATTGCAGAGGTTAAAATTTGATAATATATACAAAATATTTATAGAGATATTGAGATTGTTTATAAAAAATTTATCTATCTATAGAAAGCTAAGTTATTTATGACTGTAAAATAGAATAATAACAACTACTATCTAACTATCTACAAAACTGACCCTGCAACCTGCAAAAACTACACTTATAATTTAAAATTGCCTTTGTAAATAGGTGGTATTACACCAAATAGTTAAAAGGAGGATTTTAGGAATGTTTGATGTTTTCTAGACAAACCCTCCCATTTCTTGTAAGTAAATAACAATTTAACAAAGATAATAAAATTGTTAGAAAGTAAAAAACCACGGGTCTTAGTTATTCAACTTAAATCAAAACAACCTCTTATAGAGGCAAAACCATCAATATCGTGACTAAGGAAAAGTTATTTTGATTAGTATGAAGAACCTATTAATGTTAAGTGTGACAAAACTTTACTTTAACCCTGCAAGATAACTAGGTTAGTAAAAAGCTACAGACACCAAAAAGATGTCAATATAGCTAATGTTTAACTTTAATACAATATTATGTCAAAATCACACTTATACAATCAAAACCGTGGCTGAAAATCAAAATCAGCTCTATCGAGAGGCATTTTTTCAAAGGACTAGAAACCTACTAGAAAATCTAACAGTTAGCAATTAGTTCGTACGACTAAGCAAAACTGCAACTAGAATCCTCAATACCACCTATGCAATAATGCAATTTAAAGAGCAAAATCACACTTTGTCTAAAACGTGAAACTTTGAAAATTTTGTAGTCCAATCTTCTTCTAACTAGTCCTGCAAGCTTGTTTAACACATCTAACAAGCACAGTGGTTAGTTTAAAGGAGGTCTCCCACTGTGGTCACCAATGTATGCTTGTATTTTTTAGCTATAAATTTAATATACTAAAAATAGTAAACTTAACCCAAAACTACAATAACATCAAATGGAGAGAAATATAGGAACAATCAGCAATTAAAAATGCATTCTTACCATCACCTTGCTCCTAATGGCTTCTCTCCAAGATCTTCAAATTGATTCTCTAATACTTTTAGACTTGTTTATGGGATTGCTTGATAATGGCTTCAAGATGGATATAATGGCTTCTTTGGATGCTAGAATAGATGCAAGAGAGTATGAGGGCTTAGGATGATTGGTATATGGATGCAATAATGGCTTACAATATTTATAATTAGTATAACCATGCTCCAAGCATGGCTATTTATAGGTTGATGGAGGAAGATTTAGATGAATTTTTTATTCATTTACAATTCTCTAGTTTAGAGAATTCTAGAAAGTTAGGGAAGTATTTAGATCTAGAGACTTCTAGATTATATTAGGAGTTAATAGAGATTAGTTAGGGATTTACAAAGGTTTGAGGCTTTAGGTGTGTAGGAAAGGCTAGGGATAGGTTGGCTAGGGGGTAGTTGGAATGTATATGAATTTTTAATTGGCAAGTGGGGCTAGTGGCTAATTAATGAGGTGAGATTAGTGTTTAGATGGGATGCTAATGGGATAATGAAGGGATTAATTTGTCATGGATGTGTAAAAAGGGTAGTAGTATGTAAGAAATATTCAATAGGGAATGGGATTTGATTAATTGGTTAGGATTATGTCTATGAGATTAATTAGCGAAATTAGTGGGATAATTAGGGTGAGTGGATTTAGTTGTATAGATTTCTTAAGGATAAATTGTTATATAAGACATCCAAATCATTCTGACATCTATGTTACACAACTATAACTTCAGAGAAGAAGTTGAGACTAGTTGAGACACATTTAGAGATAGGTTTGGATTTAGATCTCTCATAGTCATAGTAATCCAATATAATACAAACACTAATCCACCTATTATTAAGGGAAAAGTGGAATATGAACAACCAATCAAGATACTCAATAAAGTAAAATAGCCACTTTACAGAGCATCTCTTATAGTGGATAGAGCACAAGACACTGGCAATAGGGTCATATAGTTTTTAGACAGATATAGGCCTCATGACATATTATTCACTTTACTATACATGGGGATGATCACCCTTCCTCCTACTCAGCATCATCCAACACATCATTCATAAATAATAAGGAGCAAATCATATTGAAATTATCACAAAATCGATGGACATTGGGACAATAATTATCGTGTACTCAAAAATCATATTAACTAATGTGTTGATAGAGGCATTATAACATTCACACAAGGGGCATTGAGATATCCTTAACAACAATTGTTTATATCACACTCTGTTGTGAGTTATCCTAGGATGTTCCTTTTAAGGAATCATTGGTTACTCATTATATGAGCCATGTGATTTTTGGGACACCCACTTATGTGAAATCCCATGCACCACCAATTCAATAGAGATGGCAGTGAGTTCACAGAAATCATCCTACTTATAATAGCATAGTAAAACAATGGAAACCAACTCCACCACTAATTTCAGTTCAACCACTGATTTATATATTTGGCAACAATCATAGAGATCAAAGCATAGATTTAGTTCAACAATCAATTAATATATTTGGTAGAGATCATAAATATTAGAGCATAGTCTTAATATGATAACCTATTAAGATATTTGGTAGAGATTACATATATCAAAGCATAGTATCAATATAATAAATTAAGATATTTACAAGACAAAATGCACAATAGAACACATTTTCAACAGATAGTTGATTAAGATATTTTCTATAGAGTCTAAAAATCTATCTGTGCACCATGAGCAATATCAGTGCCAAAGGCTATTCCTACACCTAAACAACATGAGAAGTATGGTCACTTGTTTACTCTTCCATTAGGATTTATATAGTGCATGTCATAGTCCATAGGATAGTTTAGTGAGCTCCACAAATTCATATCCCCACTCCATAAGAAAATTTTATCTATATATTACTCAACACATCCGATTTACAAATCTTAGATACCCCCTCGCATAGCATGTGCGGTCACTCTTCATTTATTTGATACAGGACATCTCGATAGTGATTCTCTCATGAGACTCATCGGTTAGTAGTATCTTTCTACTTGTACATAGTTTCTCTTAGCTTACTCCTTGTATACAGTTTCATATTCATGTTGCTTGTACATATCTTATACTCAGACAAAACAAAAAAAAATATGTTCAAAAATACAAAAACATTCAAATATTACCCAAAAATTAAAAAAATAGATTGTTTGCATATCCATGTTTACATTTTTATACTTGTCAAATATTACATATGTTATCTTTGTTAGTGTAGTCAATTTTATCATATATACATTCTTCACTTGTTTTTTTCAAGTGTTCACAGATTCTTACAATACCTAGGTCCACCACACAAATCCATATTTGGTACTATCTACCCACTGGGGGATCATACACAGGTTCCTCATTTGACACATTCACTTATTTGGGGTCATCCTATACACATTTGTGATTGTCATGTTACATCCTTCTATATTCTATATCACAAATTTAACATTATTTATATCTTGATATTGATCATCCTACACTACACATTTTTTGCCGAGTACTACTACTTTAGACTCAGTTTATATAATATTTTCTCTTATATCGATTTGTACCACATGTTCTTTCATACTTTCATTTCTTGCTTTACTAGTTTAGACTTGATTGTGTCTCTATGCTTCTACATCTATTTGAGGGCATTTGAATATGCCATTATTTTACATCTTTACACCACTTCTTTTCATTATATGTATGTTTTGGACATGTGCCCATGTCTTTGTGTGTGACTTCTTGATTATATATGCATACATTTGAACATGTCCTTCCATGTGGCTTTACACCAACTTGCTTGATTTTTATGTATGTGGACATTTGAACATGTCTTTGTATGTATTGCTTTCTTAGATTTAGTGACATGTTCCCATGTCCCTTGTATTGTGGCCCCTTGGCTTACTTTGTGTGCCTCATGTGTTTTGTATAACACTTGTCTCTTGCATGTTACACACTGCAATTTTAGATGCCATGATGGACCTCATGCATCTCCCCTTCCTCCTTGGGTGCCTTGATGGACATCATGCCCCATCTCCCTAGGTAGTTACTTAGTTTATTACTTAAATTTGTTGTCCATACACATGCTTACATTGTTATATCTATCTTGACATCCTTGTAAATGCTAGATCCAAAATAAATCGTATATTACCAACTTATGATCAAATTATCTTATATCTTGATGCCATGTTTACAAACTATATTGGTTTATTACACATATATCATATATGCTCAAAATAACACATATCATGCAAAGCTTTTTTCTTTTGAGGACAATTCTTTCATGTGTTCAATAATTCCCCTCAAAAGAGGTGCATTCGCATATGTTTGTCACAGAGATCAAGCCATCTGAATATACTCATAATATAGTTTTCAGCACGCAGGCATAGAATACAGAGCTCAATTTCAGAAAAACACAATGGAAAATAGTCATATAGAAATTAAAATCAGTTTGGTAGAAAAACAACACAATTGGACACTAGTGCCACAACGTTACTTTACAAGATATGACACTACTATCTAGTAGCCCCAGAAATAGAAAATTCTAGAATTGCTAGAAAGGCACAATAATTACAACTCATATTTGCATAGTTTCAATTATATTATTAGATATGTTCAGTTTACACTTAATTTTCTATATAATCATATCAGGTTTTCTCATATTGGGGACATTATGCATGGCATGATTACTCCTATTTTAGTTTCAAATACTCAAACATAGATTGCTACAACTAAATCCATATACACATATATCATATTGGGGGCATGTGCACGATAAATTATTTCTGTATGCTCACTTATACACCAGTTGATCAGATAGAATAGAAAACTCCGTGTCATTCTCTACATTATACACACCATACACCATGTTCTATTTATGCACCAGATTGATGCCTTCATCTGTAGAAGTTAGCATTTCTACAATCATTGAGCTACATTCCTGAGTACTTGAGAGGCCCCTTGGTTGCCTTTTCATTTCAGGGTTTCTAAATGGCCTCAAAGCCATCCTACACAG
Source organism: Torreya grandis (assembly GCA_037957365.1). Taxonomy (NCBI): domain Eukaryota; kingdom Viridiplantae; phylum Streptophyta; class Pinopsida; order Cupressales; family Taxaceae; genus Torreya; species Torreya grandis. Next base: position 1,616,116 of record JARHVA010001498.1, on the reverse strand, counting down.
TTTTAGTTACATCATACAATTTCAACCACAAATGCATCTACTGCACATGGGTAAGCAATGATGGTGTCATAGCCTACTTGAGTTCTTGATCCACCTACATAAGAGGGTTGAACAAGCCATCAGTCTAATCCAATCTATTCACAGGTCATGATCTATCAAATAAGGGTGGAAAACAATGGAGTTAAGGCCAACTTGAGTTCTTGAGCCACCCACACATGGGGATTGAGAAAGCCATTCAACTCAATCTAAATTTTCATCGATTGATCACTAGTTACATACACAAGATGCCACCAGATTTATGCATTGGTTAATGTACATAGTGAGATGTATTCATTCCTTTCCTCTCTCTTATCTATTTACTTAGTTTTGTCTTTGTTTTTTATATATCTTAAGTAAAGACCGATCTATGTACATTTCAACATGCAATGGAGCACATTTCATATACTTAAAATCAGATTCACAAGCTTCACCTATAGGTAAGTCCAGGTACATTTATTTTCCTTATCTTAGTCATTTTGCTTTATTGCATTTCTAAAATAAAAGGGGGAAAATGTAGTCATCTAAAAGGTCACTTGAGTGCAATGAGTGTTACTTGAGACTACACGTCCCTAGCTTAGTCATAGACCTATCTTAGGGCCTATTTAGACACTTATACAACTTTTGTGTGATCCTTACACATCCTTAGACATATCAAAATTAGTTTCAATCCCTCCCTTAGGCATCTAGGCCCTTAATGCCTCAAGTTCTTGCAATTGAACATTAGTGCCATAATTTGGACACTAGTGCCCCACACTAGTGTCCCAATTTGACATTATTATTTATTTATTTTTAGCCCCAATGTATATCTTTTCAATCCCAAAGACACCTAGGGTCGGCCTAGACCTATTTTAAACCTTGCACAAGCACCAGATCAATATATATACATGATTTCTAATCTTTTATTCATTATATGGAAATCAGATGCAAAATACACAAACAAGATTAGAATTAGTTGTGCACAATCAAAGTTATTGATCCCTTTTCTACTATATTTCTACATACAGTCATCTATAGTCATCCCTAGCTTAGAATACATAGATTTCAAGTCTTAAGTCTCATTCAAAGCACTCAAGTTGACACTCATACTAGCATTCATTTTCACTTGCATCAAACACTTAAGTAGAATAAGTACATCAGGGTTGATCCCTCCTCAGAGTATTGATATGTAGGAAACTCTCAACACAATGGCGTCTTTAAAATGTCCAACCTAGCCCACTAACTTCTTTTTCTCATGGTGTTCATTCAAGTCCTTGCAAACATGAAAACCTAGGGTTTTTGGAGGAAAATAAAGTTATAGGAAAAAGTATTGATCATACAAACTTGAAATTTTGACCAGAGCTGGAACAACACTTAATCTACAAAATTCAAAAATTATTTGTGGAGATTATGAGTGAGACATTAGTGCCAAAATTGGACACTTGTTCCAGAACATATCGTCCAAGGTACGATGATATTGTCTAGAAGGGTTTCTGGCACTTGGATCTTATTTGTGATACTCGGACCAACTCTTGTACAAGTTTTCAGCGTCTATACCATCCATATTAGTTAATTTCCAACTAAGTATTCATTCATGTCATTTATTACTATTTTTAGAAATATTAGATTAGGTTGATTCTCATACAAATCAATGGTTGTATTTATTGCATATTTCTACCATGGTTTAGTGTACTCAAACCCTTTAACAACCTAAGGCTTAAACTTCATAAACCTTAAAAGTTAAATCAATAGGAATGGTGGTAATATTGATAGGTTCATTCAACGATCAAGTCTTATCATAGATGGTTGCAAAAAAGTACGCTGGTTTGCATGGGAATAGGAGTTATATTTTCATCACAAAACATATAAGATGTAAGGACACAACCACAAACCCTATAAGTATCTCCATAAGAAACATTTGCATTATTTATTTCTTTGGCCATATAAACAATATTAGCTACTATTTGTTTTAATAGATTGAATAATGCATTGGTTAATCCTTTCACCATTTTAAATTTGAAAATTACTCAATAAATCATTGTCATGAATTTCAATAATGTAAACAATGATTAACGTAAGAAAAGCCATGCATAAAGGTACAAGGGTAATATGGATGGAGGAGTTGAATAACCCTGAGATCAAAATCTGAAAATCAAGAACTCTTAAGGGGAAAAGGGTTTATGAAACCCTATGTTGAGTGTACGCAATAGTCGAGTTCACCAATGGTGGTGAGGCTTTAATGTAAGAATATTATATGAAAATTAAATTCAAAATAAGAGAATCAAACCTTATGAGGAAGGTGTAGGTGTTCATAAAACAATGAGGTTCACCAACAGTGAGGATGAGGGTTTATAAAGCCCTATTGTTATAATCTTATATGACTATTTTTAATTATTCCATTTTTAGTTAAAACATAATGTTGACCCTGAATTTTACATACATTCAACCTATGGTTTCATAAACCCAAATCCAAAATCTCTCTTATGTATATATAACCTTCTCATCCTTATTAAAATATGTATATTTCTTATTAAAAGAGAATCCTAAAAATATTATATTTATACAAATATCATTCTCGAGCCATGTATATGATTTTTTATTTGTGAAACAAAAGGAACGGGGATCCTCAAGAATAATATATTTCAATGTATTTAACATAGATTTATCTAAGATATGTATGATAGTTAATTATTAATTTAAAATAAAAAAATAATAATAATAGTAACTAATATAATATTTAAATTATTAAATTATTTGTTGTGGTTCATATTTTTATGTTACACATTTTCTCTAGCACATTTAGTTTCACCTGAAAAACATTTATAAGTCCTTTGTATATCATTTATAGCAATAACATGAGGATTGAGAGCCATTTTAGAAAGTTACATTCATTCAAAATTCATCCATAATAAGCTTCACTCAGTGTACATTTGAGTTTTAAATTTTTATCATATGATACGTCTAGTTTGAAAGTGTCTAACAAGTTTTGTTATTCAACATTGCCCATATAAATTATATTAAATGATGGAAACACTAAAGTAAATGCATATATACATTAATAGTTCAGTGTATCGAAAATTTCACATTGCATCTATAAAAAATATTGATTGTAGTTTAATACAAACAATTGTACATAAATTTATGACTCATATGACGATTAGATTTAATTTACAAACCTACGCGTAACTCTATTTTTATTTCACTTATAGATAATTAAATTTGCAAAACAATTGTCACATAGGGCTACAATAGTGTAATTGACATCTCCATTAAATATTGCTTATTTTCTCAAACTCCAATTGCAAGCTCATCTATGAAAACAATAACAACATGGTTATTAATCCATCAAAACAATAGTTTTTAAGAATAGAAATGAACTTAGTTTTATAAGTACCATTTCATATATTTGGAGACCCTGGCTACAATGCCACTCAAAATATACTTTAAAATATTAGATGAAGCAAAAATTGATTTCTTGCAAACACGTCCCAGCATTGAAACTTAAATAAAAATAACAAATTTCACTACACATTGAAAAATAAAATTTTCGTTGGATTTAGCACTCTATGGAGCAAATGGGAATGGAATTTGGTATTATGGATAATTATAATAATATAATCTTATAAGTTTACAACCTTATCATATCAAACAAGAGAAATTGATGTGTGACCATGATGGTGGAGGTGATCTGAAATTTAAAAATATGTACTTTAAGTTCTTAATTTATAAATGTGTCTACTCATAAAATTATATTTTTAATAAAAGTTAATATGGTATAATAATGTTATTATAAATTTAACTTGTAATAGTTTGTTCATAAAATTATATTTTTAATAAAATTTAATATGGTATAATGACATCAAGAAAGTTTGTTTTAAATGATTTTTTTAAGTGATGATCAAATGAACATCAAATTTAAGTTTGGAATTAAAAAGTGAACACACTCACTAAATTACAACCTAGTACTCAACAAAAATGTAGTAGCCGAAAGGGTATTGAATGAAGATGTAACCAACAATTTTTCACATGCACAAAACGTAGCTAGTACTTATGGCAGTGGAATAAAACTTTGCTCACACAAAACATTGTTATTTGCCATTAGAATTAAAGTGTAATAAATTAAAGCCCATTAACTTATTCGCCAAACAAAGCATAATAAATAAACAAAGCGCAATACATTTTCTGAAAGGCACCAACACAATGCATTAAGTTTCATGAAAAGCCACACTAATCATGCTGTTGGAATTTGTGGAAACCCAAAAAGGGAAAAACCTATTACTTCACCAAGGCCACACATATACATTGGAATGCAAGACTCAGAAAAAATGCATCTGAGATGCACAAAATATGTCAACGAGACAACAAAATGTAAAGGACACACACACATTGAACGAGATACTGTTACAGTCACCCAAGAACACAATCACACTGCAAACATTGCAAAGGCAGAAGCCAAGAAAATACTTTAAAATGTGAAAGAGTAAGCATCTAAAAGCATCAAACCCACAAAACACATTATTGTTTTATAAGTGGTCGTAGCATCGAATGCAGTTACAAGTCAACTCCCACCCATTACAAATATTAAAAGAATAATTTGTCATACTAGAAGGGAAAAAAAAACTATGAATTCATCATCTTTGAGAACTATAGAAATACCAAAGCAATTCCAGAAAACCATAGCTAGTGAAGACTTCTTGTTGTTTGATAGTGGCTCTGAAAAAATCGTATCATAATTTTCGGCACACAAAAAATGCTAGAAGCAATAGTTGTCACTCCAGATTAGTTTGCGGATGGGATATTCAAATGTACACTACTACTATTCAATCAACTATACACCATCCATATTTTGAAGAATCATACAGTGATACCTGCGATATATGCTCTAATGCCAAATCGAAAAAAAAAAAAAAAAAAAACGTACAAGAGAGTTTTCAGAGCATTGAAAGACATCAACAATTCCCTACAACCAACAACTCTCATGACAGATTTCGAAATAACTACAATTAAAGAATTTCAATTTGCCTTCTCCAACAATGTTCAGAGAGGATGTTTCTTCCACCTCACTCAATGCCTTTGAAAAAAAATCCAAGCAGAAAAAAACTGTACAAAAGAGATTCAAATTTTGCACTTCAAGTCTGCCAATTCGCTGCACTAGCGTATGTTCCAATGGAGCATGTGCCATAAGCATTCTAAGATGTGCAACTCTCAATACTATAAACATGATGGGCCAGATGGAGAAATAAAAAATGAGCTTCAAGTAGTTGTACAGTACTGCAAGAGCACTTGGATTGGTCACACATTTCATTGTACACATCAAAGAAGAGAGATTTGCAATTGATCTATGGTACTATTTTGAAGTCGCTGCCAATCTACCTCGCACTCACAATTCCATAGAAGGGTGGCACAAAGGATTCAACCAGACATGCCAACACCCAACACTCTAGAAATACATAAAATCTCTATAAGATGAACAAAGCCTCATTGATGTCACCATGGAACAGTACGTAATAGGACTTCAAGGACCTCTGCAAAAAAAAAAAATACAGGGACACCACTGCGAAAATAGAAATAGTAGTAACTTATTCGCAATCACTTTATGAGGCATCACACAACTTTCAATTATAGCTCTAAATTCATGACATTGTATTTTTATCTATTTATTTTTTACAAATTTGGTGTATTATGCTTATCGCCACATTTTTGATACATTCTCAATTCTGCGATTCTTTTTACTTGCAAATTCTTCTCTTGCAATGTTATGTCTACGCTATATGTTTTCCCACTATGTTTTCTCCTGCTACGTTTTCGTCCACTATGTTTTCTACACTACGTTATCACATAGAGCCAAAGTAGATTGAGTCAACAAAATGGTTAATGAAAATGAAGCTCTCTGATCTTCACCAATTTGAAGATTTTTCTAAAGAATTTAGAAAGCTTGGGTATGATTCAAAGTCTCATAATTTTGATGCTATTAAAATGCATTATTTGCATGCTTTGCCTTATAATCTTGTTGACCATGTATTCTCTTATATTCAACTCAAATGCATGGTTATTGATTATCTTGTTTTTTCTGATATTGTTTATATTTCCTGTCATGTTATGGAACTTGTTTCTCAAACCAAATCAATCCAAAATCCCAACAAACACCAAGCCAATAAACTTGCTCCCCAATTTCGTGAAACAACTCCTTATAGTTGTTGTAAATATGTACATAAGCCCAAACGCCACTTTAAAAGTAAAGAATTTCCTTTAGAAAATGTTATTTTCTTAATCACCAAACACTTGCTCCCAAGCATAAATATTTGCGTCATTATCATTTTCCTTGACCACAATCCAACTGTATCATTTGTTATATATGTAACCATAGTGGCCATAAAGCCCCTGATTGCAAATGCAAAAATCCAATTGTTAAAAGCAGTTTATCCCTATACCCTCCACAATAGCCATGTCCATTAAAGCAATGCCTACACTAAGAGAGAGGCACCAATAGTGGTGCACCCTAACTTTGCCACCTAATAAATATGTGGCACAGACACCAATTGATGTAGGGACAATACCTATTTGAAAGTTTAAGTGGGGAAAAATCACATTTTTTATTTGACATGTTTAAGTGGAAAAAAGTCACATTTTGAATTGATTAAAAATAAGAAATTTGAAATACACTGAAAAAAAGTGTGACCAACACATGTGCATTAAGTATCTTATACTTGTGAGGGTGATGTGATATCATATGATTCGTTGTTGTGCACTACTATTTGGTTAAAGTTGTATAATCACATGCAAATTATACACCTACTTTTAACTCTTTTACAACTTAGTATTGGCTCTCACTCTTAAATACCCTCCTATGTATTAGATGCCACTCAACTAATGGTCCCTCTCCCTTGTACCAAACAAGAAGCGATCATGCAAGCACATCAATACTAACAAGTGAAGTGAAAAGTCCATGCTAAAATTGTGTCATGTAATTAATCAATATGAATACTCATTATCTATTCACCCCTCCAATCCTCCTAAAAGCATTCGCCTTCCTAACTTACCAACACGCACACATATACAAAATACTTAAGAGTTAATAATAGCCCATTAATTGTGTTACCATATTTAAATAATACTTGAGGTCATGAAAAAGCTCTGCTAGGGTTTCCTCCATGTGCGTCATAGAGTCGACCCTTGATTTTATGTCATTCCAACTTGTCTACATATCGTAGCCCTTGTTAGGTTGCCTATGAGACTAGCATTTATTGTCTTGTAGGGTTTCTCATCTTCGGTCGAGGCCAACCTATTTAATGACTTCTCATTCTCTCCCAACAGATTTAGCTGCAGAGAAGAACGACGAAGGGTCGAGCAATGGCACCCTACAAATGCCCGAGGAAGTTTGTACTGAATATCTACCGCAGTAATTCTTCAGAACTTGATATTATTTTACCCATTCTAGAATTTAACTCTGCTTGTCAATGGCTAGAACAGTTCTATTTGATAGGATATTTTGTGGGTCGAATTCTCTCTAAAAGTATTCTTAGATCTTGGATTCAAGCCCACTAGGCTGCTCATGGCATAAAGTTTAACAATGCCCAGAATATGACCAAGGGCTTTTTTTTGTTCCATTTTGCCGACCCTTCCCATGTAGGGGGTATCCACCATAATTCAACCACATGGTATGTTAGGAACTCGCTTATGGTTCTCTCCCCCTAGATACCAGACTTTGTGGTCTTCGAGCACTATGATGTCGAAGTCCATGTTTGGATAGAATTTTTAGGTCTCCCGCTCCCCTGTTGGCATTTTATTCACCAGATCACTTCCTCCATAGGTCGGGTTGTTTGCCATGAACAAAGCAGAGTCTACTTTGCTAGACCACAAAAGTAGGTTTGTGTAGAAGTAGACCTCTCTCGAGACCTTAAAGAGTTTGTGGAGATTCAAGTTGGGGATGTGAGACACTCTCAGTGAGTTTCATATATCAACTTGCCCAACACCTATTTTCACTGCCAAACCACCAACTATAAAATTTGGGACTGCCCCCTTTAGTTAGCCCATAACAATGCACCCAATCACTCATCCTCTCCTCCTAAGCTCTCTCCGAAAGCTAGAAAAAAAATCAGCCAAAGACGGTTGGACCACAATAGGAAAGAAGAACAACTGCACTAAAACTGTGAGCTCAAACATAGGAAATACTAATGGAGGCATGCCGTCAACAAGTAATGGCCCGCAGGATCAAACTCCTACTGAAAAAGAGCCTTCTCATGCTGAAGCTCCAAAAGTGACAAAAAAACCTAGGGTCTACAAAACCTCTCTTGCAACCAATATTCTATCTCAGGGTCTCTGGGCTTCTCTACCTAGTTCTTCTGGGTTTTCAAACTTAGCCAACTGCTCTACCACTTCCTGCTTGGTGGGATGCACCCAAACACTCTCGTAACCCTCCTAAGAGGTGTGAAGAGTCGAAGGATGGAGAGTATTAGGTTAAATATGTTGTGAGGAAACAAGCATAATTAGATGTTTTTAAAATGTCAACAGTGGCCATTTTTTACAAAATTTTATGATGACTTATAAGGTCTAGACTCTGAGGATATGTCTCTTAACACCCCTCATCTATGAATTGTTTTTCATGGAATGTTCAGGGTCTTATAGACCCCAAAAAACACAAGTTTGTTGTGCATGATTTCAAAAGGAAGTTTCTCAAGATGGACATTCTTTATTTACAAAAAGTGAAGGGAGCAAATTTTTTATTGACAACAATCAGTAACTCTATCTAGGACGATAGTATTATTTTGCATAGTCATCATGAGGCAGGACATGGTGGTGTGATCACGTTTATTTCTCCAAGGTGGTGGTCGCACTTAGTGCAATCTGGAGTGGACATGGACCCCACCAAGCAGTTAGTTTGGGCACTTTTCAACATTGAAATCCATTCCTTTGGATTTATTAATATTTATGCCTATAATGACGCCATTAAGCATACTCATTTATGGTGATGGATTGATGATGTTCTCCCAAATGCTCATTGGGTCATATGTGGTGACTTTAATATGGTGGCGTCTCCCGAAGACAAAGTGGGCCACCTACCAATGCATTAGGTAGTTGGCAAAAGGTAAGCGTGGTATTATATGTGCACTAAATGGGGATTTTATGACCCAAATTTAATTCATCAGCTTGAAAATGGAGTGTGGTACACCTGGAGCAATCTCGAGGAGGGTCCCGTTTGGATGCTGAAGTGCCTAGATAGAGCAATGATGTCTACCCAACCATACTTTTCCTTTGATAATGGTTTTTCTCCTCCGGTGCAAGTGCTGTCAGATTTTGGGTTTTCTGATCACTCCCCCATTCTATTTCAAGTGACATGGCATTTCATGAAACCCAAGGTACATGAAACTCAATTCTTTTTTAATACCTCTATGCTCAAGCATGGGCCCACTGTGACAAACATTCGTAGAGTTTGGACCTTGGATCCCCGTCCAACCCAAGATTCTGGTTGGATTCTTTGGTGGAATGACACCATCAAAATAACTTCTCGCTTTCTGAGAACCTATGGCCGCTAACTTGCTAAAATTCGATGGCACTCTTTGCTACTTCCTCAGAGCTTACTCGTGCGACTTTAGCCCTGGAATAAGATCCTTTCAATGAGATCTTGCAGGGCAAAATCACTTCTTTGCGACATAGCATCTAGATTGCAAATAATTACAATACCTGAGGAGTTCAAATCAAACCCAGACTCCACTAGCTCAAGATAGGGGGCAAAGCCTCCAAAGAATTCTTTCAAATGCTTCGAGCTAAAAACTCAAAGCAACAAATTTAGGCTATCTCTGATGCTGGTAGGAGACTATCAGAGACACCACAGATTGTTCAAGCCTTTGTCCAACATTATCAACAGATGTTTAGAGCTCAAGCATCATCTATAGAGCGTGACATAGCCCTTCAACAATGCCTTGCAGTGGTGCCTTGCAAACTCACTCCTACAAAGTGGGTGGCTTGTGATAGGGTCCTCACTATGGATGATCTACATGAGGCAGTGGCTCATATGGCAAATGACAAAGCTCCAGTAATCGATGGCTTCCCCTGTGAATTTTATTAAACCCTCTAGGATCTTATGGGTTCTTACTTATACCATGTCTATCAAGAGGCCATTCACAAACATTCTCTAGGCAAGAATATCAATAAAGGAAACATTATATTCATATCTAAACAAGGGGATCCTGAGTTGATCTGTAATTGATGGTCGATCACCCTCCTAAATGTTTCCTACAAAATTATTGCTAAAGCTCCAACGCTCCAGTTGCGTAATATGTTGTTGCACATCGTTCGCCCTAAGCAAATAGGATTCATCAGAAGTAGATATATATTAGAAGTAGCTATGTTCATAAAAATTGACTTTAAAAAAACTTATGACCTTATTGAGTGGCCTTTCATCTTGGCCATGCTCAAAGCCCTGGGCTTTGGGCCAAATTTCATTCCAACTGTCCACATGTTTTTTTCAGACACCTCGCTTGTCCTCTCTATTAATGGAGTCACCTCTAAACAATTTGGTTTGTTTCCGTCTATTCACCAAGGATGCCCTATATGTGCTTGCAATTGAGGGTTTTGTATATCTTCTTAGCAATGCCCAAGCTAAGGGCCTTGTTAAAGGAATCTATCTCTGCCCAGATAAAGAAAACCCTCAAGAAGATATGCAATTATTGAATGGCCACTTTGTTGATGATTCTTTCCTGACTCTTATTGAAGAAGAGGACAATGTGGACAACGCCTTACAGTGTCTTAACACCTTCTGCCTTGCCTCTGGCTCAAGCATCTAATGGCAAAAAACTCGTTGCTACAGGGAATCATACCTCCTCCCGCCGACGTGGGCTACCAAGTATGAGTGGGCCTAGATCCAACATGATGAAATCTTCAAGTTTCTTGGCATCCCTTTTGCTTTTGATGCCTCTCCACCCATGTTGTGGCAATATGATGGTGATAGAGTAGAAAATAAATTGGAATATTGGGTGACTAAGCCCTTATTGTTAGCAAGAAAATTTCAAATCTACTTGAAAGTGCTTGTAACCACCCATGTTTACTACTCTTCATGTTGGGTGTCTTCCAAGAATTCTTATCAGAAACTTGAAAAACTTCTCAGGGACATTCTTTGGGCCAATTCTTCAAATGGCCATGGCTTCCACAAGGTTGCTTGGGAATATTGTTGCTTCATGTAGGATGTCAGATATATGGGGCTCATTGATGTGGCTCATCAAGGAGTTGCCTTATGTGCCAAATGGATCGTGCAGGCCATTGACAACAAGGAAGCTTGGAAGGTGTTGTTTCGACACTGCATATCTTCAAGCCTTCCTAAAGGCAAAAAAACTTGAAAAGGGCTTGGTTTCTCTAAGCTGCTCATCATCAAAATCCTTGTTCAAATTACAAGGTCCTTTGGGGCTAATAGTATTTGGAAAGCATGGGAAAAGATCAAAGCATGGCTTCTCTGGAATGGCTCAGGGGTCTAAGTTGGATTGTCTATTAACTCTCACTCGCTATGGTGGTCACTTGTTATCAACTTTAATGAAGCTCATATGGCTGAGGTTCCTTGGATCAATGCTCTCAAGTTGTTTCATAAAGGCATTCATAATGTCCAAGACATCTTTTGTAAGCAGTCTCACTCTTGGCTATCTTGGGAGAAGGTAAAAACCAGATTACGATTAGCCAATGTTGATAGAGAATCTTATGAAGAAATCCGTAATGTTGTTCCACCTTCAATGCTTCACAAAATCTTTGTTAAATTTGCTCATCCTTGGTGGAAGGACTAGAAGTGGTATGTTGAAACTCCGTTTCGTATTACATCCCCCCCTGCTTGGCTATGGGTGGCTTACTCCCCACATACCTATGGTGGACAAGCTTAACTCTCGTTGGGGTCTGCATTCTTCAGTTCACCCCTAGTGCTTCCATTTTCATACTATCTGGGAGGCTTGCTTAGAGCCTAAGTTGGCTCACTTCACTTGGTGTGTTTTGTATCAAGGCCTACCTATAGGTAGATAGCTTGTGCATTTAGGAATTTCCCTTCCCAAATGCCCTTTTTGTGGCCATCTGGAGACACTCCCTCATCTTTTATGGCATTGCTCCAAAGCTCAAAGGGTCTGGACATGGATTCATGACCTTTCAAGCCTTTCAACCCAAGTTTTTTCAATGGTAGCACATCCTTCTTGGAGATAAACCCACCTTGCCTTTTAAATACACCCAAGTTTGACCTACTTTCAGAGTGGAGATTCTATTTTTGGTGATGGAAAGAAAGAAATAATGCAGTGTTTAACAATGTTTCTTCAGATTGTAATTTTTCTGCTCTTAGCAAATCCTCTATTATTTCCAATGTACTTTTGCAGATTCAAGTGTAGGAAAATAAAGTTTCCATAGAGCTTGGCCATCTTCAGGACCTTCTCACTCATTGGGGAGATGTTCCTTGTATTATGGTGCGGATTCCTCCTCTACCTAGGGATAATATAATATATGGAAGAATTGCTAGTCCTTCTCGATGTGGGCACCGACACAACAGGGCTCGATGTCGCTCTCACAGTGGTAATTTGTATTAGTGCATGTCTCCTCTTGGACAACAATGAGGGTGGCAGTGCCCATCTCCTTCCCATGTTGGACAGGATGGTTGGAGTGCTCCTCCTCTACATCCAAACGTTTGGGGGGTGCCACCTAGAGGTCAAACAAACATGATGGACAAGTTCTCTAGACTCTCTCTAACCATTTCTCCTACTCGACCACAAGAAGATGACAAGGACATTGCTCAGGGTTTTGGTTGGGAGCCAATCCCAGATGGTAATGACTTGCGTAGCTCAGATTGGGCTCCAGATGATATAGATCCTCTACCTTCCGACCTTGCTCTGGCAACGTAATATTCTATTTTATGATGTTATGATGACTCATTTCTAGGCAGGACCTAATGCTATTTTTTATTTATATTGTTTCATGTCCCTGGACTTAACCTAATCTAACTTTGAAGCATGCTTCTCTATCACCTATTTTTTTAGTAAATTATTTGTATATTATATATTTTGTTAATATATAAATATATTTCATTCAAAAAAATAATAATCAATACTTAAAAACCTAAGAAAATAATGTGACTAACTTTTTAAATCTCACTTTTTTATATATATTCCTTTTACAATGTGATATTCTATATCTTATAAACAACATTCATCCAATATTTCTTGAAAATGGCTATTACAATAAACTAAAACTACAAAAATTCTATTAACTTTTTCAAACAACATTTTTGACCTATCTAAATGTTATGGTGCCGAGATGCATTTGTTATTTAAACAACAAATGAATGTAGATTACATTTTCTTCAAGTTGCATGGTTTAAAGGGGAGGAGCCAATTAGTCTCCACTCTAATCTAAGAGGTGTATATAACTACTTAAGTGTCAAATAATAATATTAAAAATATATATCTTTTAATAAGGAAAGGAGTCGATCAGTCTTCACTCTAATGTAAAAGGTATATATAATCCCCTGTATATTTTACCATCTAACTGTTATATGATAATATTAAAAAATGTATTTTAAAAAAATTCTTATTAAAAAATCTCTTAATAAATTATGATTTATTTATATCATTAATTTTGTTTTGGACATTTAAATTATGTAGAAGTACTTTTTAAAGATATTTAAATTCGAGAGTTTTAAATACAAAGAAATTTAAGATAGACCATTACTTAAGGATTAAAACTGGAATTTAAGATTTACCTATATACCATCATTTGATTGGTTAATTATTTGATTTCGCTTGTTATAATGATTACTTTTTATTCAAATTTTAATTGTAAAAGTGATATCTACTCACTTTTATTTAAAAAATTAATGTTTTACATTATAAGTACTTTCCAAACTATTGGTCCACACATACTGATTAGGTCCTGTTCCAATTAATTATTTAAAGGATAATATAACTTCGTTCTGTTTCGTATACCTAAGTATTTACAAAGTAATTCAAAGAACACATGCATGTGAACCTAGATTTACAGAACATACAAGGATGGAGGTGCAAATGAAAATAATTAGTAATAATAATTAAAGCATAATGATAGTAAAATTGCCGTCAATTAATAAAACATGGAGAATTTGACATAAAAATCAATGTCATAAACGAAATTGGTCTAATCTCTACATTTAGAAGATAAAGAAGATAAATGGGCCACTGAAAGCAGAAGAATCACTTGAGTAATGCATTACTCTTGAGAAGAATAGATGCTTTGTCTTGGAGTGTTTTCCATGCAGAATTGACATGTCGTTCTTCGGTTAATGGGGCTCCCACAGCAAAGCGCAACGTGTATTTGCCATCAAGAACCTAAAATCAAGGCAAAAGCATTATAACTCGACTAACAGCTTCACTAAAAGCATTGAGTTGTTCAAGACATAAATATTAACTTGATCTGCCTTCATGCATATTGACAACCAATGGACAAATTAGGTAAGGCCAAAAATGAAACCAGTTTTGCAGCAATAAACATTATAGACAGTTCCATCATAACAGAAACCCTTGTGTATACCATTTGAAGTACCAAGAAGGAAAATATATATAAATTCTTTGTTCATCTTCCGATGGTCGTATTTCAACAAAGGATCCTTTCAAAACGAATACAAAAAGCATTTATGATCAGGAAAACTATGGAATCAAAATAAAGCTTATGGGAACCCATTATTAATTATAACTGAGAATAATAAAATGTTAATGGGAAGGATTAGTGATGCAAGATATAAAGAGTATTCCGGGAATAAAAATGACCATTCGTGTAATCATTTCTGTATCTTATGTAGTTATGAAGATAGCTCCCATAATCCTAATATATTATATATACCAAGTCAGAACATGCTACAATATATCATGCATATGGAAAATTTTATAAAACTTTCTTCAGTGATGTTACCCTACACTATTATTTGGACAAAGATATTAGAAATTTCTACCTGGTAAGATTGCGTTGTAAGGAAGCACCAAAAAACCAATATAAGTTTATGGCCACAATATATGTTCTAAGTAAAAATGAAGAGGGCAAAATAGAAAATAATATGTATACTCTTTTGTAATATGGCCATATAGACAACAATATTATAGAAATGACTGCCCGGGACTAGTAGGATTAGACTAACAGGTCCTATAGACTAAAAATTGACTATTGTGAGATTTGGAGGTATAGGGTCACCCACCATCAAGATGCCACTTTATTGGGCAACCACAAAGCACAAAATGTAATTTCTACAGATCGCAAACTCGTAATGATAAGGATTGTAGAGCATTGAAATAGTTGAAGGAACATATAAAGTTGAAGTTATTTTACAAAAAAGGAGGAGAAGAAGAAGCTAAGAATCTTTTAGGACCTTGAGTCGGTTTGCAGGATCCTGCAAATAATTCATACACATCAGAAAGGCCCCTAAAGGTTCGTACGTTCTCAAAATGAAGGTTGGTCGATACTTATCAATCCCCCAACAGTGTGATTGCATACCAATTCTCACATTGGAAGGATCTATGACACAAGGGTGATGATATAAGATTACATCAATCCTACAAGTGACGGTCGAATATAGTCAACTCGTAGATCCTCATAGCGGAGATTCAAAAGCATAACTTACAAATTGGGTGAGAAGGGACTCTGAAGTAAGGTTGTTGTGTATGGCCTTTGTGCAAGATAGAAAATTGTCACAATATTTTGGCACTGAAGACCTGGATAAGTTTATCAAAGAGTTTGAAAGCCATGTACCTGATTGGGCAATGAGGATAGATGCACTGAATTACGAATTAAAATGGAGTGTGGCTACATGGTGGGCAGTGCACCAGGGCGGTGATCCTGATTGGGACAAGGCCAAAGCTATGTTGTGAGCCCGATTTCAGACAAGATTTGTATACAGTTGACCTTTGTTTAAAGGAGTTGAAAGGCCAGCACTGCATATCAATCAGTGTGTTCAGGTATGGGCAAAGAAAGATCTCGCACAGTCACTAGGTACATTTGTTTCCATCCACATTAGCACCACTGCCACAAGATTGGTACATTCATCAAGAGAGAAGGGAGACGTATGCATGGCTGTACTTTAGGCAGACTTAATACAGACATTTACATTCACAAATGCAAACGTTCGAGTTGAAATGAATTTCTGTAAAATGGCTCTCTCTATTTTGATGGAGAAGATTGGATGCACCAAGCACAAGAAAAAAAGTGAAAAGGGAATGCAAAGTAAGGTGAAGAACAACCACTTAAGACATGTAGCCAAGCCCTGGGAAAACATGGAGTCATCTTAAAATCATGCAATCATGTGTAATGAGATTCAAATGAAAATGGTCCATCAGATCCAAATGCATCAGATGGAGAGGACACTTGTGAAGAGGAAGATGTGGCTGCATGTTTGAGCTAGAAAGAATAGCAGAACTACCAAAGACAAATATGAGGAAGAATGATTGTGAAACATTATAAGGTAACATGACGTGTAAGATTCATTGGTTAATGAAGACAATAAGATATATAGAGAGCCATTGAAGACAAGGCAAGTAAACATCTGCATGGAGGAAGTCCCTAAAATAGCCACAGTAGGATACTAATCAACTGAGAAAGAGGTATCAGAAACAATTCATATATTGCAAGAATATATATATGCCATTGAAGACAAGGCAAGTAAACATCGGCATGGAGGAAGTCCATAAAATAGCCACAGTAGGATACTAATAAACTGAGAAAGAGATATCAGAAACAATTCAAATATTGCAAGAATATTTATATATTCCCTATGAAGTTCAATAGAACCATATCCTTAGGTGTTAAGACCCTGTGTCGTACCCTTCTCTTTGCATTATTAGTGTATCAGTCGCTATGGACACATATGCTTTGTAAGTCGTCCCTTTAGCATATTTGAATTATCCCACATACATGAGAAGTAGTAGTTGTTAGAATAGATTTAGTATTTAAGTGTTGAAGCCCAATAAAGCCATCCACAAATATTATTGTATTGAGCTTGCTCAAAGAAAGTTGTCCCCTCGAAGTGTCCTGCAATCTAAAGGTTATTTTGAGTTATTTTGCAAATTTTATTTCATTAATAGTTCGAAATTTCGTTCTCGATGATTTCTCAAAAGGGCAAAATTTGAATCGGATCTTGGATCTCAGGAATTTCTCGGCATTTCTCGACAACTTTATCGCTACTTTAAAAACATATAAATGGGCCAAATTCCAATCGATTCTCAGTCAATTCTCACTATGAACTTGAAGTGTCAACAGTCAATCGATTCTCAGTTCTCATTGTGAACTGTCAACTGTCAAGCTGCAAAATATTGTTACAAAGTTACAAACTACAAACTTCAACTTCAAACTGACACTTGAATATTACAAATCATGGAGGTTGTGCACACTGCAAAGTGCAACTGTAGGGTTTGGCAGCGAACTTGCAACTTGAATATGCATGAGAAATGATGAGATGAGAACACATTTTTTCCTTTTCAATTTTCACTCAGCAATACTGTCTCACCTGTGCAAAAGCCGCGATAAACATTCCGCGAATCCGGTTATTTACCTTTTATTTTTAATGCATTTTTTTGGTTTGTTTGGTACCTGAGAAAACCAGGGCTTCTTGTCTCGCAAGATAGGCGTTGGTTTCTCGACTGGCCCTTGTACTGCGAGAAATGACGAGAAACGGCGAGATATCACTGAGATTTGAAACATAGATTTCATTGTTCATTTATTTTCTATAGTTCATAAATATGTGCAGAAGAATCCTCACATCTAGTATTAGAGCACTTTCTTGGCCTGCACGTAGATTTTGGAGAAATTTTTTTCAGCGGTGGTTTTCCAGGAGCTACACCATTTACAAAAATATTTTTCCTTGTCTCTATTTTATACATATTTATTGCAGTTTCGGATAAGGGTAAATACCTTTCCACATAATTGTGGGAAGTATTTGGGCATAAGCCCTGAAACTCATTGTGAATACCACAGAAACCTCAAAGTAGTTGGCTCATTGAGAGGACCTGCCAGCGAAAAGGGCAATGACCCCATCCCGATTGACTAGTTTCCACTTGTGAGGCAAACCAAGAGTTGTCATTTAGGGATAAATCCATGGCCAAAAATTTTCTGGAGTGATACTCGTTTAGAGATTGGTGGCCAGAGAGACTCCTTGAAACCCTTAGGCAGTTGAACAGACTTGGGGCCCATATCCACCATAGCCGTTTTCGAATACCAATAGCAGAGTGATCACAATTGAGAACGGTTGGTAACCACACACTTGTCAACAAACTTTTGGCAAGAGCAACCAAGCGGCAATCAATTTAAGAGTAGAAAAAAATAATTTTTTTGCCATATCTCTCCCTCCATAGTTCTGTTAACTCTCAAAATTCCCTGGAACACCTAAAATTCCATTCTGCACATTTTCTTCCTTGGGGGTCCATATCTAAATTCCACTTCTATTAGCCAAAAACCTCAATTTTTTATTTTTTCAAGTTTTACCATAACTTCTTAATTTTTTGTCTTGCTTCAAAACTTTCCCACAGTGTTCCTTTCACTTTTCTACTCCTTTGTCTCTCTTAGACATATTTTCCAATTTTTCCATTACAATTTTGAAATTGCCCTTGCCTTCAATCCTAACCAAGAGGTGCCAAAAAACTAATATAAGTACATTTAACCCTTCTGATTGAGTCCATATTAAATTTTTTTTTGCCAAACTCTACCAGACAGACACCGTTCGTGATTATCAAATTGAATTTGAGAAATTGGCTAATCACACTAAAGGGTTATCAAATGACTTCTTCAAGAGTTGTTTTATTAGTGACCTCAAGAAGCCAATCCGCTCGGAGGTGAAAATATTTCAGCCCAACAACCTGATGGACGCCTTGGGTCTAGCTAAGTTAGCAAAAGATAAACTCTCAGCGCAACGTCGACCTCCCACTTTCCCACTTGTAAAGAACACAGCGAACCAATGGCCAGCCACAACCACACCAATCAAGCACCTTATTGAGGCAAAGATGTGGGCCTCTAAGGAGAAAGAATTATGTTATAATTGTGATGACAAATGGGTTAAGGGTCACAGGTGCGTCACACAAAAGCTCTACTTGCTAGATGTGGAATCGCCGCCATAACAGGGCAACGAGTCGGATATCCAAGGATTCTAGGATGCTCAAACAAAACAAAGCCCCTTTGAGGACTCAATGGCTTAGGAGACTCAACCCGATATTTCTTTACATGCACTAGTAGTTGTTACCATCCCTCAAACCATGAAGGTCAAAGGGTTCTTTAGAAAGATCCCTCTCACAATACTCATTGACTTTGGCAACACTCACAATTTCATCGATCCTAGCATTGCTAAGTAGGGAGAATGCTTTGTACACCCTTGTTCTAACTTTGAAGTCATGATTGCTAATGAGGGAACATTGCCATGTAAAGGGAAGTGTTGGAATGTGTGTTTCATGATAGGCGATTACACTCTTTGCTCAGATATGTTTGCCCTACCCGTAGGGGGATGTGATGTGGTCTTAGGGGTGTAGTGGGTCCACACATTGGAACCTATTCTATGGGTCCTCTCTGAGCTTTGGATGGAGTTCACATATAATTTCCAGAAGCACACCTTAAAAGGGTTATTGCCCAGATCTGCTCATATCATCATTCCCATAGCATAGAAAAGCTTCTAATGAAAGGCTCGGGGTCATTGCCCAGCTACACTCTATCCAACTCCAACTCCCCATTGTTACTAACTACCCTGCTGATCTACAAGCCATCCTCAACAAGCATGCAACCATTTTTATCGAGCCAGTGGGTTTGCCCCCTTCACGCCCTAAAGATCATTGCATCCCGCTCTTTCCAGAAAGCATCCCACCCAATATCCATCCATACCGCTATCCCTATCTACAAAAGACTGAGATTGAACAACTAGTACGAAATCTCCTCAAGTCCGAAGTTATTCACCTAGCACCAACCCATACTCCTCCCCAATGCTTCTTGTCCACAAAAAGGATGGGTCGTGGTGCCTCTGCATTGACTTCCGTGCCCTTAACCACCTCACTATCATAGATAAATTCCCAATTCCAGTCATCGATGTGCTTCTTGATGAGCTCCATGGGGCAAAAAAACTCTCCAAATTGGATCTTCGTTCAGGCTATCATCAGATCCGTGTGCATATTGATGACATTCCAAAGATAGCCTTCTGCACTCATGATGATCACTATGAATTCTTGCTCATGCCATTTGGACTTACAAATGACCCTTCAACATTTCAGGCGCTAATGAATAAAATATTTCTCCCTTTCCTCTGTCACTTTGTTTTGGTTTTCTTTGATGATATTTTGATCTATAGCCGCACACGGGCCCAACATCTCCAGCATCTTGACATGGCATTACAACTTCTAGTAGACAATCAATTATGTGCCAAGCAGTCAAGTGTTCCTTCGAACAAGAGGAAGTTAAATATTTTGGGCACATTATTCCAGCCAATGGGGTCCGCGTGGATCCAAAAAAAAATAGTGTCATGCAACATTGGCCTCAACCACCAACCCTCAAGAGCCTTCGTGGCTTCCTAGGCCTTACAAGATACTACCACATTTTTGTCAAGGATTATGGAAAGATCGTGGCTCCCTTGACTTCCTTATTGAAGAAAGATGCATTCACATGGGATGTCGTAGCTGACCAGACATTCGTGGCACTTAAACACGTGTAGCACACCAATTTTGGCCATGTCGAACTTCACCAAAACTTTCACCATCAAAAGTGATGCTTGTGGCAACGGCCTTGGTGTTGTTCTTTTCCAAGAGGGACATCCCATTGCTTTCACTAGCAAAGCCTTTTTTGGACGAAATTTGGCTTTGTCTACATACGAAAAGGAAATGATGGCAATTATGTATGTAGTACAAAAATGGCAACGATACTTGGGAATCATTTTTGCATCAAAACCGATCACCAGAGTTTCAAATACTTCCTAGAACATCGGATATCATCACCGACACAATAGAAATGGGTCAACAAACTCATGAGCTATGATTATGAGATCACTTACAAGAAGGGAAAGACAATGTCATGGAAAATGCTCTCTCACACACATTCAAGGACCAGACTTCCCTTTCTGCCATCTCCATGCCCATTTCAAACTGGTTGGAATCTATACACCAAGGGTATGCAAATGATCCCTCCTTACACTAGAGTGGGGGCACGGTATATAGTTTCATTGGCACCCCCACGCCCCTCTGCAGTACCACATTATTCATGGGATGGTGCTTCTTTGTGTTACAAGGGTTGTTTGGTGCTTCCCAATAACACAGACCTTCATCAAGGCATATTCTATGAAATCATGCTTCTCCCTCAGCAGGGTACTCAGGATTTCTCAAAACATATGAGTGGGCATTTTGAAACTTCTTTTGGAAGAGGATGAATGGGGAAATTAAACAGATGGTGGCCGAATGTGATACCTACCAACACAACAAAGGTGAAACAATAGTGATTCCTAGTTTGCTCGAGCCCTTGTCCATTCCTATTAGGATCTAGACCGATATTTCTATGGATTTCATTGAGGGCCTCCTTAAATTTGGGGGGAACACATTGATCCTAGTCGTGGTAGACCACCTCTCCAAATATAGTGATTTTTGTGCCCTCAGCCATCCCTATACAGCCTCCATAATCGCACAAGTTTTCTTGGATCTGATCTTCTGTCTTCATGGCATCCCTCCTTCAATTGTATCCAATTGTGATGCAACTTTCACCAGCCATTTTTGAACGGAGTTATTCCGATGCCCAGGCACATAACTGAAGATAAGCGTCGGGTATCACCTCCAAACAAAAATTGTCAACAAATGCTTGGAAACATTTCTTCATTGCTTTGCTTTGGAACAACGACAATGGTGGGCAAAGTGGCTCCCCTTCGCAAAATGATGGTACAATACCTCATACCACAATTCTACTAAAATGACTCCATATGAAGTAGTTTATGGTCAAGCACCCCTAACACTTCTCCCGTATACCCTCGACAGTTCCCCGATTCAGGTGGTCGACACTACTCTTCGACATCGAGATCACATTCTCAGCACCCTGTGGGGCAATCTCCATTTGCCACAGAACTGAATGAAGCAACAAGCTGATCAGCACCGCTCCGAACGCACCTTTCAACCTAGGGATATGGTTTTTTTTTGTCTGCAACCATACAAGCAATCATCCTTGAAACTAAAAGGGTATCATAAGCTTGCTCTGAAGTTTTATGGGCCATATAAAGTTCTCTAGCAAATTGGGTCTGTTGCTTACAAGTTGGAGCTTACACATTCCTCCCAAGTTCACCTAGTCTTTCATGTCTCATATTTGAAGAAAATTCTTGGAACCACCATCAGAGTGCAAATAGTTTTACCAGAAATTGAAAATGAAAGCTCCATCCTTCTCAAACCGAAAGCAATCCTGGACAGGTGCACCCACCAACTTCGCTCCCACTCAATCACGGAAGTCTTAATCCAATGGCATAGTATGCAACCAAAAGATGCCACATGGGAACCACTATTCCAAATTCCAATTCCCACATCTAAAGCTTTGAGGACAAAACTTTTTCTAAGGGGGAGGGGATGTTAGGAACCTATGTCCTACGCTCGTCTTTGCATTATTAGTGTATTAGTCGCTGCGGACACATATGCTTCATAAGTCATCCCTTTAGCATACTTGAATTATCCCACATACATGGAAAGTAATAGTTGTTAGAATAGATTTAGGATTTAAATAAGTGTTGAGGCCCAATGAAGACATCCATGAATATTATTGTATTGAGCTTGTTCAAAGGAGGTTGCCCCTTCAAAGTGGCCTGCGATCTAAAGGTTATTTTGAATTATTTTACAAAGTTTATTTCATTATTCATTTATTTTTTGTAGTTTGTAGCTCTAAAATCTATTCAGAAGAATCCTCACCCTAGTAGAAATAAAGATATAGCAAAAAGGAGCTAAGCCAATCAAGAAAATATCCTATAGGTTCAATCCAAATATGAAATTCGAATTAAAAAGGGAGATTGATAGAATGGTGGAACCCAAATTGACCTACCCAGTAGATAACCCTGGTTGGGTGAGCCCTATGGTAATTCAACCAAGAAAAACATGAGAAATCCACATTTTTGGTTACTATAGAGTTTCCAATGATGCATGTGACATGAACTCATTTCCAACGCCTTTCATTGATGAAATTTTGAAAAACGTTGCAAGGCATCAAGCTTCACGAGTGGGTTCAATGGTTAGCATCAAATTTTGATTGCAAAAGAAGACTGATCCAAAACATTTGCAATGGAATGGAGCTCATTTAGATAAAAGGTAATTTTGTTTGACTTTAAAAATGCTCCTACTATGTTCTCTAGAGTTATAGGATTTTATCCATGATTTCCTACAAGTATATTTGGATAATTGTGATCCAAACCCTAGGAGGTATTCTCAGACATCACTCTAAATGAGGATTTAGATGCATTACATGGGAGTGCAGAAGCAATATGAAACAATATTCATAATAGAGAAAGTAATAGAACTGAAACATAAAATTTAATTAATCTTTGCATTTTGTACATGGCATACTCTCAAGGGAGATGTATGGTTGTTAATCTACTACTATCTAATGCTATTTGATGCTAGTTACTCATGTAAATATGTATAGATTCAATTACAAGGTCACGAAGGCGAAAGAATTGTTATGGAAGTTGAAATTGTTGAGCTGCCACATGTGACTTTGTCTTCTAATGGTTGCACTAACAACATCAAAATTCATGGTCAAAACTAACTTATCCCATTAGGAGCGATGGGACCAGTGTTGTTTGCTGAGTTACACAACTGCTATGTTGCACAAATGTTACATTGCATGTATTTTGTGTTGTGCAGATGTTGCACTATGCGGCCATTGGGTTATGCGGATGTTGCATTGCGCATATGTTTTGTTCTTGGATGCTTATTTGTATAGTTTGTGGTCTAGCATTGCATGGGAGGCACAAGGTGCAAGGAACTTCACTGGGTTCTGCTGAAATTTCCCCTTAGGGGCAAATTATCCAATTCTGGAAATTCATAGTAAAAATCTACCCAAAACAATTATTTTATGATTTCTTCTTCAAACCCTAGAAATTGAAAAGTACATATTTTTGAGGTGCCAAAATAGGGCACAATAATATTATTTTATTCCTCAATAATTATAGAAAATTTGGCAAATATTACAATCAAAGCATTCCACTTTAAAACAGATTTTATGACAAATTTAGGGCTGGAAAATTATGACAAAATACCAACTCTTGTTTGTTGTTGTCATGCATCCAATTTAGGCTTGGGAAAGCCTCAAAAGCCACTAGCCACACTCTAAATGGGGGTCAGTGGCCTCAACAGATGTTGCGCTGCCCTTCCTCACAGTTCGTTGACCCTTGGGGTTCTTCTCCCACTCACCCAACTCCCTATCAACGTGCCACCCTTGGAAATTCCTGCGCCTTGTTGCTGAAGTTAATGGTGTTAAAAAAAACACCTCTAAACATCTGAAGTTATCCAATACAATCCCTGAATTAGGGTTGCTCAACTGATTATTAAGGGTTCCCATCCTTACTAGTTCTCTAATGAGGGTTTATGTCCCCAAAGGTCTAAAGGTCTGTGTTTCGTGCTAAAACTTTTGCTCTTTATTATTCCAAATCAAATTCTCTTTATCCTTTCCAATTGAGCCCTCAACCTTCTTAAATACCCTTCCCAAAGTGGGGCACTCCACTTTGGAGGAGAGTGTAGTTTAAAAGAGATTATGCCTTTTTTTCGTTAAGGGTTAACCCATTCTCAACAAGTCACTTTTAAGTCATAATTAGAAAAGATATATCAAAAAATATCTTTTATAATTTAAAAATAGAACCAAAGTTTCCTCTTTGATTTTACCTTCCGTTAGTCGACGGGAAACATTCATGAATTTGGCTAAGGGTTTTTTCCTGTTCTATGTCCAAAAGGAAAACGTGACAATCTTCTTTGGCCAAAATTATTTGTCCTCAAACAATTGCAACATCCAAGGGGCTGCCCCAACCATAGGCCTCACATAGAATCCATCTATAGCCTCTTCCCATGGAAAGAAAGACTTATTTTGAAGTCCTTCATTGCTATACCTGTGAAAAGATAGTTGTCCATATGTGTTGGGAGTGTTGTGACAGCAATGAATTGCTATCCCTCTCCCCAACAAAGGGCTGCCCCTGATGTGCCCCATATCACCAATCATGGGATAGCTGCCAACACACTCCAAACATGTTTCCTTGCTCAGGTTTTTGCATATTTCTTGAGCTGGAAGCTCCCTCAACCTAGCTGCAATCTGCTCATCCTCCCCTATCAACATGTGATCTTTCAATTTGACAAAAGAGAATACATATACTGTCATGTCTTTGTAATGTTCCCCTTTTTGGTATAGCTTGTTTTTGGAGACCTTAGCTTAGTTGTTCCCACAAAGCTAAGGGAAGAAAGAAAAGAGAACATGGAGGGGGGGCTAATCTATGAACAAGAAGGGTAAAAAGTACTTAAGTATTCTAATTTTCAGTTGAGTTTTTAAAAAGGTACTTTTTTATCTTATGTTCACTTAAGTTGGGGTCATGGGGGCCTAAACTTTCAACAAAGTGAGTTTAAAAAGATAAAACGCTTATGTTTGAAAGGATAGAACCCTCTAACTTGGGTGCTACACTTGGAGGAGTGGTATATAAAGGCAAGTAAGGATTCATTTGAAGATTATGCATAATTGGACAGTGGAATTATTGATCAAGTATGTCAAGCTTGGTTTCCACCTTTTAAAGACGAAAACCTTCAAGAAGTGTCTCAAGTTTGGAGACGAAAACCTTCATTCCTTCTACTTGTGTAACTCTATTCAAGGGTTGTAAGTGAGCTTCAAATTACATGTGTTCATGCAAGTAGATCTACAAAGGTGTTTTGAAACATCACCTACTTCTGAAAATTTGAGTGAACCCAAGGTTTAAGAAGGAAAATTATGGAGACTAGGGTTTTTATAATTTTAAAGCAAGTTTTGATGGCCTTCCCATGGAAGGAAAATTTTGATATTATTTTAATTTGATAGTCACTAATTTTGCGGTCAGTTTGAGCTTTTATTTGCATCATAATTCTAAGTATTGAGGGAGTTATGAATTTTTGAAGTTTCACCCAGTTTGTAGGAAATAATAATTATTGTGGATAGCGAATTATTTAGGAAACACTGATTTGCAAGTTTCTATCTTGCGCGATTTGTGTTGGAGTGGTTTTGCAGGGTTGTTAAGGTCATTCAATGCCCTATAATATTCAGAAATTATTTCCGCAATTTTGGCACTTCGACAACTTGTTTTGAAAGCTCTAGAAGGTGATTTGGTGAGGAAAACCAAGGGAAAATTTACATATTCGCTCCTATTTTATTGAGGTGTGGCAAACCACTTGGAGAGTTTTTCGAAGCATTAAGGGTTGGAAAGTACAACTGTACCTTTAAAGAAAATTCAGAATATTTTGGTGAGGTGTTTTTAGCAAATTATCATATTATTGGACCCCAAAAAGAGTACTCAATTCTCTAAATAATTTTCAACTTCTTGTGGATTTATTTGGATGCTTTTAGATTGGATATCATACATTTTTCTAGCTAAGGTTTGGCTGGTTATTTATTTTCAGATTTCAATTTAGTACTTGGTTTGGCTAGGGTTTGTTGGAAAACCCTCTTTTTTGGTTGCCCTCCCAATTTGGGGACATTACAGTGGTATCAAAGCCATATTTTGGTCATTTGTGGGATAACAGAAACAAGGAAGGATGAAGGATAATACACAGGGCTAGGATCATGAGGACCAACCTTTGATTCGTTGGGATCTCATGCAGGATTATGATGATTACTTGACTTTTGCACCTATATACTGCAGGCGAAGGATCTTCGAAGCTTGGCTAGGCTTGAGGTATGGTAAGAAACACTATGGGTATATGGATACGCAAGATGATTGGGGAAAGATAGTTCTTCCAACTTTTGATGGTGATCCAGGTAATTCAGTAAGAGTTTGGGTTGATATGATGATAGAGTACCTTGACTTAAGGCCTAGAAGTTGAAAAAAGGCACTAATTTTGTTATTCAGCATTTGGATGGGGCTGCCCATAAGTGGTGGTATCAAGAAAAAATGACACAAAAGCCTAGCTTGATGGGAACACATGAAGATTTGTTGGAAGAGATAATTGAGAAGTTTGAAAGAAAGAAGGAACTAACCACACCTATATCCACAAGGGCATATTATAAAGTACTCCAATCAAAGGAAAGGCAGCCATTAAAGCAAGTGTCAGAACTGGATTTCCAAATGTACTAGGATCAGCCACTTCATGAGCTTGCCAATGTCCAAAAATCAATCAAACAAAGCCCCTCTATGAGGTACGAACAGCTGGGAATTAATTCAGAAAATTTGAATAAATCATTAGCTAAAGAAGCTGATTTTAAAAGGCAGCCACCTAATGGAGAGACCTTAATGATTGAACATCAAAAAGAGGCCATTAATGGGCCCAAAGAAACAAGCAATCAGCTGAAGTTAAGAACAGAAAATTTAGAAGAATCAAAGACACAAAAGAATCATAGGAGGGCAGCCATCTAAGGAAAAACAAATTGAAAATAGAGGGCGAATGCATCAAAAAGAAATGGACAGCCAACATGTGACCAAAGAAGTGATTGCCACCCTATCAAGCACCAATAGACACCACCTTTTCTGTGTTAGAGGGACCATTAATGGAAAAAAGGTTATCACATCAATAGAGCCACTCACAATTTCAGAAATGCCAAAATTGTTGCAAGACATAAGCTGCTCACTAAAGCAAATGAAGGATTTAGGGTAACTATTGGGGATGGCTCCTCTATCTCTTGCATTTCCAGCACTATGAGGTTAAAATTAACCTTGGGCAAATACACATTTGAAGGAGAATTTAATGTGATTGATCATGATGAGTTAGATGTAGTGCTTGGAGCCCAATGGTTCCAATCCCTTGGCAAATACACTCAAAACTTGCAAAAATCAAAACTGAAATTTATGGCAGCCAACAAGGAAGTTGTTCTCCATGGGTTAAGCAATGGAACACCTATGCTGGTGACTTCAAAAGGAATGCAACGAGCTTCTAATAAGGGGCAGATTATTTAGGCAGCAGATTTGTTTATGCATGATATAAGGTCTGATTTGAAACAACGACGGCACCCCAAAGATGTTCAAGCCATTCTAGACAAAACATGAGAAAGTGTTCAGTGATATACCACATGGGCTGCCCCGGATAGGGGATTTGAACATATCATTGAACTTGAGGAAGCACAAATCCTAACAAGGGTGGACAAGGCAAAGGGTTTTCTTGAAGGAATGATACCAAATAGGGAGATAGAAGATGTCATTTTGCATATAGAAGAAGGGAAATCAGATTTGTGTCTGGGTAAGCAATTAAGTTGTCATCATGGTAAGTGCACATTGATTTTTCGTCATGATTGGTGGAACTAGAAGAGGGAAAATATTTGCTACAGCTATGATAAGGAAAGGTTAAGGCATAAAAAGGGAAACTGTACTATAATCATACGACATGGAGTGATTTTAAAAGTGTTACTAAACATTATTATTTTTGCTAATGTGTTTGCTTCATGTGTAGGATCACCATGTAGACCGGTTGATATAGCAACAAAGAGTACCAAGACTGTAAATTCTGTGCATGGGCAGCCACCTAGACTGTGTAGAAATCATTCAATTTTGTGATTGAAGAATGTTGGAGTTACTATGAAGAAGATGCAAACTCAGGGGGATAAGTGCACCCTAAACTCCAAAGTTTATGGGGCAATGAATTCTGAAATTGATGATGGATCGAATGTTGAAGGTACTTTCTACATGAGCTTGAGGGGAGAAGAAGGATGTAGTAGGGAAGAGGAAGCAAATTTCGTGCATACGCTGCCAATAAGTCCAAAGAATGTATGCCCTACCATGAAACTGGTGAGTATAGCCAAGTTTGAAATTTGTTGTGCTTTAGTGAGAAAAATAAATAGAGAATTCAGTTTACACAATCAGCTTCTAACTTACAAAGTTACAAGGGGAAGCACCACATTCCAAGTTGTAAAGAAGTTTTTGTGGAGTTGGATGAGGGCATAAAAACTCCCTCGGTTTGGGCAAAGGTGGGGATTGTGAACAGCAGCATAGTGGGGAAATCTTTGAGTTTTTGGTAAAAAACAAACACAGAAATTTCTGAGTTTGAATGGCCAAAGCCACTATTTCCTACCATCATGAAATTCACTTTATTTGACATGCTACAACAGGTAGGGAAGCAGGAAAACATTAATGCAAGGCCTGAATTTTGTCACTCAGAATTTTCTGAGTTATGGACGCAATCACAGCCATCTTTTATGAGAGAGATCACTCGTGTTTTTGACAAGGTAAGTAGGATAAAAAGAGGAAGATGTTGCCTAGTCAAGGAGGTCAATGAAGTGGTTAAAATTTCTGATTTGTTGGGCACACTACAGCCCCTAACCAGTTTTGGAAATGTATATGAAAGGTCTGATTTCTTGTTCCACTTACAGCTACTAACAAATAATGAAAAGGCCTATGCTCGAAGGTACAAGTTGCATGAGAGAAGGGCAAAGATTGAAGGCATGGAATGGCACTACTTTTTGGTGCATGATGACTATTCTCTTGACTCCTTTTTTGTTTCCCACATGCATAGCAACGATGAGAAGGAGCAGCCAATGGTTGAGTACATGAGGACATCATTGCAAGGTTACTTGCATACCCATGACATCCCCTCACAAGGTATGCTTCCAAATTGGCTCATGCTTGTCTTCTCTTTGCAAATGGAGGGTCTACCATTTTGGTTTGGGAAGAGATTGTCATGGCATATAGAAGACCCTAACAAGTTTTGGAATGTATACCATGGAAGCCCACACTCCCTGTTCTACATTCAATGGGAAAGCTTAATAAGGGACAACCATATGATAGAAATCAGTTTTGATTATGTTGGCAGCCCTAGCTCTTTGGAAATAATGTTTGCATGCATGTTGACTTGCTTTAATAGTAGTGACATAAAGCGTTCATTGGAGACCAACTTGGTACTGAATAAGTTGGCAACTTGGAGCAATGGCAAGGCTGTACGTCACCATTACAGCCCTTATAACAGCAGGAGCAGTCGTGTTTATGGACTATCTTCCTCCTTGATAGGAAGTCAATTGATTATGGCTTCAAGTTGTGAGTTTGCAGCCCTTGGCAGTTATGTTTTGAGAGGTTTGGGACATGATATGCAGAATAATAGCAGCTGTGATGAGTTTCCTACAGTGGGATACGCTTGAGGCAGCCATGACTTTGAGAAAGTAATGAGCCTAGGGGCTGTTTGGGAGTTTGATAGTAGTTGTCATGGCACCTTCAGCACTTGTAGGCAGCGTCTGAAGCACAGGTGCATCAGGTGTAGGTTTTGGATTGAGGTTTTCCTTCCTTGGAAAACATTTATAGGTAGCCACTGCATCATAAGGAGTAGTGGGACACCTCTGTGGATATTGCATTTGCTTGAAGACAAACAATTTTGGCTGGGGAAGACTATAATGTCCCCCTTTTTGGCATAGCTTGTTTTTGGAGACCTTAGCTTGGTTGTTCTCACAAAGCTAAGGGAAGGAAGAAAAGGGAATATGGAGGAGGGACTAATCTATGAATAAGAAAGGTAAAAAGTACTTAAGTGTTCTAATTTTCAGTTGAGTTTACAAAAAGGTACTTTTTATCTTATGTTCACTTAAGTTGGGGTCATGGGAGCTTAAACCCTCAATAAAGTGAGTTTTAAAAAGATAAAGTGCTTATGTTTGAAAGGATACAACCCTCCAACTTGGGCGCTACACTTGGAAGAGTGGTATATAAAGGCAAGTAAGAATTCATTTGAAGATTATGCATAATTGGATATTGGAATTATTGATCAAGTATGTAAGCTTGGTCTCCACCTCTTGAGGATGAAAACCTTCAAGAAGTGTCTTGGATTTGGGGACGAAAACCTTCATTCCTTCTACTTGGGCAACTCTATTCAAGGGTTGTAAGTGAACTTCAAATTGGATGTGTTCATGCAAATGTATCTACAGATGTGTTTTGAAATGCCACCTACATCTGAAAATTTGAGTGAACCTAGGGTTTGAGAAGGAAAATTCTAGAAACTAGGGTTTTCAGAATTTTAAAACAAGTTTTGGTGGCCTTCCTATGGAAGAAATTTTTTGATATTATTTTTATTGGATAGTCATTAATTTTGTGGTTAGTTTGAGCTCTTATTTGCATCATAATTCCAAGTATTGAGGGAATTATGAATTTTTTAAGTTTCAGCCTGTTTGTAAGAAATAATAATGATTGTGGGCAGCGAATTGTTTGGGAAAGGCTGATTTGCAGGTTTCTATCTTGGACGATTTGTGTTGGAGTGGTTTTGCAGAGTTTTTAGGGTCATTCAATGCCCTAGAATATTCAGAAATTATTTCCACAATTTTGGCACTTGGGCGACTTTTTTGGCAAGCTCCAGGAGGTGATTTGGTGAGAGAAAACCAAGGAAAATTTTTCACATTTGCTCCTATTTTATTGAGGTGTGGTGAACCACTTGGAGATTTTTTCGAGGCATTTAAGCACTGAAAAGTACAACTGTACCTTCAAAGAAAATTCAAAATAGTTTTGTGAGGTATTTCCAGCAAATTGTCATTTTATTGGACCCCAAAAAAGGTACTCAATTCTCAAAATAATTTTCAGCGTCTTGTGGATTTATTTGGATGCTCTTAGACTAAATATCATACATTTTTCCAGCTAGGGTTTGGCTAGTTATTTATTTTCAGATTTCTATTTGGTACTTTGTTTGGCTGGGGTTTGTTGGAAAACTCTCTTTTTTGGTTGTTGTCCCAATTTGGGGACATTACAGTCTCCGATGGTTAGTGGGTTGTAATCATGTCTAACAGCGTTCTTATCATCCATAATCATGAGAATTTTTAACAAAAACTTATCTTTGTGAAGTTTTTGTTTGCAACATACCTTCAACATGGATTTGATGACCTTCAAGCTCATACCAAATGAGTTGGAATTATCACGGATAGCATACTGGAAGAACGTACCATGGTTGTGGCTGCCCTTCATGGCCATTTTCATCCATATATGCATTTAAGATGTCCCCTTAGGACTTCCAATGAGTCTCAAGGCTCTCCCAACACACCAAAAATATGGTTTAACAATTTTTATGAAACAAGCAAATTCGAACAAATTTGGAACCATACCTTTCATGTGGACACCTTCATGGAGTTGGCAACCTTGCCATGATGTCCCAAGAAGTGTCCATTGTTCACCCTCATGCTCCCCCTTCTGAACGTGCTTCCAAAGTGGCCTATGAGTGCATCAAAATTGTAGTGCTTCTTCCTCCTTGGAGTTGTCCTTAGCTTGCCCTTCCGTCTCCATGACATGGAGAGTATTTGTGGCCCCCATACAACCTTCTATTTCTGAATTCTGAATTTCCTTTTCCACAGCATACTCCAAGCTCGAAACGGGTTGAATCTCGTTCAAATTTTCACAATTACCAGCATGATATAGTGGCTGTCCTAACTCAAAATTTGTAGCCTTCTTTGCCTTGTTGCCCATGCAATCAGTTTCTCATGGAAGGCCCTTCCATCCTCCTTGAGATCACTTCCGGGGGTGCCTTATTTTTTAAACCATGCAAAATCACCTCTTTCCCGTCCACCTTAAACTTGAACTCCATGGTTTGGTGGTTTTGAGTGTACTCCCCAAGTGAGTGCAACCATTGGATGCCAAGCACCACATTCACTTCTCCGATACCCGCAACATAGAAGTCATCCTCAATTTGATGTCTTTCCAAGGTAATGTTTAGTTTAAGAATCTTTGAGGTGCATGGGATGGTGAAGCCATCTGCCATGGTGACCCTGAACCCCTTAAACTCAATAGGTTGCAGCCCACATATTGCAACTAAACCCTTATCAATAAAATTGTGGGTGGCCCCACTATCAATGAGAATGGTCACATGCTTGCCTTGCAAAACCCCCTTCACTCTAAAGGGGTGATACCTAGGATCCTTGGACAATGATGCAAAGGTACCACTCATGTCTTCCCCTCCAATGATCTGCAAGGGTTATTCTTCATAGGTGGCTGCCCCTACCTCTTCTTCCTCTTCTCCTCCATCTGAATGTACCTCTATATAGTGCACTTGCCTCTTTCCATGGCAAAGGTGACCTAGTGTCCATGGGTCCTTGCATGTGAAACATAGATTCTTCCTTCTAAGCTCATTTCGGGTGTGTACCCCAACTTTGTTCCAGTTTGGCAGTTCCTTTTGCTGCCCAAAACCCTGATGATTGGACTTTCCTTGCTTCCCAAAAGGGACTCATTTTGGCTGTTCTGAAATTGCAGACCTAGGCTGCCCAAATGTGCTTGTCCTTTGTTGTTCAAAAGGCCCATTAGCATTAGTTTTCTGCTGTCCGGAAAGTGTTGTTCCTGGTTGCCCGGTAGGCAGAAATCTTCCCTTAGAAGCTAAAGATTCTAGATTTAGTGCCCTCTTGATTGCATCTTGAAGAGATGACAGATCAAAACCCTTGACCAACCCTTTGAGTGGTTCAGCCACCCTTCAACAAACAAAAATATAAGTCTTCTTTCACTCACATCAAACACCATTACTAAAAGGCTCTGAAATTCAGATATATAATCATCCACCGATCCCTCTTGTTTGAGTTGTGCTAATTTCCTGAAGTGTATCTTTGGATCCTCTCTATCAAACCTCTTTGTTAGTCTTTGGCTGAATTCATCAAGTGTAGTAATAGATTCGTGCCCTTGGGTGATTAACCCGTGGTACCACCACTCATGTGCTACTCCCTCCAAATGCAAGGTAACAAATTTGAGGGCTTCTTCCTCATACATGGGATTCAAGGATAGGTATGTATCCAATTTCTACAACCATGATCTAGCTAAACATTTATCAGATCCATCATAAGAGGGGAGAGTTATTTTACCCAATCTTTGTTGTATGTCTTTCTGTGGCTGCTATTGATGAAATCTTTTATTCCTTCTTCCAGTGCCATTATTCATTTTCAATTGACACAAATCCCTAAAAGATAACATTTTACGTGTTGAAAAATCGAGGGCTGCATATTCTTCACCATATGCATCCATGTCTTCCTCTTCATGTGGTTGACCCATCTCACCCTGGGGCTCTTCTCTTTGAAGGAACTTTGCCCTGAAAGTTTTTGAGGGGGGTCTAATGGAAGTTCTTCCATTACCGGAAGAGTCTTCTTCACCATTATTTCCTGTTCCATGATGAGTTGACTTGTTTGGATGGGAACCTTGCGTGATCTTAGCTAAATCTGCCATAGATCCTTTCAACGCATGCCACATCTCTCTTTGGGACTCTTTCAAACACTGTTGCATATCTTTCTGATTGTTGGACATAGTCATTGATGTATGAAGGATTGTCATTGATGTCAAAGGTAGCAAGTGCTATTATGCATTAATGACAAAGGGGTGGAGTTGAACAGACTTGTTGCAGAGACCCATGGAGTTGTGTGTGTACTTTGAATGACTATGAAAATACAAAAATAGTCATATGAATGTCTTTGCTCACATGGTTATCTTGACAGATATGGCTAAGTACATAGGTGGATGTTAACAACATTTGCATATATCTCTTTGTGGTCTAAGTTCTAAGTCATAAGGATGAGTAGAGCAAATGTTACAAATGCATAAGGTTGTTCCTCAGCTAAAAGCCTACTAAGTTTCCATACTTAGTCGATTTTGCACCTTTGCATTTGTCCAGGGAATTCTTTCGAAGAAAGTAGTTCGGCGAATTCTTTCGGGAAAATGGTTTAGACTTTGTCGAACAAAATGTCCGCAACAAAGTTTTCAAAGGAAATGAGTGCACTTTGGAATTCTTTTGGAGAAAGTGGTTCGGTGAATTCTTTCGAAAAAATGGCTAAGTCTTTGTCGAAAAAATTGTCCCAAACAAAAGGTCTAAAGGGATCTTTGCAAAAATCCCGAAGGGTAAGTGAATCGTTCAATGTTTCCGAAGGGTACTTTACAAAAGTTCCAAAGGGATCTTTTCAAAATGCCGAAGGGTAAGTGAACCGTTCAAAGTTTCCGAATGGTACTTTACAAAAGTTCCGAAGGGCATGTGACCCAAGCAAAAATCCCGAAGGGTACTTTGCCAAAGTTCTGAAGGGCATGTGACCCCAACAAAAATTCTGAAAGGTACTTTGCTAAAGCTCCAAAGGGCATGTGATCCAAACAAAAGTTCTGAATAGGTCACTTATAGAAGTCCCGAAGGACACTTTCGGAAAAAGGGCATTGATGAATTCTTTCGGAGAATTTGTCTAAGGCAGGTGGACAGTTACAAAGTTCCCGAAGGATACTTTTGAATGGAGAGGACACTCACAAAATTCCCAAAGGATACTTTCGGATGGAGAGGACACTTACAAAGTTCCCGAAGGATGCTTTCGGATAGAATGGACTCTTACAAAGTTTTCAAAGGATATTTCGGAAGAAATATAGGTCACTTGCAACATTGCCGAAGGATAAGTGTGGAGTCTTGGAGGGTATTTTCACAAGTGCCGAAGGATCAAGGCAAGTTAAAGATCGAGCAAGTCTAAAGAAATTGACAATGTGGAAACATCTCAAAGACGCCGAAAGAAATGAGAAAAGGTCAACATGCCAGAGTTTCACGACCACACCAATATAAAGATCATGCATCTTTAGAGATCGAACAACATGCGGAAAGCTTGATAAGGAAGCTCCAACGAAACAAAGTGGAGTCAGTGATGCAATGGTGACCTATAGTTAATGACACAACAGAAAGATTAAAGATCGAGCATATCGAAGATATTCAAAAGGAGCAAAGCGACCCAATTATATAGGAGATAGCGAGATGCAAATAGAAGCTCGACAGTTAATGAAAGAGCTTAAAAATGGAGCGAAGAAAGAAATCAAAGGCCCACATTTGACATGACTCTAACGGTCAAGTGGAGGAACAGACGAAACTGGTGATGAACTCGACATATCTACACGGAGCTCGAGATTGAATTGATCCAACCGATCAATCTACAATTAAGAAGGCTGGGCATTTATGACTTGAATCCAGCAGTTGCCAAATATAGTAAAGAGACCAAAACATTACGTCGTGAAGCATGAATCGAGAAGCAAGAGGTGTAAATGCCAAGCCACATTAAATGAGATCCAGAACCGGAACCAGTAAGGTGTAGTCAAAGTGTAAATGTATTTTGAAGACATGAAACCCTAGACTCATTATCTATATATATACGACATCTAAAACATTGTCATAGGTCTGCTGTTGCAATTGCAAAAGGAGCTACTAGAGCGACTCAAAGTGTGTCGATTGGAGACGCATGCAGACACAGAGAAAAAGTTAGAGGGACAGAGAGATATATCCAAACACAAAGAGAGAGAGGCAGAAAGGAAGAAAAAGCACACAGAGAATGTGCAGAGATTGAGCAGTTACAGACAAGACTTGTAACAAAGAAATAGAGTTTGATTCTTTTTGTATTCTGCAGTTGTAGCTTCATAATTCCGATCAGTGGGTGCCATCAGACAGACTGAGTTGGTGCTCAGTTAGGGAGTGGGTGCTTCCTTGGAGTGGGTGCTCTTGAATGTAACCAATGAGATTTGCCAGTGAGGTGTTTAAATGTGAGGCTAGATTAGAACAGTAGATTTTAGCAGCTATTCTCACCGTGGTTTTTCCCTTTGGATTTTCCACGTATAAATCTGGTGTGTGTAATCTCTGCATCTGTTCTTTAATATGCATATGCATCTGTATCTTCTCTAAAGGGTTTAAAGAACTAGTTTTAGTTGATCTACTAATTCACCCCCCCTCTCAATAGATAGTTGTGTTCAACACTGACTCCATGTGGGGACCTCTTGAAGATAATTCAGTGCCTCTAAAGGAGGGGGTCTCTGATCATAGTCTCCCATGGCTTCTTACCCTAGATTCTAAAAACCTCTCACAGGCTGCCAAAATCTTGGCTCTGATACCAATGAAATGTCCCCTTAGGGACAAATTATCCAATTATGAAAATTCACGGTAAAACCCTAACCAAAACAATTATTTTCTAATTTCTTCTTCAAACCTTAGAAACTAAAAAGTACATATTTATGAGGTGCCAAAATAGGGCACAAAAATATTATTTTATTCCTCAATAATTATAGAAAATTTGGCAAATATTACAATCAAAGATTTCCACATAAAAATAGATTTTATGACATTTAGGGCAAGAAAATTATGATAAAATACGAACTCCTATTTGTTGTTGTCATGCATCCAATTTACACTGGGGAAAGCCTCAAAACCCACTCGCCATACTCTAAATGGGGACCGTTGGCCTCAACAGGGGTTGCGCTGCCCTTCCTCATAGTTTTCTGACCCTTCTTGGGGTTCTTCTCCCACTCGTCCAGCTCCCTAACAGCTCGCCAACCTTGGCAGTTCCAATGCCTTGTTGCTAAAGTGAATGGTGTTGAAAAAAACACCTCTAAACATCTGAATTTATCCAACACAACCCATGAATTAGAGTTGTTCAACTAATTAGTAAGGGTTTCTGTCCTTACTAGTTCTCTTTGATGAGGGTTTTTGTCCTCAAAGGTCTGAAGCTCTGTAATTCATGCAAAAACTTCTGCTCTTTATTATTCCAAATCAAATTCTCCATATCCTTTCCAATTGAGCCCTCAAACTTCTTAAATACCCTTCCCAAAGTGAGGTGCTCCACTTGGGGGTAGAGTTAGTATAGTTTAAAAGAGATTATGCCTGTTTCTTATTAGGGGTTAAATTAACTCATGCTCAACAAATTACTTTTAAGTCATAATTAGAAAAGATATATCAAAAAGTATCTTTTATAACTTAAAAATAGAACCAAAGTTTCCCCTTTGATTTTACCTTCCCTTAGCCAATGGGAAACATCCAAGAATTTGGCTAAGGGTCGCTTCCTGTTCTATGTCCAAAAGGGGGGCATGACATGAGCGAAGTGTGGTACGGCTGCACGAAGCGTGTTAGGTTTGCACAGAGTTACACGGATGTCCAAGGTGCTCAAGGTTAGAGTGATAACCAATGCAACTATGGTCGAATCAGATTGGGTTGTCTTCACATTCTTGCAAGAACAATTTTTTTAGTTATGACTGATGTTTGAAAGATGTTGAACCTTGTGAATTGCATTTAAACAGAAAAACGTTTTTTTCCCACACCATTTGGATTATTTCTAGGCCACATAGTATGTTGTGAAGGAATTCTAGTAGGCCAAAAAAAAGTAATAAACATTGTGGGACTGAAATCTCATGTGAATCTCTCAAAATTGTTAGCATTCTTGGGACACATGGGCAATTATAGATTTGGAACACAGAAAAAAAAGTCCACACAAACGATCAAAAGAACAAAAATTTGTCCAGTTAGATAAATTCCACACAAACAATATACTCTGCACAAACGATAAATTCCCCAAGTCTGAAAGCAGTTTGGGCAGATTAAAAAATTATGTACAAAAACAAATTGGCTAAAGCAAGGAGTAGCAAAGTAATAACATTTTGTTAATTTATAAGTAAATTTTTTGATTAATATTGATTTTGATCAGGTGAATGAAGATAAGCGTAAGTCCAAATGGGTCAAAAATAGAAAAAGGTAAGCAAATTATTAAATATTATAGTAAAGCAATTTTATAAATACGACCCGTATTGAAGTGTTGTATAATTGAAAACTAGAAAATAATAAAAAATAAAAAGGAAGAACTATAAAACCTACGTGTTTGTTGGAAAACTATAAAGCAAAAAAAATATTTCATTTTATAACATGTGTTAAAACTTTTCACCAAAATTGAATCATAATACTTGATATTCAGCCCCAACTGTACAGTTTCATCTCCATAGCACAATGTCACCACTCACCTTCATGGGCATATATAACCTCTTCTCTATTTCGTCTAAAAACCCCATCCTATGATATGAATGCCTACTTTTCGCAATCCTTATATGACCCTCCTAGATAGCTCAAATGTTTGTTAAAACCCTTCGACCCAACCACCATACCACTGCTACATCCTCTACACTATACAACCACCCCTATGTACAACTCCCTTTTTCATTTTGTATGTCGCATACCATACGAATCCCATCCTCTCATATGAGTCCCTCCCTAAATTAATTGTTAGACAATAATCCTACATGTCATGTCACTCACTCATAGGTTGTACGCCTATCTCTCACGTCACCCCCCACACTTCTTGGTACGGCCAAAGATAGTCGTATGACTTTTTTGGACGAACAACAACAATCCTTGCAACGGTACAAACAACCTATCAATTGTATGACAACTTACACAATTGTAAAGGGATTGTGTTGGGGTCATACGACTCCTAGCAATACCACAATAAACAATAACATACAACATGTACTATATACAAAATAAAAAGGGATTCTTTATTACCAAAAGTCCAAAACCCATAGTGAAATAAAGAATTTTTTGTTGAAGAGGATGTTGTGTTAGTTGTAGATGGGTACGGCACAAGTGAATCACAAAGACACGGTTACTGGATATCAAGGTTTGTGTGAAGAAATTCAGATGGATAACTTGGAAAAATATGCACACCCCATAAAGGCAAGTTAATCCATTTGGTCCTACAATGTTTCATACTTCTTTGGCAGCAATGGGTGCAACCTTCAAAGTTGTTGGTTCAAGTATAGCTCAAGTTCAAACCCCAACAAACTAGGTTAATTAAAAAAAAAAGGATGGGTGAAGACAAAGGTACGATCAGGTGGGAGAAGGCACAACCTACGCCTCAAACCCTCACCTCGAAGTCCCTGGTTGCCACCTAGTCCACAACATGTTGGATAACTTAACATTGAGGATGACATGTTAAAAATAGAACTAAGGCAAGCAGGGCTATAAAAAAAAGGGTTGATCCCCTTGAGACCTAAAGACTTCAGAAGGGTGTTCTGGGTTCCATATAACATGCAGTGCATTTTGAACCCAACTAATAGGCATTTGGTCATGTTGACATAAAAAAACCATGAATGCCAACAATTGCATAAGTCTAATATGACTCCAAAAGATTTGTCCAGCATCATAGGGAAGGGGTATATTAGTATATGGAGTTTCTCGCCACTGATGAATGGAGATGTGTACTTGATATCATTAGGTGTCGGCTAATGATAGCCCTGATTCGAGGTGAAGGCTATAATGAGGGAGAGCTATTTTAAAGTCAGATCCATGATTTTTATTTGAAAAATAAGGGGTTTTATATGGCTCAATATGCAATAGACCTCTATTTAGATGTAATTTATTCTCAAGCAGATGAACTTGGTGAAGACATGAGGCTTAATTCAAATTATGACCCAAAACCTTCAGCCATATTTAGGTGAAACCACTTTGGTCTCCCATTATAAAATTCAAAAGGCCCCAAGGATGATAGAAAGACTACAAAGAAAAAGACGAAGGTTGTGGTGGTAGATAATCTAGTGAGATCTGAAGATGAGGAGTAGAGCATGAATGATGTGGTCAAGGAAGGAGAGAATAATGAGGAGAGTGGGACACCCAAGTTGTCACAAGATTGGACACTAAATATAAATTGTAAAATATTTCTTCCCAGGCACTCAAGCATTCTACAAGAGACTCTCCTATGCAGGTTCATGTCCCTTCAAATAGAAGTACCAGAGTGCTCCCTCTATTAGTACCCATACCTGCCTACGGACCTTCAGAAGCCACTGTAGTCACCCAAGATGTACAAGGCAGTGGCCTCGATGTGGACTATTTGGTTGAGAAATGTTGGAGCCCCTACTGACCAAGAACACCTTAATTTGCCAAAATCTCTGTTTGAGGCTGACCCACAAGAGGAGCTTCATGCATTACCTGAGGATCAAGTTCTAACTCAAAAGTCAGAAGTACCTATGTCAACACAAATAGAAGAGCAAGGAAACACTGACCATGATGTGCATGCTCATGAGCACAAGAATGATGATGGGGTTTAGGTCAAGGATGAGGAGGATACACAAGTTGATGCTTTGTATGCATGCACATCACAAGATGTTTCAATTGAGTATTGGGTGTCAGACCCAGATTTTGCAGACATTTTCTTACCTCAACCGTAAAACCAAGACCCATATGATAACCCACATTACTTCTTGCAAAACCTAAGGCCCGTGTCCCAAGTGATATTAGATATTGCAAGCTAGTAGAAGACTTGGAGTCATAAGTGCACAAGATGGAACCTATTATAATATAGAAGGTGACTAGCATACACAGATTCATAGAGGAAGATTGTCACGCGTAGTTTGTCCATATCTATGACTTAGGTTGCTAGAGCAACATACTCCAAAGATGACAGAGGGCGGAGCTTAACCAACACGCACTAACTCCCAACGCTTTGGTCTTCGTCGATTGTCGGGGGGCTGGTCTTCGCCGGTCTTCAGGCTTCTGACTTACCATAGTTAAAGTTCGACGATAAACCAACCTTACCGCAGTTATAGTTAACACACCTCCACCCTTGTTCTGACCACTGAACAACCGTCCCCATCGCGGTCACCGCCAATCGCCCGTCACCATCACGCCAACCGCGAACCGTGATTGCGCAGGTGTCAATCATCTTGGCACGTGGCACGAACCCAGCATGGCATACAAATCATTCCATGGTAAACCCAGATAATCATGCCCTAACACCCTGATAATCGTGTCCTTTTAGCATTAATCTCCTATGGCCCTACTGTTAATTGGATAAAGCCTAAAGGCCAAACAGATGTCATTCCCCATTCGCTCGCTGTTGGATCCAAGGTGGAGGGAGATAGCTCAAGCGGAAGCGGTCAGAACAAGGCCATAGGAGTCGGTGTTTAATCCCAGGTTTTGCAATTGTCCATTCTGCCAGGGTTTCAAATTTCATAAACTAGTCAATCATCGAGGTCCATTCTAGAAGGTTTTATCATTTTGACAGAGTCATTCATATTTGTAGGTTTATATTTAGGGATGCATAAAATGTGCATATGACCCTGCATGAAACTGAATCCCTAACTTATTTATGATAGAGTCACTCATATTTGTGATCATAGAAGGGCAAGTGGACATTGAATAAACTTGAACAAGGAAAGAAATCCCAGAGTTTTTTATAAATGTGAAAAAATCGAATCCATAACTTATTAACATAGACAAAATCCAAAACATACGAAGCAAGAATAGGTATAGGGAAAGAAGGAAAATGCCTCAGATAAGCACATTCACATTGTGTTCGTAAGCCTCCTTTGCATAAATTATTTAGATGAAAATGCAAAGAAAAGTAGTGAAGATTGTAATAAATCCTTAAAAAGGACATCTGTCTTCAATTTACCCATACCTACTATTTCTTGGGCCCTGCTTCTCCTTGCCAGAGGTCCAGTATACATAGGCTAAGCTCGTCCAAGGTTTTGTCTCTATTAATAAGTTATTTTTTTTATACATAAGGACAAGCTCTCATATGCATGGTCATATGCACTACAAACTTAGAGGAAGAGAGTTGTTCAATAGGGTAGAACAGGGTGTATAGGAGCCTCTACAGTATTTTCCAAGCTTTAATATCTTGAGCTTTGTTTTTAATTCATGTGTTTTTATTCACCATTTCATGTGTATTTATGCTTGCAAGTGCCTAAATGTACTCTATTCTTTGTGATGGGGTCATCATGTATGTGTGCTTTTAAATACATTGAAAGTTTTACTCTTATCATATTTCATGTGTTTGTGCAGACTTCCACAAAGTAAGAGTGTGTGAATCCATGTTTGTTCTACTCCCATTGTAGGGTGTATAAGAGCCTCTATGGTATTTTCCAAGCTTTAATATCTTGAGCTCTGTTTTTAATTCATGTGTTTTTATTTACCATTTCGTGTGTATTTATGCTTGCAAGTGCCTAAATGTACTCTATTCTTTGTGATGGGGTCATCATGTATGTGTGCTTTTAAGTACATTGAAAGTGTTACTC
Organism: Torreya grandis; assembly: GCA_037957365.1. Lineage (NCBI taxonomy): Eukaryota > Viridiplantae > Streptophyta > Pinopsida > Cupressales > Taxaceae > Torreya > Torreya grandis. Next base: position 1,573,233 of record JARHVA010001498.1, on the reverse strand, counting down.
TTCTCATATTTCATGTGTTTGTGCAGACTTCCACAAAGTAATAGTGTGTGAATCCATGTTTGTTATACTCCCATTGTAGGGTATATACGAGCCTCTATAGTATTTTCCAAGCTTTAATATTTTGATCTCTGTTTTTAATTTATGTGTTTTTATTCACCATTTCATGTGTATTTATGCTTGGAAGTGCCTAAATGTACTCTATTCTTTGTGATGGGGTCATCATGTATGCGTGCTTTTAAGTACATTGAAAGTGTTACTCTTATCATATTTCATGTGTTTGTGCAGACTTATTATTGTTGACTTCTTCATTCATAATGTTTAGTGAGCTTATTAAATATTGCCATCAACCTCCTTCATAGAAGCTGCAATTGAAATTAAATTTTTTGCATATAATCTCCATGGACTTAATATTCCCGGCTTCAAAAATATTATTGCTAACCTTTGAAATTTACAATAGGCATGTTTTGTTCTTTTAAAGTTTTCAAATGTAATGCATTCATTACATTTTCGCTATCTCATCTACTACATACAAAGGTTTGTTTAGCTTGTCCTTGAATCGCGACATGAGGCATTGCCCTATTATATAGATTGTTTCCAAAAGAATTGGTATGTTATGTTTCTATAATGTGAAAAGACAATCTCTGCTTTGGAACGTTACACTATCTATAGAAAATGTAATGCCTTCTCATATGTACATTTCCTTGTTGGAGGCTAATAATTATACTTTCAATATAGGGTGTCAATTTCATGAACAGTGGTTGCCCTAATTATTCTGTGATTGCTACGTTACGTTACCATTACCTTGCCCGTCGGCATGCCATTGTACTCTCGTGGCGACCTTTACGATGATTTCTATAAGCATTTCATTGGTAAGGGTTAGTGTTGTAAAGCATATTCTTAACTTTTTTGAATGCAAGTTGTTTGTTGGCAACTAATACTATGAATGTTAACTACTACAGATTTAATATGGACGAGTGGGAATTAAACGATTGCCTCAAAGAACTTTATGCTGAGACCGAACAAATGGTATGCATTTTTAGCTACTGTACTCGAAGGTGAATTTAAGTTGTATTATTTTTTTGTTGATGCTAATCTATTTTGACATGCATTGTGTTAGGAGAAAGAAGTCGATTGGAAGTCCTCATTACGTGCGAATGCTCAGTTTAGACGTTCCCCTCGCCCCCTTGGAGATCGAACGAGGAAACTATATGGAGCATCAACAATTGGTGATGGTATTCCCACTATTATGAGACAGCCATCCCTTGCCCACAAACAACCAGGGGTGTAATCCGAGTGCGATATCGAATCTTTACCGAATAAAGATGCAAAAAAGGGGATAACACAAGTAATTTTATTATTGGTCCGTGTATTTTCAATACCTGATTTAATATTCTTGCCACATATGTAAAATGCTCAATATTTGTGAACTATGCATCCCTATTTTGATTTGTTACATCTTTTTTAATACTACAGGAGGTGGTGGAGCAAACTGAAGGTGAAAAAGGTGTCCCCGAAGCGCCCAATGACTGTTTCTCAAGAGATGTATGGGAACCTTTGGCTTCCCTTAATGTTTGATTGCTCCTCATGTTAAATAATGTGCATTTCTTCCCTCTTACAACAATCAAAATTAGAATACTTTTGACACACCATGCGTTTTTCTATGTTGTTTTTGTTTTGTGTTTTAGTTGGAAGGGGTGGAGTAGAGCCACGTGGACGTGGCTGATAGTCACCTACATAATGACTTTGTCCCTACAAATGTGCATATTTGTTGTACTCTCTCTTTCATTTGCCATGCTCAATAATTGCGAACCATGCATCCCTATTTTGATATGTTAAATCTTTTTTAATATCGAAGGAGGAGGGGGTGGAGTAGACCGAACATGAAGAGGGTGTCCCTGAAGCACCCAATGACAGTTTCTCAAGAGATGTATGGGAACCTTTGGCTGCCCTTAATGTTTGATTGCTCCTCATGTTAAATAATGTTTCTTTTTTCCCTCTTACAACAATCAAAATTAGAATACTTTTGACACACCATACGTTTTTCTATGTTGTTTTGTTTTGTGTTTTAGTTGGAAGGGGTGGAGCGGAGCCATGTGGACGTGGTTGATAGTCACTTGCATACTGACTTTGTCCCTACAAATGTGCCTATTTGTTGTATTCTCTCTTTCATTTGCCATGCTCATAGCCCCATGTTTGTTGCTCCATATATGTTTCGAGTTGGACTCACATATATATGTCCATCTATGTGGCAGGAGGAGGTGGAGTCATATGACCTCAATGACAATGACAATGAGGATGTTGATGATGATGATGGCTGGCTTTCAGACACTTCGCAATCTGAAATGGAGGAGGAACCGAATGCTGTAAGAACATTTGATTGTCTTTGATGATGTTATCTTATGTTTATTGTTTTATGCTTTTAGCATTTTATTATGTGACATTATATTTTGTTTATTGGTTTCTGCTTTTAACCTCACATCCCTTCCTTGTTGAATGACAATATGCAGGCGAGTGCAGAATCAAGGATTGGGGTATTGCGAGGCGGAATGTGCACCTTTGCTTGTTGAGGCCATGCGAAACATTTAAAGCTAATGGTGGCCATCCATTTTGGTCACGAGACAGACTTAACACTCACCATTGTAAATTTCATGGTCGGCAGCCCGTTCCAAGGAGGCCCCCTGGGCATGCCGAAAGTGGGAAATGTAAGCCTAAGGGAAGAGAAATCAACAAAAGACAAACAGAAAGGAGGCCAATAGACCGACTCTTGAAAAATCAAAGCATCAGCAAGAGAGATAGGCTAGAAAGATTGTGGGTGGCTAGGGAGGATGTGTCTGAGTTATGTTATCTCAACGAGATAACCTTGAAGTCTATCAATGACGATATGGATGCATATGATTCGAGTGAACACTTGGCACGGAGAAGGGAAGCCTACATTTAGCAAAGAGAATATCATCAACAAATGGAGCGAGAAAGAGAACGGGTGGAGCAACAACAAGGTGCATGCAACAATGGACCTCAGGTTAAATGCATTATGTTCATTGGTTTTCACAAAGTTAATGTTAAGTTCAATTCAGCTTACTCAATATTAACATTGATATTTGTGCAACAATCACCATTCCGATTATAGAGCGACGACCCTCAAGCCCATTCTAGTGATGATGATCACATTCCTTTGAGAGAAACGCATTTTCAGAATGGTAGATATGTTCGTCCGGGGGGGCGTAACAAATGAAAGTGCCATGACAAGTTGCCTCACAAATTGATATTGTACTTCTTACGATGACTGTGTATTATATGCACTCTTTATTCCCCCTACCTTTCTTTCAACCCTGCCATTATATATTTTGATAGTGTTGTATATTGTTACTGCATATAGGCTTTTGGTGGAGACAAGTTGGCACAGTCATAGGCATGGATGGAGCGTGTTTAGGAGGTATGATAGTTACTTCTTATTTACCGAAACTGACAAGTTTATTCTTCATGTTGGTGTCTTATTCTTGCATTTTGTCGGGATTTCTAAATTGCACTTTTCAAATGCAGGTGTCCAGGGTGACATGCATATATGTGCATTCATGTGGTTGACTGCTTCCACTTGTTTGTCCATTTCTAGAAGCCTAATGGCCACGACATGAACATTGGTATTGCCTTGCGGCTACTGCCTTGGACACTATTATTTATATACATACATTTTGGCATAATATGTATGACATGTATAATGTGTGGTCAAATATATCATTTGGACAGGAGATTTGAATACAAGTGTTTCGTTTCTGGTTTGTACTGGATACATAGTTTTTTATTTATGTACGACTTAAGCAGTGGTTTGGTGGTTAATTTGCATTTACCGATGTATTGCACCATCATGCATGGTTCAATGATGCAATAATTTTCCCATGTACTCATCATATATTTTTTACGTGTATGGTATGTGATGTTTTCACTAGGCAATCTATCATCTTCACATGTATACCTTATTCTCCTTTCATTCTTTCACATGTTGGTGACAAAGTGCACATGTTTGCATGTTCAGGGAATCAACACAACTGTCGATGTCTATGGCCTGCGGTTCGAGGCAGGGGAGTAGGGGTAAGAAGGAATGGGGCAACACTCCAATACATCAGAATGATCATGCCACAGGAAAAGATTTCATACTCCAATATAATGATTTCATTATTTTCATTTAAGTTAGAAAACTCTATGTAAGGAAATTATTTGTAATATAAAAAAATTGGATGTTCTTAGCTTTTGAATATTCTCACGGACCCTCGTTTATGTCTAGTTTTTTTAGTTTTTCAATGCTGAAAATATTGAATGCTATCGACTTTCACATGTATTTTTTGCAGACGAAGTTCCAAATCTAGAAGAGAATGTGGCTTCCCAATTGCCCAAGGACATGGAAGAACTTCTCACAAGGATGAGATCCCAGAACGCAATGGGCGCAAAAGAACAACTTGGTTTGCAACTGTCACTAGCAGCTGTAAAAAAACAATCACTCGAGAGGGAAAACCAATTTTTGTTTGAGCTTCTTGACAATGCAAGGGCAAAGGTTGTGCATTTGGAAACTGTGTTGGGTGACAAGACTAGAGAGTCGAGAAGTTGCACTATGCACTTCTCACACTGAGGGATCAGAAGATGGATGCTGAATTAAAGTTTGTCAATCTACAAGCTGCCCATGCCTACACAAAATCACTCCATGATGCAAAGGCAGAGACATTTGCGGGCCATGCAATCGAAGCACAAAGGAATAGTTGCCATATATGAGCACCAACTGCAGATTTTGAAGTCGGAGTTCGATATCTTGTTTGCACAAGCCAATGGGATGTCTCCCAATAGACGTGGTATTCCATACACGAACAATGATAATTAGTTGTGTGCAACGACTTATGTGTTCGGTATTCCATGATGTATGCTTATGACTTTGGATGGAAATCAATTGAAACACATGCTTATTCACATTTTAATATACAAAATCGATGTTTATTTGCCACCAGTTGCTTACTTCATCTTGTGTATTTAAGTTGTTTATGAATGAACGAATGATTGTGTTCAGAATTTCTGTAGAATGTTAATAGACCTAGAAAAGTATGGCAAATGGTTGTTTACCAATATATTTTGACTCCAATTCATGTATAAATGTGTTTTCATGTTAGTTGATCGCCATACAATGGTTTTATAATGAGTTCCAAGTGATTGGAGGTTTTATAATGTCCAAAAAGTTAATTTACAAGTTGACTATGTACAATGATCTCAATAAGTGCTTCACCTTGTTCAGAAACCTCTTTAGATAGCAATAGTCTTTGATCTTTGTTTGGCTTGGTAACTTTCTCTTAGTATATCTGTTCAAAAAGAATTTGTGAATTCACTCTCTACTATCATTTTAATGATCTTAGATGATCTTATTACACCTGGTCTAACCTCCTGGTCTAACATCATGCATTGATGAAGCACACAGTCATATCAAGCTCACAGTGAACTTTTTGCTTGCTCCCAACTGCAGCCATGGTGTCTTGAGGTTTGAAAACATTCATGGACGTGTTTGGAGAGTCCAAAAGGTGTTTGACACATTCTTGTTGCATGAGAAATCAACTAAGCCCCTCCAAATGGCACAAGGACTGTGGTGACATTCAATGTTATATATACAAACAGTCAGTCATGAATGTGCACTTACACGTGCCATGGAGAAAATGTCACATTGGAATGTATATTGAAACTTGTTTGAAGTATTTCAAGGTCATAAGTATTCATTCAACACCTTTGAAGAAGGTTGTGAACTAATGGCAAGCCCATACACCATAGAAACTAGTTGTCTCCATACTCACTGTCTATCTGCAACTCCCATTAACACCGACAAGGGACTGAAAATGTTGAAATCAGAGGTGTTGAGACTAGTTTGAACCTTTTCAAGTAAGAGATGATCAATTGGAGGACCCTTGTGAAAGTGTGGAGTTAGTTGTAAGTCCATATACCATGCAAATTGGTTGTTTCAACCTCACTGCCTACATACCTGAGATGTTCATCTACAAATTACCGTACACAAAGAGTTTAAGTGTTGTATAGGGATGCTCAATCATGTTTTGATGTCTTCATTAGGTTTGAAGAGGATGGAGATGCCTTGAAGGTCTAGTTTAAGGTCATACTCAATGAACAGTCTATATGCTACCTTCATTGCCTTATGCACTATTGTGTGTACATCTACAGGCTACTACAAAGACCTGAGCATGGTCATGGAGGAGATTTAACATGCTTGGAAACCTTATTGAGGTCTTGGGGTGTTGTAAAGATCATGACAAGTATTTTTGAAATGCTAGATTGGCAAGCAAACCCAAAAGATTATATCCATAGATGGTGACTAAACTCATAGACAGTTTCCCTAAAGCTCTAAAACAGAGTGCTAGGCACTTTTGGTGATGCTCCACAACAATGTTGCAATAAGTCTTGATGAACCCAAATGCACTCATCTTGTCGCCCCCACACAGAGGTATAACCCTGCAAAAGGAGGGTGTATGACTAGAGAAGAGTAGTGTTTGAGGGCCTCTAAATTGCACTTTTGTTCACTGTGATCATTCAGTGTATTCTACAGGATCTGAAACTCAAAGTGACCTCTATAACCAAAGTTGCAGTATGAAGATATAGGTTCATGTTTGTGTGATCCTATAAGGGTGAAGAAGACATCAATGCACAAAAATCATCAACCAAGGTTGGAATTGCAGGGTTTCAACCCCATCAAACACCTACAGGTGTTCTTTCCTTGGGATACTGACCTACAGCGGTCTACAAACTCCTATATCATCCATGAGGTGAGTCTAGATAGGGAAACACCAATATTCGTTAGTGAAAGCTGCCTTCAAAGAGCTCAAAGGGAAAATAAATGATGTGACACAGACTTCAAGGTGGATACCCACATCTAAGACCCTTGTTTACTCCAACACAGTCAACTGTGGTTGATTGTAGTTGGCAGTGAGTGAGCAAGAATTTGGTGTTAAGGGTATTGATACAGCATGGGAATGATGTAGATAGATCGAAATGAGTAACAAATGATCTTGGGAACCCTAAGCAAGTCTCTAGACATTATTCTCAAGGCCTAAATCATGCAACCAACACCTACAGCCAAGGAACAAGGAAATATAATCAGTCACCCTATAGTCCTAAGCAGATCAAGATGAGAGGTCAACAATGCAGGGTTTGATAAAGGATTGATGATCAAACTATGAGTGAGAGACCTCCACAATGATGTCAGACATCTCAAGGGACTCTTATTGTTGGACTAATCGCCAGCGTCCCCCTCAGGGATTTGTGATATGGACTAGCAGCCTCCCGTGAGTACTTATCTGGTGTTTGTATCGGGCATTAACAGGTTGATCTTTTGGCGCAACGGCAAGCATTCCTTCTATCAATTGGTATCAGAGCCATGGTCACGGGTTTGAATCCCCTCAGGTAATGCTGAGGGGGGGATTGTTGGACTAATCGCCAACATCCCCTTCAGGGATTTGTGACATGGACTAGCAGCTTCCCGTGAGTACTTATCTGGTGTTTGTATCGGGCGTTAACAAGTCAATCTTTTGGCGCAACGGCAAGCATTCCTTTCTAACACTTATAACATGGAGACAATACAAAAGAGGGACTCCAACAGTGCAACCTACAATCATTTGTCAAGACCCTGCACATAGTAAACTTCCCTAGGAGTCTGTCTTGGTTTTTGATGCATTTGGAGGGTCTAATGAGGTGATCAAGAGCTAAAATCTTGTACAGATCACCACTACCACTTGGATAAGCTCAAATAATCAGTTTTGGTGAGACAGAAGAGAAAGTACCCTCTGTTTTGTCTCAGACAGAGGGTACTCCCCTAGGATGCTAACTTGCAGACTTTGAAGGAAGAGGATAACTAGGTAAGTTGAGGGTCGACAAGACCTTGTAGAAGTGTGTAACAAGTTGAATAGGACATGTACAAACATGAAGAACTATCCATAGATGCCTGAAATACAAAAAGGTGGTCCAAACTATCAAAGATGCAGGCAGATCTACTTGGTCTTGTCTACGTCTAAAGCCCTAAGAGGGAGTTGATTCCATTTCTAGTGTCAGATGAACATTCCAATGAGTTTGGATCCCTGATTGGGGAGATATAAGAGGTGTTGGAGGTGCAACTCAATCACCAAAGGATCACTATGATGTTAGTACCTCCAAGGAACAACATGAAATGCAATCTTTATCTGAATAACTTGAAGAGGTCACCCCACTGCTCCCTACCAAACTGTAACCTGCAGTGTTGTCCAAACTTGCAACTTAACACAAATATCAACATATTCATGGCCTCAAGGGCCTTTCAAAGACATTGTTTCATTCATAAGAATCCAATACTATTCAAGGACATGAAAACACAATCATTTCTTTCTTTATTCATTTGATCATCAAAACATTACATGATCAAAACATCAAACACTATTATAGACAAACAAATATGTACTTTCTTTAGCAATAAATTAAACATGTTGAAACAGAACCGATTACAAGACTAAACATTGTTTATAAATATTGAAAGATATTTTTATATAATTGTTCTATTTACTTTCTGAACTGTCATTGTCATCCGATGGATTGTAGTCACCATCACTTTCAAGTTTCATCCTCTACAACGTGTTAAAAAATAGTGGTTCTATTCTTGAAATACTTCAACCCGATTGGATGAGAGGAAAATCTGTGTTGTGAGAGATTGTGTACCTCTTCCACAATGATGCATATGGTTGTGTTGGACAAAGACTGGAGACATGAAAGAGGTTATTTCGAACGTTGTATAGTTCGAAACGCACTCGGAATGGTAGTTTCGCACCAATGAATATATTTCGTACTTGATCCGGATGCACATAGGCATTTGGATCATTAGACACCTTCGCTGGCAAGAACTTCTCCAAGAAAGGCCTCAGATAGGCTAGAATGGTGCCAGGAGTACCCCGCACATCAAGCAAATGGCATCATCTTGTGGCCATTCATATATATGACCACTGTATGTAGAAATCAGTATTGGGCCTGTCTATGAATGTCGTGTACTCATAGCTTGCCATTGGAATGTGGTACGAAGGATATGCCATGTTGTAATTCAGGAGAACATTCACCCATCGTAATCCATCAGGCTAGATGAAATTTGTTGTGTTTCCAAGCCCTCTCCAATTTATGGAACCGGCCACCACACACGAGATTTGGTGCAATATTTGTCATTCCACATTTAGCTCCTCCAGTATATTTTTTTTTTTCATATGAATTTATGGAATTCCTTTCGTGTTTCGACAACACTCCCCATGTTTTGTAGTATTAATGTCACCTTCCACTCAATTACAACAATTAATTAGCGATAAATTCAAAAAATAATTCACAAACTGTAGTTAATTATTTTGAATGTAGTTAATCAACATAGTAAGATGTTTTGTGGAGTTTGGTAAAAACTAATGTGTTTAGTAGGTTATTTAGGTCGTAAGGTGTCTTAATAAAGAGTGGAAGGTGGTCAAATGCATAAGAGAATGTAAATGAAATGCAATTTCATGCATCAAGCAGTTTGTAACTACCTACATACATGTAACTAACAAGTAAATAAAAGAGAATGCAAGAAAAGCAGAGATGGCACGGATCTGAGGGGTAGAAAAGTCAACTCTAAATATTGTAAGCAAGGTTAAAACCTTAAGCAAAGACAAAGAAGGATATCTTTGCTCATACACATTCAAACCCTTAGGAAATAGTTCAAAAAGTTATCAGAGATGGTGTATGAGCAATTGAAGGAGGCTTCAAGATGTTAGAGGTGTGAGGAGAAAGATAACTCAAATGCAATTTATTAGTGTGTAGGAGCATTTTTGTGTAGAGTCAAAGAATGTCATGTTAGTAGGTGTTAGTAAAGATCATGTATGGGTCTTTGATAGTGTGTGTGGGTGAAATAACAACATACAAGTATAATGCACTACCATGTCAAGGTAGTTGATGTAAAAAGTAGTTGTCAAAAAGTGGTTATTCACTTGTGTAAAATGTGCATGTAACAAGTTTTGGCTTGATTTAGATGTTAGTCTCGTAGGAGGAGGTCAGTTAGGAGGTTTTGAAGAGGCAGCGGTACGGAGGACTGGTAATGGTGTAAAAACCAAAAGCATTATGTCCTCTATCCAGAGTTTAAAGTAATGGAAATGTAAATAGAAGGAAATGATGAAATGTGATACGTTTGGATGTTCATTGATATGCCTTTATATGGTTGTAATTGTGTGAAAACAATCTCATGTGTTAAGGATCTTGAAGTCTGTGATTCAGTGTTTGTATTGAAAGTTTAAAGGAAGATGTTGACAGAACTGTGTCTCCTTTCCTGTATATGCTCATTAAAGACTACAAGCAAAAGAAGAATGAACTATCTAGTAAGAAATTGACTTGCTAAGAGATCCTCAGAGGTAAGCTCTTTGAATAAGTTGTTTTCCATGCACATAGGTTTGTTTTGAATCTAACAAAGAACCAGGGAACAAGACCAATCTGTGTATAATACCCTCTTTGCAAGGCACAGCCAAGGTAAGTGTTGTCAACCTGGACCTGCGCCCTGAATTGAAGACGTGCATGAAATGGCTAGTCCTCTATCCAGATGAAACAATGGGATCTTCTCACGAGGGTGGGTGCCTCAATGGTAAGAAGAACCTCCAAAGAAGGCTGGTTCCTGTATGCTGTATCAATGAGGATCTCTACTCTATGCTGCAGACTACCGTGGAAAAGGGAGAAGGAAACTTAAAGGGGAAATCCTACCTAAAAGGGGGTGATACACCAGAAGTTTGATCCACTCAACTCGGAACCGTGAACACTGAATGAACAAGGGAAAAGGAAGACCTTAGAAAACAATCAACCACTTATGCATAAATATTTCATGAAGGGGTTCGATCCAATGACCAAAACTTGAGGGAAAACGATGGAGAGAGGTCTGATACAAGACACTTTGCAGCCACCTAACATCCACTTACAGCTTCAGCAAAAGACAAAAAACACTTTAACATGACCTACATAAGGATAATTTAGCAACTAGGTATGAACCAGAATTTGGGAAGGGAGAGAAATCTACCACTTATGCAAATTACTGAATGAAATATACACTATGCCAACACTTGAAATATGAAAGTACAGTCCTTCTATTGATCGAAGAAGTTACACAACTCACCAATGGCAGAGTCTGGTCTAACCAAGAGAGAGATTGGATAATTTTTAATCAAGGTTGAAAGCCATTTTATAGGAAATTACAAGAGGCCAAAGATTGGCGTTGAAAATTTGAAGAGAAGGATTAACTTAGGTTAACTCAAGGCTGACTTGGCCTTTCAATAAAATATGTTTTCTCTTTGTCTTTGCATGAAGCTTTTTGTGCTTGAGGAAGTGAACTTGTCTTTGTTATGAACCGCCCACCTCTCTTTGCATGGGAATCCACGCCAATGTCAATTTTAGAACTCTATGTGAGCTGCTTGATGCCGAGTTGGAACGTTTGAAAGCTGAGTTAACCGTTTGGTAAGCTGAGTTGGACGAAGAGATTGGCTAAGTTGACTGTTTGGTAAGCTCCTAGTGGATGCGGCGTTTAACAATTAGTCAACTCTAAATCTGGGATAGTCAACTCAACATTCGAATTTGGAACTTCGGTTGACGCCAAGTTGGACCCTCGGATGCATGTGTTGATCCAGAGACGAGCAGGTTTTCAATAACCAGTCGACTGAAGCTCTGACCGATGTTCGAAAATGGCACCCCTATTCTGGTCTGCCTATTCCTGTCTATTTCTGGCGGGATTCTATATTTGGCAATTTCCTTCGAACTTCTCTTATTTCCTCTTTTGCACAGTCCAAAAACTATTACTTTTGGGTGTCTCGGCTTAATTCCTTCGGATTTTATTGAAGGGGCCTTGTCCGAATTCCTTTGGACTTTTTGTCTGAAGGAATTCCTTCGGACAAAAACCCTGAAGGATATCTTCCCCTTTTTCTTTGCCTTCGTTTCTCTGTTTTTCTTCGGACTTCTGTCTCGTCATTTTCCCGCAGACAAAATGTCCGCAAGAATTATCTCAGTCTCTTCCTCTGTCCTTTGGAGTTCCTATTTTCTTCGGCTTTTTTTCGCGGCCCTTTCTCCGAATTTCTTCGGACTTTTTGTCTCTTTGCCTTCGTTTCTCTATTTTTCTTCGAACTTTTGTCTCGTCATTTTTCCGCAAACAAAATGTCTGCAAGAATTATCTCGGTCTCTTCCTCTGTCCTTTGGAATTCCTATTTTCTTCATCTTTTTTTTGCGGCCCTTTCTCCGAATTTGTTCAGACTTTTTGTCCGAAGGAATTGCCTTTGTTGAATTCAACCTCTCCGAAGCCCCTTTGTCTTTTTCCATTGGCATTGTCTTCGGTCTTCTTTCCTGCGTCTTCCGAATTCCTTCGGACAAAAGTCCGAAGGTCTCTTTTGTGCCTTCGATCTTCGGCCTTCGAAATGTGCCATTCGGAAAGGTTACCATGGTCATGTCGCCGACCAAGTGCCCTCCGAAAGGGCTCGTTTCTCTCCCTCTATGGCCTTTGGAAAAATTGAAATGGTCACTCGAGTTTTTTGCAAAGGTCCCTAATTCGTTCCTGTACCTTCCTGAAAGGTATGTGCCCTTCGGGAATGTTGAAAATGACCCTTCCAAAGGGTACTTCCTTTAGGCATTTTGTTGATTTGTTATTCCCTTTGTTTCATGAACCATTCCTTCAGACAAAAGTCCGAAGGAAATCATCCTTTTGTAGCAAAAGGCCCTTACCAAAAACAATGTATTCTTCTTTCCTTGGCTAGAGATGTGAAATTTCTAAATGGCAAAAGACAATCCAACTTGTGGAAGAATTGTCAACAGTAAGGAAAATGGTGTTTTATATATTTTGAAGTTAAATGAATTGCTCATCTCTTGAGACAAGTTTTGGTATAGTATGACAGACTTTGTAGTGGTTTGAGCAAATGTAGAAAGTTTGACAAACTCAAATGAAATCATTGTAATCATTTAGGGCCTGTGTGTGCTCTGGTTGTGAAACACAATCAAAGACATTGTTTGGATAATGAAATGACCTACTGTTGAGAGTTGGTTATAATGTGAAGACAAGGTAGAATGACTATGTGCTAGTTAATAATGTTGGAGGAGAGTTTCAAGCACCGTTGGAAGTCAAATGCACATTCAACCCTGTTCTGGTTTGCTCAATCAAACTGTGTTGACAGATTTCCTGCAAAATTGTTGGTCCACATGTGAAGAGACGTTGTCAAGAGAATTTAAGGTTTGGGAAAGATGTGTTGAGGTCAGGCAGACCTTATCATGGTCGTTTGTATGTTTGAAAACAAGTTAAAAGCAATGAAACCCTAATGAACCCTCTCGGGTCTGCATAATTATAGGACACCCTAGTTTTAGGGCAAAACACAAAAGTTTAATTATCTAGCAAAGTAACCAGTGAATCTTGTTCAAATTTTGTACTGTGATGGAATGTAGTATGAAGAAAGAGGTTTTTACGGTTGCAGACTTGTACAGCCTCTGTCCGTACTCATATAGGAGACTGTGTGTAAGCAGGGCTTAAAAGGCCTAATTAGGCCTAGTCAATGGTGAGAAAAGGGGTCTAGAAGGTGAATTCACAAGTGAAACTTGGTGGAGATATCGAGGATAAAGGGTGGCAGATTGTGTGTTTAGATTTCCAATATTGATCCGTACAAATTCGTACAAGACAAAATTGTTCAAAAAAAGGCTACTAGATGTGTAGGGTGATTGAAGGTCTCAGAAGTGAAGAGGCAGTTAGCAGTTGGGAGAGGGCTTGAAGTGAGTCAAGACAAGTTTATTTAACTATTGAGAGACTATATATGGTGAAGACTGTCTTTAGGAGTCTTGTTTCAAGAATGGAAGTGATAAGATCATTGAAGCCTAATGGAAGCTAGTGTGAGTTAGCTTGAAAGAGAACATTGAAGGTGAATAGTATGATGTAAGTGGATGAATAAGATCTATGCAGAGACTAAGGGTAGATAAGAACAATTCAAGAAGCCAAGAGTGAGAAAGTTGACAAGCAAGAGAAGTTAAGATTCAATGCAAGAGTTGACCAAGAAGGGAAGACATACTGAATTGAATGCTTGAGTGTTGGAATTTTCAGGGGTCAGAGGTGGAATATAGCAGACAAAGCCTCAAGACAATCTTATTAACCTCTGTCAGTATTTATATACCAATCTTTAGAGGTCTAAACCCTCAAGACAAAGCCCACAGACCCTGCAAACTGTGTCTGTGTAGGCAGAGAGACCAAGATCCTTCTTAAAAAGTTGAGCAAAGGAGTGTAAGGAAGGAACCAATGAATGGAGAACATGCTCATAGGACCCACAGACCCTAAACAACCCTCACAAAGGTTAGAAACTTTGTTGGAAGCGTGTGCGAGCAATTTGAATACTCTTGGGTCCTCACAGAGTCTATAAGCCCTAATCTAGGGTTTTTTGACAAGAATGGAGATTGTGAAGATTCCTCCATGAGAAATCCATGAAACTTTGTCCTTCGATAGATATTGATACTAGCTACGAGATTTTAAAGTGTTTTGGGTGTTTCTGTACATGTCCGTACAGTTAGAAGGCACTGTGTGTTGAAATAGGAGTTAGAGGCCTAATAGGCCTAAACAGGGGCCAAAAGGTGACTATAAAAGTGGGTTAGGAATTGAATTGGACCACAAAACTTCAAGAGCAGATAGTACTAAATAGAGGGTAGTTGAAAAGGTCAATAAGTTTCCAATATTCCTCTATACACCTCCATACTAGCCAAGAAAGCCTTAAAAGAGGCTAGAAGCACTGTGTGGTAAACACGCAGAGTTGTATAGGCTGAGAAAACGTTGATCAAGAGTGTTGTCAAAGGGCAAGAGGACTAAAGAGACTCTTCTAAGCATGAACAAGGTACTAAAGCTACTAACCAATCAAATGAACCTCAGAATTATTGCATTCTTTGTTTAAATAATATCAATAACATTATTTGTTTATATAATATTTATAAATTCGATTTCTGTTTAAAACAATGGCTAGCTTTACCGCATTCCTCGAGGTAGGGTTCAAATATCGTTCAAAAAATCCTTTAAGAGATAGTACATTTACGCAATATGTTACCACATATACACAATCTAAGAGAACTATTCACCTTCAATAAAAGGTATTTAATTTTTGTTACATGCATTTATTGTTGTTACATGCATTTATTGTTGTTGTGTTGTCACTGAAAACTACAAAGCGTTGTAATCAGGATGCATTATCTCTATTAAGCCCACCCCTATCTCGCTTCGCTGCCCTGTTAATATCGTCATCCGAAACTTGTCGTTTTGGATTGTTACGAGGTGGGTTTGGAAAAAGTGTGGTCTCCTGTGACATGCTCTGATATTTGCACCTATTCATATTTTCTATAAAGTCTCTATCTACGGGTGGAAGTTTTATGCATGTCTTGCACTTTTTGGAATGGATGAAGCATTGGGTGTTGTGCATTTGATATCACCCTGCTCTGCACCTTGTTGTAAACCTGTGCCATACAATTTTTGAAGAATGCCATAGTTTCTACACTTCTATCTACTACACAACATCTCTCAAATATCTCTCGTGCTTCGCATATCAAGGCCTCAACATCATCAACTCTAACAATATACGGGATCTATTCATAAAGTGAAAAGCATCCAGTTAGAAATGCCGAAAAATACAAAAAACGTATAGCTGCAAGTAATTACTAGACTTACAATATCAGCCCCCCTCAACTGGTTTTCAATGTCACCCCCAGATTTGTTGCAACACCTAGTGAAGGCTTGATCCTTGCATATCCATATCCGATACATCATGCATTTCGGTGTGCAAACCTCTGGCATTCATGCCTTCTCCCACATTTTCAATTTGAACTCTGTTGTCTTTGACCTGGGCAATGAAAATGTATTACACAAACTATAGTCACTTCGAAGTTGTCAATGTATATAGTATGGGGGGGAAACAAAACTTACATGGTACTCAACATCGATGTTGTTGATGCTCTTGTTAACCCCATGCATTGTGGCTGCATCCTCTACAACTACCTGAGTTGTCATCTTTCTCATCAGGTCCACCTTGACCACATGTTTGCCAATATATCCTTGGAGTGAAAATGAGCAATTGCACATAGACATAGGTGTTACATTGAAAACGCAATAATGCAATGTCTCATCTTTCGTAGTTTGCACCCATGTCGTACGAGGGTCGCTATTGTCAAAGGTAACTTGGGATGTTCAAATCCTGTACCCATAAAAGATTTTCATGTCTTTCTACTTTGAAGTTCTTGTGGAAGTCGGTGTCCTTGCATAGTTGTAGCCATCAATAATGTATGTAAACCGATGTTAGTTGGTGAACCAACCAATCCACCCTGCGATGTGCAGAAGTCCTTACTGTGCTTAGAAAACGACATTTCAAATGGGAATGGTAAGATTCTATAGATGCATTGGTGTCTTGTCCAGCATGCGGAAGTGTCTGACAACATTGTGACCACATTCCAACCCTGTATGCCAAGTGTTGTTCCTAGTATTCGACAAAAGCGGGCTGAGAGGAGCGATATCTTTCTACCAACTTTCTGGACTCCCTTGTAGCCATGTCTTCATCATCACAACTATGCATAATGAACCCCAAGTCCTCAAACATCGCACGTCTTACATCATCGTCTTCTTTGCTATCAAATTCTTCAACCACACATGACGAACATGCCAAATGCATAAGTAGACCTCACAATCTTATGTCTCCCTGCATAACACAATAGTTTTGCATAAGTTAATGGAATAAGGTGGGGATGGTGTCTATGAACATCCAAATATGAAGTCCATGATACATGTAGGAATAACGACGATGCACCTAATAGCTTTTATTTCTGCACCAGCATAGTCGACCATGAAGGCACTGATTGTCCATTCAATGTATTTCAAATGCACTCTTTGAAGAATAATTTGCATCCATTGTCTTATGTCACAGTACATGACCAAGACATAATGACCCATGTAATGGGCACACATACCTATTTGGAATCAAACACCAACAGTGTGTACAATTGGAACTGTACAAGAAAAAAATAAAAACATTGGAACAACTACTATTATTACAAATATCAGAACAACTAATATTATCAACTACTCTTACAAACATTGGCACAATACCTTCTTTGCATTCGTCCCAAACGTTGCATCAATCGCCAATAAGCTATGCTTCCCAAATCTCAACAACCATTCTAGTTGTTGTGGGAGTTGGATGCCCAAGATGAAGGGGATTTCCCCATCCCCATCAAGCTCTTCCCTGTTGTATCCCTGGTAGAAAAACCACTTATCGAGATTCACCAATGCCCACTCCTGAACACTTGTTGCATCGTTAGCAATGTACACGTATTTTGCCTCCTTAATCAATCGCTCTCTATTGTATATGTCATCCTTGCTCAAGAAGTCATCCCATTGTGTTTCACCATTAAAAAATACAAGTTTGTCATGCACCATCTCTCGGTGTTTAAGGTGGATAACATCAGCAAACATTCCCAACAATAGTAGCCTATGAACCCATTCATTAAGTTGGGGGCTGATGTAAGGAAGAAAAAAACATTTATTGCCCTTGAACTGTTCATATTGTTGGTTGTGGCAATAGTTGTGTTCATTGTTTGTGTGTTCTACTTGATTGTATGTTATCAGCACACAATTGGGTCTACAAACCATGCATCATGTGCTAAAATGACAACGATAACCGCACTTTGTATGCCTTCAACTCGATTGGCTACCATTTCCGGACTTGGGCATTAAAGACTTGTCTTTTGGCATAGCATCAATTTCTCGAAAGTCATTGGGGCCATATGAACACCAATTGTCGCACGATTGTGGTGAACAAATAAACAATCATGCAAAATGAAAAAAAAGTGTACATGAACGAAACATAATAGCATCTGAATAGACACAAGCTTGCAATCTATAGTGTGAGGTGATTTACATGACATATTCAGAGGTGACGATGATCCTGCTATCCTTTCTAGTAAAATCTGAATTTCTCTTGCCATGTGAAACACAAAAATTTGTAGGGAACAATGGCATTCTTGATGCTCCTTTGACAAAGTCATCAACCCTATCCTGCTCAACCCAGGCAACTCACAAGTCTTCCTCGTTGACGTCAGGAAAATTGTCCCACTTGATACAACTGCAATCAAATGGACTCTCAGTTGGCTTCTACAGTTCAAGGCGCATTATTTCTTCCCACCTTTTTTCCATATATTGCAGCCTACAAGGAAAACATTTCATTGAACGGATTAGAAATGGACTTTTGGTATTGAGTGAACACAAGTTTCCATGTATTGCAGTGGAATTTTTTTTCGATTGAATGATATCTGTCATATACTACAATGTACAAAGGACAAAAATTGAATAATGCATACAATATAAGCACAATTTGGTCCAAACAACATTAAAACACGTACACGTCATCGAAATGGGCAGTCAGACTCAAATGCATCGACAAAGAAAAGAATGCCCTTTTTGGCTACATTTATTGTAACTCATTCAAATATGTTGTTTTGCATGCACTATTACATTTAACCCATATTGGGTTGTTCAAGCTATAAATCTAATTTAAAGTGTCATATGTATAAACATTAGGAAGTTCATGACACCATATAAAGAGTCAAAATAAAGTTTGTATAAAGATATGTTTAAATTATTGAGAGAAGTGCAACAAATATACAAAAAAAACTTTTTCATGACTTCCTTTGAACATTACATCAAGCAAGGGAAGAGAATGGAGAATAGTATGGCAGCTACAAAAGTGAACATTACACAAGTAAATGAGAATCGATGCATGTCGGCATCAACAACTATGTCGACCAATGGAAAATCGGTCAAAGTATCAAAAAATTAATCTGTGGGAACGTCTTCTAAATCAAGGATTGCAAATGCATCCATAGTGATTTGTCGTATTTCATTTTGTTTGTGTCTTGACGATTCTTGTTGAAGATGTTTGTTTGTGCAACAAATGTGAATATCTGGAAACAACCCATGCATGAAAGTCACATTGTCGTGTAGCTCAGTGATTAGAGCTCGAGGCACATCCTTATCCCCTATAGTTTCATGATAAACGTCTTCAGAATCGATGTCCACGCACACACCTATTTGATCGTGCAAATACAAACATAAGCCTAGCCCGTCTGTTAAAGCAATGTAGGAGGCACAATGTAAAGACACTTCATCGAATAGGAAACTGCCATATTGTTGTATGATTTCATTTGAGGAGAAAATAACATGCTTTTGATATAACTATGTCTTCCTTTCCACTCAGACGTAACCAATAAATGCACATGTTGGTCAAACATACCGCAAATAGAAGCCATGAACTACACATAGAAATTAAAATATGAGAATTCAAACCACTTAAGAAAAATATGACAAAAACTATGAATAAAAAGGTTATAAGAATGTACAAAACCTTGTTGAAATCAATATAAAACCCTTCATAAAACATAACAAAATAAATGCATCAAAACATAGAAATGGACAAAATAGTGCATGCACGAGGTAGTTGCATTTATAGACAATCTTAAGTGGCATGCATGTGGGTGGGGCACAGGGATGTGATTTTGCTATGAAGCCCATAGCTTCAAGAAAAGGTTAAAAAAAAGAGAAATTGCTAGGAAGCCCATAAAATGAAGACAAAGTTTTAAAAGTAGCGAATTTGCTACGAAGCCCATAGAATCAAGATAGAGTCAAAAAAAAAGTGAAATTGCTAAGAAGCCCATGTGATATTTTGGTTGTCCATCAGCCAATCATTCGATATATTGAATTAGAGGCATGGACATACTGGTATTTATGGACACCGCATGAAAGAAAATGCTAGTAGGCAACACAAGAAAAATTTGTACAGCATGTGTGCATTACAAATTGTATAAGCCTATATGGGATGTTATTTATCCCATTCAATTGTAATGGTACGTTGCCTTATCACCCACAGTAAGGTTAGGGCATAACCCATATTGAGTTATTAGAGCTTTAGTGTAGCAAAATAGGCTGCCAATTTTTTTTAAATGATTTCCTCATAGACCACCACGACCATACTTCCCACCTACTGGACCACAATTTTTGGCCCTAAATTTAGGGAGGCCCATAAGACGACAGAACACAGCTATGAAACTAAATGAAAGCTTCTTCTTCATTATATGTACAAAATTATACAAAAAGTTGTCATCTCTGTCTCACATAATATAGGAAAGATGTTCAGGGCTCTGGACGATGAGTCAACTTTCCACTTATAAAAGTTGATTGCCACTAACTATAGTAAATGCCATTATCTAAGATTTTACGGATGGAATACACTAAATGGCAAATAGTTGTATTAAAGTAGTCGTATACCACTATTCAATGTCAATTCTTTACAACTAATCCGAGTAATGCCCATCATGATCATGTGCATTTCTATCGTCCTCAGATTCTTGTGATGGTGTTGGAAAATGACTTCTTTGCCACATTGCTTCTTGGTATGTAAGCTTATATAACACGTGTTTGGGATCTAATTCAGAATTTGAATCTAGACAATTCCATAATTACAGACAATTATCATGAAAAGTGTCCCATGTTGAAAATCAAAATCTAATCACAAGGTGATATGTACGAAAGAATCTTTCTGGCAAGAATGTTGCATAACTAGTTATATCAAAGTATCTGTCAAACCAACTTTTCATCATGGGATTCAAAGATATTCCATGCTGCAGAGTAATTAATTTTGATAAGAGATTAGACTTAAAAATTATATCCAGCGTTTTCATTTGTCGATGTGACCAATTGCCTTTTAACAGCTCCAAAGTAAAAGCATTATTAGTATTCCACCAAATCCTAGCAACATGATTTGCATGAGTAGCCCAAGCAAGTGGTGGCCAACAGAAAATTTCATTCAATTCAACTGAAACTTGATCAAAATCTCTTTTTGTTACATCTCTGAGTTGGATTAGGGAATTCCATAAGTGATTGGAATGCCAATTGGAGAGGGGTTCCGATAACAGCAACATACTGCAAACAAACACACAAACCGCAAAAAATAAATTATATACAAGATCCGCTGCATCTTACATAACAAATTCTTCAACAGAGTGATTATCGATCGCCTAGTCAATTTAAAATATAGACTGTCAAAAGATTCAATCATTTTCATTCTTAAAAATTAACTTTAGAAATATACTTGTAAGAATGTGTTGTGAAATATGTATCAATTATTTTTATAAAGGTGGAGTAAGACCACCATACAGAGTGCATAGGCAAGAGGATCTTCTTCAATATAGAAACACCTCTGACATAAACATCATACTCTGAAGTGGTGTCATACAAATATAAGAAGCCAATATGACAATTATCATATTAACATTCAACATTGGTAATTTACAAGTATTTTATGGGCCTCCATACTAAAATGGAGCCATAATGTGCCTCTCATTTCCTTCGAAAAGCTTGGTTAAAGTTGGAGATTTTTCATTTAAACTTATACCCAAAAATAGAAAAGATATATGTGTAAATTGCAAGCTAGTTGAAAGGAGTTACCATTTTGGTATCATCCAAGCTTGCAAGCCATCTCATTTCTAGATTACCAAAAGTTCTTAAGTTTATACAATGTAGATGAAGCTCTAAGGATAACACTATTGTTTTTAGACACAAGGCCATTTCAACTTTTATAAATTGTGGAAGGGTGGAAGAAAGCCTTCACAAACTAATCATTCTCGATGCTTCTTTCCAATAATACCTAATTAATCATATCACAATCCATTAACAAATCTGCATGCTATGATTTAAACAAACCATCCAAATCTACGTGATATGATTTAGTCATATCAGATCTGCTTGTCAAACCTAGTCGTGAGAAGAGAGAAGTTTAGGTTTTTAAATGGATTTATCACCACTTAGACGTAAAGAGCCAAATAATCCCTATAGCGAGGAAGAGATCTATAGCCGTTTCAGAGCAATTTGAAAAAAAATATTGAGGAAGAGAACAACCTTTCAAACAACTCATCAAATGCGAACATTTTAATAACACTCTTAGAATCTTAGTTTGAGTAGAAGTTATATATAAAAGTTGAATATTTTTCATCTAATTTGGACAAAACCTTATATATAAATTGCACATCTTTTTTCATATTACAATCTTGAAGTTGTAGTCAAAATGAGTTAATTTTTGAATGTTATCAAAGTCAATTAAGAGTAATAAGTTCTAAGTATAGTTGATGATCCTTAAATTTATCAGTCTTTTAATACAATATTTTTTTAAAATTTCATATTACATTTATATTAGTAAGAGACCCATTGTGAAATTATAGCTAAGGTGATATAGAGAAACATATAAGACCAACAACACTACCAAAAATAAATTAATATTTAAAAATTATTGACAAAACAAAAGAAAATAGTTTTAATTTTGCTGCAACACAAATTTGAAGAACGAATAAATTAAAAGGGTTCAATGTTTTGGTGCAAATTTAAATTTACAAGTAAATCGATGCATGATTTTAAAAATAAAATTCTTGTGCAAGTAATTGTGGCCTTCATCCAAAGGTTGAGAATGGGTTTCTATGCCTTGATACCAATTATTCCAATGTTGATAATGATCTTAATACAAATAACAGCAGTAAGAGCCCGTCTAAACAAGTTATGGAGGAGGTGCAAAGATTGGTAGAAATATACAAGGAAGAGGAGTTGAGCATTAACAAGATGCATAAGTATTAGATTATTCATATATTCAATGCCATTTTCAACACATCCCTCGCCATAACCCGTGGAACCTATGAACAGAAAGGGATTTGAGTGACAAGGGCCCGACATGATCGTAGTTGCGGCAAAACCCTGAGGTGGACTGCAAGAACACGGGTGTAGCACAAAGGGGAGACTAACACAAAAAACAGAGTATGTAAAATGTGAATCATAAACAAATACACAAATCTTGTGACGATAAATTGGTAGAGTTACTCAATACTTACTATTGAATGTGATTGAATGTGCAATTATTTGATGATGATCTTAATACAAATAACGGTAGTAACAGCCCATTTGAACAGGTTATGGAGGAGGCGCTAACTCGAACCAGCCAATGCGGTCACTCGAACCAGCCACTATCAATGCGGTCACTCGAACCAGCCAATGCTCGATCACCAGCAAAGGAGCTCACATCCGCAGAGGAAATTGCTAGTGAAAGAATTGGGGGAAAAGCGTGTTTTTGGGGCTAATTTGAAGTCGTGGTCTTTTTTTTCCCACCCAATGTCAGGGTTAACCGCGGTAAATTCGAACCACGCAATAACCATGTGTTGGTTGTTTAACTATGGGTAACCTCGAACCACGTGGTAACCAAGGTTAGTCGGAGTAGCTGTGGTAATTGTGGTAACTGTGTTGATGTCAAAGCCCTGCAACCAGCCCCCGATGACCGGCGAAGGCCAGCACGTGCCAGGAGTTAGCGCATGCTAGTTAAGCTCATCGATGAGAGTGTAGTGGCTTCCAGCCATGACATCCCACATGTATACCCACAAACACTCGAGGTACTTGAGGACTTACGTGCTAGTGAGCACAATTATAGGCTCCAGCATTTCACATGAAAGAAGGCAATGTGGGACACCAATGGTTTGATAGACGAAAAACATCTGTCGACTGAGAGAGACAAAGCCATGAGAGAAAAGAATGAGTTACAGACAAGGTCGTAGGAAAAGTGTCAAAGATTCCAGGACCAACTCCAACAACAGTCACAGCTCAATCACGATGAGGAGGCTCATTAATTGCAAGCTTAGCTTTGGAAGTTAGCAGCAGTAGACGTACAAGAGATCAGCTCATTGCTGCCAATAGAGAGCTCACTTGTAGGATAAAGGAAATTGTCCAGATGGTGAAGTATAGTCAAGAGCAGGAGCTGAACCAAATAACTATCTGTAAAAGAGTATAGTAATGAAGCAGCTCAAGATTGCTGCAACAGGTTCTTCAAGGTCTGGATCAGATGGAGCATCGGCAGGGGAAGCCAAGCTAATTCGTGCAGAATTTGTACCTTCTACTTCAGTCCCAGAAAGCCATACAAGGAATTTACGTTCTTAGTAGATCATGGAATATCTAACCAAATGAAGAATCTACCAATACAAGATGCATCTTGGTAAAAATTAGTGCTTCATGGATAGACATATCCCTCTACCTATGCTCGAGGAAAAAGCATCTCAATCAAAGCTTATTATGAACTTAATCAAATAACTATCCACTGATTGTAAAGGTGCACCTCTTGACATGTAATCCTCTGACATCTATAAATTTGACATCGTGTTCAGGTTGTAAGCATCATCTGTACATTTATCAACAATGTAAATCAGATTATCTCTCCATTTCTCTGTACCACTACCACCTCTCTATGACTTCAGGAAAGGTCAAGACTGATTGCTTAAGTGAGCTTATGCCTTCTAAACCATTTCCTCTGGTGGTTGTCATATAAATCAAACATGTCATAATCTTAAAACAGCTGCAATAGAGGAGAGAGAAGGTAAAAAATAGTTGCCATGAAGTATTTATATCCTATCATGTAAGCAGGCGCCAAGTCTGGCATAGAAGTGGTCTGGGTCAGCTTTGTCACATGCATGCATAAGTTCTTATGTCGTCACATGTGATGCTTGTTTAGGATTCGATTGGTTGATGCATGATTTAGTGGGTGCCCTTCCCTTTGTCTTTGGCAGTTATATGGGGCATTTTTAATATAATATGGCTTTGTTTTTCCCAATCCATGTTGTCACATTCCATTTCAAATGGTAAATGAGCCACGTCTAACTTGATATTTCAGCATCCCTTTTGGAGCTCTAGCACCCTTACTCTTGGACTTTAGACAGCTGATGAAATCTCTGCATATTGTTAATTTACTTATAATCCTCATTTTTCCTATTTGTAGGGCATTCCTATTTTATGATAATGATTATTTTATATTATTTTATTTGTATTTATTTATTTATTTATTTAAAAAATCTATAATGCAAGTTACTTATCATTAGTTATAATAATTACAATACAAATTGTTCTCAGAATTTATACAAGTAGGCATACACCATGACCGTAAGCGCACTCCAACACTTCACTTTGCTGAAATTAAAATAGTTCGAGACTTCGACTTGGCAAAACCTTACATAATTGCATGTAAACAGATTCCTAAGTGCTGCATAAAGCCTTGTAGAGCCCAAAAGAAAAACATGTCTACAAAAGAGAGATTTATTTATATTCATGAAAGTTATTAAAATCATTCTCCTAGCAACAAAGGCATGTAAAGAATACCGTATGTGATAAATAAATATGTCCGCTGCTATTTACAATATCCAACAATTGTGAGTTCAAAGTGAAGCCATTATCTGGATCATTTGGAGGAGGTAAAAGACGGAAGCAAACCAAAGCAAATGTGCGGGGTGTCATAATCTGTTATACCATTGAATACAGAATTATTTGTTAGAATAACGAATTATATCTACAATGCCAAATAAAACTTCACTCGTATTATGCTATACTATAAAACACAAACAAGGTTTCGCTCTTCTAGGAAAGGCAACCCATCTTGAAGCATCTAAATTGTATAAAAATATTCAATTGTTTTCTAGAGCCACAGGACAACTGATTAATGAAGATAAATCCAAATTCATCTTTTTTCACTGCTCTCAGAGACAAGAATTGCTGATTCTAGATAAATTCAAATTCAAAAAGGGTTATTTACCAGTTACTTATTTGGGGGTTCCATTGGCAGAAAGGAAAATAAAATATTTAAATTGGTTGATAGAGAAGGTTAAGGCCAAACTACAGAAATGGAAAAATAGATAGCTATCATCAGGAGGTAGAATGACTCCGGTAAAGGTTGTGCTCCAAGCATTGACTATTTATTTATCCTCTATATTAAATATTCCTACAGGAATTTTGAAAGAGGTGGAGTCTCTGTGTCAAAATTTTCTTTAGAGTGGCACTCAGGAGAAAAGGAAATGGTCCCTTGTTAAATGGGAGAGTCTTTGTCAACCAAAGAAAGATGTTGGGTTGGGATCCCGCTGAATTATTTGAATAATAGGGCTTTAGCGGCCAAGTTATAATGGAAGTTATTGGATAGACCTGATTAATTGTGGGCGACAAACATCAGAGCTAAATATGCTGAAAATAATCAACTAGAGCAGATAATACGACTGTCTTTGCCTTCCCGAGGATCCCCAAGTCTTTCAGTTCTGAGAGTAGGTGAAGAGATTATAAAGAAACTATTTTTTTGGATTACAAACAATGGACAAATTCCTAATTTTTGGATGGATTCCTGGGATGGATACCCTCCAATCATTGTTCAATTTCCAGGTATGCAGCAGGTGATGGAAGAGCTTCATGAGATTGGATGGATCGAGGTCGCTAATTATTGTAAGCCTGGTATACATCATTGGGAGGTTGGTAAACAATGGATTCCAAATAATGAATGGCCAATCCAGTTATTGGAAGATCAACAAGTAGTGGTTACCCATATTTTGCAATCAAGAACCCTTTCCTGCTTTGATAACCCAGATTTACATGCTTGGGGGAAGAAATCTAAAGGTATCTTTTCTGTTTCAGGGGGATATGATTCTCTTTGCCAAATCAATCCACATCCTTTACAAGATATTTTCACTCAGTTATTGTGGGAAATCTTATGGCCAAAAGTTAGTTTCTTTATTCGGTGGTTGTTGCGAAAAAGAGTTCTTACAAGTGATAAGTTAGTGAGAAGAGGATTTCATGGTCCTTTCAGATGTGTGTTGTGTTTGCAAAATGAAGAAATGATTAATCAGCTTTTCATTGAGTGCCCATGGGTGTCTGGACTATGGCAGAAGCTAGCTAATTTATTTGATATTCCTTGGATGGGTATTCAATCTCTGGAGCAACCATTTCGAGACTGGGGGATACATGTTAAACATGAGAAATATATTTCTCAATCTCTGTGGAATGGTATAACTCCTGTTATGGAATATTTGGAAAGCAATAGAAGGATCTTTCAGCATGAATGCAGGGATACTTCCTCCACTTGG
Source organism: Torreya grandis (assembly GCA_037957365.1). Taxonomy (NCBI): domain Eukaryota; kingdom Viridiplantae; phylum Streptophyta; class Pinopsida; order Cupressales; family Taxaceae; genus Torreya; species Torreya grandis. Next base: position 1,546,236 of record JARHVA010001498.1, on the reverse strand, counting down.
GAAAAGACAATCGGTAATATAGTAGAGTCAATTAAACATAAGTTACAACTACCACAAAACTGTTCCCCAAATTGGCTGAATCTATTAAATAGGTTGAAACTTGATGTGGCCATCACTGCTGCAAATGTTCTTTCAGTCAGGAGAAGAGCTCATGTGAAAAGGTAAGTGGATAACTCTTCCGACTGGATTTGGAAAGCTGAATACAGATGATGCCTCTCGAGGGAATCCTGGAAATGCAAGTATGGGCAGAATAGGTAGATACTCTGATGGTTCTGTCGCTTTTCCTTTTTCAGAAAAATTGGCTTATGCAACCAATAATTTGGCTGAAATTAAGGCAATATTCAAAGGTCTTCAAGAAGCAGTGAAAGTAGGATGGGAAAGAGTTCAGTTGGAGTCAGATTCCTTACTGGAAATCAACCATTTATCCAGCTTATCTATGACCACTGATACAAATTGGCAAATTTCAAAAGAGATGGATAGAATTCAAATGATAAAGCACAATTTTCATCATCCTTAAGAGAAAATAAGAGTGAAGTTAAAAAAACAAGCATAATAAGAGAAAATAAATCTTGTTTGTGTTTTACAGCATAGCATGATGAATGATTTAATAAAAAAATTAGCTATGAAAACAATCTACAAAGGCCTCCACATTATTTACAACAAAACACAATACTTCCCCCATTATTTTTCTTCTAAACTAACAAGAACTACAACTAGAAAAGAGAAATTGGACAGCTCAATGAGACAACTTAAAATAGAATTTTCATTCTAAATGGATATGAGCAAACCTCAAATCTGGTGTCTTCTCTTACAAGTTCCTCAAAATGCTTGGCAAGATCAATATGATTCCGAATATAAGTTTGTAAATTTGACACACCATACAAGCGCAAAACCATCCACAACTTCAAGGACCTACATGTCATAGCAACAAGAGAACACTACTGATCTTTACAAACTCTATATAATGTAACTTGTTCCAACTTATCATCTTCTAATGAAATCTACAAAAGATGGGAAGAATGAAAAACAAATATAGATTTTTATAACATGACCAACCCAACCAATGAGATTGAAAACATAAACCATATCGAGTCCATCAAAGAAATATATAAGGTGCTATCCCTATTTTTTCCCTCTTGGCATACATGCATCTAACTTCCATTTGTACACTGTTGCAACAATGGGTTCACATCTTATGGAGTCACCATTACAACAAGGAGTATGTCCTAAGAGCAGTTTCAATATTAAAAACATTGAGTCAATCATCGCAATATGTTTTGCCTAGTCATGACAATGAAGTTTTACTGAATTATGTGTCATGGGAGTTTCAAAATGAACTTCATATCACACATGTAGTATGTATTGATCAGGAGGAGTTGTGTTCTTTGAATTTTCTTCTTGGGTCTTTGGTTGTACAATAGCCTTAGCCTTGGGGAAATGAAAGATTTCGATTAATTTTTCTATAGAATCTCATATCTCTGAATTTTCTAGTCTGCATTTTTGTTAGAGGGGGAGGTCAATTGATTTCTCTAACATCTCTGACCAAAGTTGTGGCCCAAGTGACCCTCCTTATAAAATTTCAATTGGAAATTTGTGGCCTTTTCTATTTTCTGCTTTCAAATGGAGAGCAGCCCCACGAAATTCATGTTTTCCTTTTTTTGTTTAATTTGTGCCTCCTTTCTCACTTTCTGATAAAAAATGGAAATAATCCAAATACATTAAATCTTACAAGGGAGTTGTAATGTCCCCTTCCAATTGACAGGCCAGATGATTTAATGACTTATTTACTTCCCGTAAGTCATTAAATAAAAAAAAGGAATTAATTATTGATTATTTAACATTATTCTTCCCAAGCAAATATTACGAATAATATTAATTAATATTTTTTTAAAGTGACTAAAGTGGAGTTTAATATTTAGAAAGTCACTTATTATGTTTCCCTCCTAAATTCAAACTCAAATATTTAATATTTGAGAGGGAAAGATATTTTTGGAAGTTTTGGATGGGAGGCTTAAAATAAAAGGACATGTTGGAAATTTTGGATCATCTTTGGAATTTATATCTCTTATGATATTGTTGAGAGCTTTCGGGCTTGAGGTTATGGGGTTTCAGTGGTGGAACGAATCCACCCCAGCCTGTAGAAATTGATCAAACTATTTGGGCATTTCATTATTTGCTAATATAATGAAGGTGATTCCTTGGCTGGTTGATGATACCAAATTCATTTCAGATTAGAGCGTTCCAGATTAAAAATTGGCTGACTTGCTGAGAGTCGATCATTTGCTGAAAGGTTCCATTGGCGTTTACTTTGGCTTGGGCTTTTGGATTTATGGAACCCGTGGCCTTCTAAATTACCAGCACACCCATCCTTCCATCCTAGAGGAGGCATTCTGTTATTTCTATGAGCTATGGATAAAATCGTGGAGGCTATAGGAGGACATCAGCCTTTCTAAAACTCCAAAGCCATTCATTCTGCCTGCCGTGGACTGCTATGAGGAGAGAGTAGATTTTGTTGGGTGTGGCTTCCTGTAGAAGGTAGGCTGTTGTTCTTAATTGCTACCTTTCTACTCAGCCGTGTCATCATTCTGCTAGTCGTGGATCTTCATAAGGTGCAGCCATATACCCAGGTATCTTGTCTATTAGCAATTAAATATACTGGACTGTAATTTGAATGTTTGTTTGTGTTAATAATATTGTCAGTTTGAAGATGAATAGAAAATGAACAGAATTTATTACTGTGGTAAATTTATATTTCCTTTTGATGCAATAAATGAATATATATAACTGAACTATTGCAATCCATGGATCTGTTCATATGTGCAGTTAATGCATGCAATAACTATTTAAATATTCCTTGAAAGCAACTCAGATCAGCAAGCAAGCCAACTGTTTGACAAAATGTTTGCATAGTCAAACTGGGTAAAAATCGCAGAAATCTCATTATGTTGGGCAAGAGTCTTTACAGTGGTATCAGAGTTGGTATTCCTGCGAGCGTGTGGTTTTCATGAGTGACAGAGAAAGAAGGTAATATATTAGAGGGATTAAGAAACAGTGGCAGCCCTCTCAGGTTCCGGAAGGGGAAACCGTTTCAAGCAGTGGTATTGATTCCTCTATAGGTGGTGGTGAACATAGAGTGGCAGAGATGGATGATAGAGGGGAAGACCTTCTTAATGCATTATTCGCAGAGCAAAGTGCAACAAATCAGCGTATGACTCAGTTGATGGAGTTAATGACATAAACCATGCTCAATAATAATAACAATGGTAATAACCGAAATGGCAATAATGGCCAAGTGGATAACTCGGTCAATAACAGGACGCCAAATCGGCGTGTTGCACCTGCTAGTTCAAGGCCTTTAATCCCTGTATTTCCACCCAGAATAGAGCCTCAGAAAAGCAATGAACCTACATTGATAGAGTTGCAGGAACAACTCAGACAGGACTGGGTTGATGTTGGTCCTGGTTTCCAACACAATATCTTCCTCCGTGATTATATGGACCTCAGGGTGAGACATATGCCCAACAGGGGTAATAGAGAACACAATGATCTTAGGTGGAAGGTTGGTAAATTGGGCTTTCCCTTCTTTGAAGGTTCAAGCAAGAATTCAGCCCGTGCTTGGGTGTAGAAGGTTGATACATACTTCCAGTTGAATCCGATGCCAAAGGAGGAAGCAATCAAATATGCTACCATACATCTCGATGGCATTGCTCACGAGTGGTGGCATCATGGTATGGTCACCATAGGCCATGATCAAATTACATCTTATATGGAATTCACAGAGAGATTAATTGAGAGGTTTGATAACATGGACCCTGAACTCCATTTCAGGGAGTTGGCTTAGTTGAATTAGTGGGGATCGATTGATAGTTACATTGTTGATTTTCAGAGACTCTCAGTATTGGTTACTGATATATCAGAGAGAAGACTGTTGGTTTTATTTATGGATGGCTTGACGGATCCTCTAAGGGGTTGGATCAAGGCATTCAATCCTAGCTCACTTCAAGAGGCAATCAAGAAAGCTAGGGACATGGATTCTGCCAATTTGAAGAATAAATTTTAGTAGAAGGGATCTACCTCTCAGAAGGATAACAATAAGAAACCATTTCAAAAAGAGTGGCCCAAGAAAAACAGAACAGATGATGAGGCTCGACAAGAGTTGCAGAGAAAGAAATTGTGTTTCAGTTGCAGAGAACCTTGGGAACCAAGACACAGATGTCTTGGTAAGGGCAAGGTACATTATATAGAGATTGTATCTGATATTGTGAGGAAGAGGAGAAATCGATCATAACAAGGGCAGCGAACATAGTGAGTCAGATGAGGAGCAGATGGGACATATCAAGCCGAGTTCGAGTCCTTTTGCCTCGTTTGTGGTGTTGGTTAAGGACAAAACTCTCAGAATGTGTATTGATTATCATGCTTTGAACAAGAAGACAATAAAAACCAGGTTTCCAATTCCCAAGATCGACGAATTGTTAGATGAGTTACATGGCGTTGTCTTCTTCTCGAAGATAGATCTCAAATCAGGATACCATCAAATCAGAGTGCGAGATCAAGACATCCATAAGAGGGCTTTCAAGTGCCACTATGGGCACTATGAGTTCTTGGTCATGCCATTCAGCTTGACCAATGCCCTTGCAACATTTCAATCCTACATGAATCACATCTTCAATAAACAGTTGCGGAAGTTCCTTCTTGTATTTTTCGATGATATATTGTCATACAGAAAAACATGGGAGGACCACCTAAAGCATCTCGATGAGGTGTTGGGTATTATGGAGGCACAATCATTATATGCCAAGGCCTCCAAATGTGAGTTCGGGATGAAGTAGATATTGTACTTGGGTCACATCATCAATGCACAAGGAATTCAGGTGCATCAGGAAAAGACCCAAGCGATTGTAGATTGGCCACCACCGAGGACACTCACAGAGCTACGACGGTTCTTTGGCCTATGTAGCTATTACAGGAGGTTCATCAAGGGGTTTTCACAGATTGGGACACCTCTCATAGACCTCACCAGGGAGGGTGCACTTAGATGGACCGACAAGGCTCAACGAGCCTTTGCAAACTTAAGGAGGCCATGAGTACCTACCTAGTTCTTGCATTACCGGATTTCACCCAGCCCTTTGTGCTGGAATGTGACGCATCAAGAGAGGGGATTGGTGCAATGTTGATGCAGAATAGGCATCCCATTGCCTATGAGAGCAGGAAGCTCCGAGACGCTGAAAGGTTGTATTCTATATACAAGGAAATGCTCGCCATCATGCATGCATTGGCAAAGTTCATGCAGTATTTAATTGGTGGACTGTTTGTAGTTAGAACTGATCATAACAATTTGAGGTACTTCCTGGAGCAGGACTTGAATGAACACCAGCAGAAATGGGTCAGCAAAATTCAGGCGAATGACTTCGATATTGAGTATGTGAAGGGAAAGAAGAATATAGTTGCCGATGCTCTATCCAGGAAACCTGCCATATGCTCCTTGTCCGAGATTTCAGCAGATTAGAAAGCTCATCTTCTAGTTGAGTACTCCAAGAATGCTTTTGCCTGTGAGTTGATGGATGGCAAAATCCAAGATGATACGTACAAAGTAGTGGATGATATCATCTACTAACAAGGACAAAATATTTCTGGTTCTAGAATCTAAGTTGAAGGAGAAAATCTTGAGACTTGTGCATGACATTCCTTTGGCAAGCATCCAGGGTTCTATAAGACCTACAAGCAGACTAGAGAGAGGTTCTCCTGGAAGGGCCTCAAAGATGATGTTCTACGCCATGTTAGTGAGTGCACCACTTGTAGAAGAACAAGTCGGAGCACACTTTCCCTGTTGGCCTATTGCAGCCCTTGCCCATTCCAGAGCAAAAGTGGAATAGCATATCGATGGACTTCATCACCGGTCTTCCGAAGGTACAGGGTAGAGATTGCATTTTTGTAGTGGTTGATTGGTTAACCAAATTTGCACACTTCATGGCTATCTCTTCAAAGTACAGGGCACCTCAAGTGGCAGACTTATTCTTTAGAGAGGTATTCACGTTACATGGGTTATCGAAGAATATTGTTAGCCACATGGATAACCGTTTCCTCAATGCATTCTAGCAAGAGTTATTTAGATTGTCAAGTACGGAATTGACTTCAAGCACCAGTGATCACCCTCAGATAGATGAGCATACAGAGATAGTGAATAAGTGGAGTGAGGGTTATCTGCGCAACTATGTTGCAGGGCAGCAGAGGGTGTGGGTTAGATGGTTACATTTGGGTGAGTATTGCTATAATACCACCTATCATATGTCCATTGGGATGTCACCTTTCAGAGCATTGTACAGTTATGAGGCTTATTCATTTATGAATGTGGCATTTGGTGATAGTCGGGCATCCAAGGCCAAGGATTGGATTCAGGAGAATTACGATATCCTTAAGTCACTTAAGGATAATCTGCAGCATGCTTAGAACCAACAGAAGGTTTATGCGGACAGACACCGAACAAAGTGTACTTTTGAGGTTGGAGATTTGGCCTATCTTCGCCTTCAACCATACAGACAGTCCGCTTTGAAGAGTGGTGCTGAGAAGTTGAGACCGCCGTTCTATGGCCCGTACAAGATCATTAGGAGAGTGTGTGAGGTCGATTATGAGTTGGAGCTACCAAAGTGCAGCAAGATTACAGTTTCAACAGAGCTTCCACCTCTTGATGAAGAAGGCAAGTTGATCTTGGTTCCGGAGGAGATTTTGGATGTTCGCAAGAGGAAGTTGAAAGGCAAAACAATCAAGGAATATCTGGTTAGATGGAAGGATCTACCTGGAGAAGATGCCACATGGGAGAACGAGCAGATCCTTCAGCACCCTGATCTAAAATTGCTTGTGGGCAAGCAATTCCAGGAAGGGAGGACTGTAATGTCCCCTTCCAATTGACAGGGTGGATAATTTAATGACTTATTTAATTCCCATAAGTCATTAAATAAAATAAGGGAATTAATTATTGATTATTTAATATTATTCTTCCCAAGCAAATATTACAAATAATATTAATTAATTAATATTTTTTTAAAGTGACTAAAGTGGAGTTCAATATTTAAAAAGTCACTTATTATGTTTCCCTCCTAAAGTCAAATTCGAATATTTCATATTTGAGAGGGAAAGATATTTTTGGAAGTTCTGGACGGGAGGCTTAAAATAAAATGACATTTTGGATCATCTTTAGAATTTATATCTCTTCTAATATTGTTGAGAGCTTTCGGGCTTGAGATTCTGGGGTTTCGGTGGTGAAACGAATCCACCCTACCCTGTAGAAATTGATCAAACTTTTTGGGCATTTCATTATTTGCTAATATAATGAAGGTGATTCCTTGGCTGGTTGATGATACCAAATTCATTTCAGATTAGAGTGTTCCAGATTGAAAATTGGCTAACTTGCTGAGAGTCGATCATTTGCTGAAAGGTTCCATTGGCGTTTACTTTGTCCTGGGCTTTTGAATTTATGGAACCCATGGCCTTCTAAATTACCAGCACAGCGATCCTTCTGTCCTACAGGATGCATTCTGTTATTTCTATGAGCTATGGATAAAATCGTGGAGGCTATAGGTGGACATCAGCCTTTCTAAAACTCCAACGCCATTCATTCTGCCTGCCGTGGACTGCTATGAGAAGAGCGTAGATTTTGTTGGGCATGGCTTCTTGTAGGGGGTAGGCTGCTGCTCTTAATCACTACCTTTCTACGCAGCCATGTCATCATTATGTTGGTCGTGGATCTTCATAAGGTGTAGCCATATACCCAAGGATCTTGTCTATTAGCAATTAAATATACTGGACTGTAATTTGAATGTTTGTTTGTGTTAATAATATTGCCAGTTTGGAGATGAATAGCAAATGAACAGAATTTATTATTGTGGTAAATTTCTATTTCCTTTTGATGCAATAAATGCATATATATAACTGAACTATTGCAATCCGTGGAGCTGGTCATATGTGGAGTTAATGCATGCAATAACTATTTAAATATTCCTTGAAAGCAACTCAAATCAGCAAGCAAGCCAAATGTTTGACAAAATGCTTGCATAGTCAAGCTGGGTAAAACTCGTGGAATTCTCGCTATTTTGGGCAAGGGTCTTTATAGGAGTCACCCCTCTCAAATACAGAGGGAAAACAAACCTAAGTGTCATGCTAATGTTATTCAAGCTTCTATCATATCCTCCATTAGATTTTTTCCAATCTATTTAAAAATCAAAAACTTCCTTCAAACATTGCTATGACCCTAGCCCTTTGCATTTTACCTCTTTGTTAGAGGGAGAGGTCAATTGATTTCTCCTAAATCTCCAAGCAAATTTTTGGTGGGCCAAAGTGACTCTCCCTATAAATTGGCAATTGTAAATTTGTCATCTTTTCTATTTTTTGCTTTAAAATGGAGTACCACCCCATAATATCCATGTTTTCCTCTTTTTGTTAAATTTGAGACTCATTTCTCACTTTCGAATGTGAAGTGGAAAAAAATCCAAAAACATTATATCCTACAAGGGAGCCACCCCTCTCAAATACAGAGGAAAACCAAACCTAGGTGTCATACTAATATTATTCAAGCTTCTATCACACTCCATAGGATTTTTCAATATATTTAAAAAATAAAAACTTCTTTTAAACATTGCTAGCAGCCAAAGCTGATCATAAATGGAAAAATAATTTGATCTCGATTGAAAACAAATAACAGAAGTATGTCATAGATTTGAGGAATTAGGCAGTCAATGAGGAAGCAGCTCATCAGAGTCATTGGATTAGGACTCTGAAAAAGACTGCTCAGCTGATGGGAATCGTGATATGATGGAGCCGAATGATGGAGTCTTGGAGTTATACTTGTGCTCCAATGATGAAACCTACCCAATGATCTATTCCATTGGCAAATGGAAGACTACAAAGTGTTCTCACCTAATTGCAATAGCATCGAGATTATGGAGATTGAAGAAGGACAAGGCTTGCAGAGGTATGGGCAGAAGCAGATGTCGGTGATGCCGGGTCCTTCTGAATTGTTAACATAAGAGTTAATTTACACACTGGCAAAGAATAAAATGTCATGGGTGCAAAGTTTGATGATAAGTTGACCCACCAAATGGAACAGATAGCCGACCTGGCATCCAAAGCACCTACCTTAATGGCCCTAAACATGGCACATAGCAATACAAATTTAATAAAAAGTGAATATGCCCTATTTGTGAAGTATGATCAGATCAATGGATAAGCTCAACCTAGATGTACAAAGGGTCATGGCACGTTGGCTGACAGGAGCTATGTCAAGGTAGAAGAAGCATTTATGTAACTAGTATTGGTGGTGCATGAATTTTAAATCAAGGGGATTGTGTTAAAAAGCCAACCAAAGTACTAGCATGATAAATATTTAAGGTATCAAAACTTCTTATCCAAGATTTTTATATTTTAAAAAATGGCCAACAAGATGTACAATTGAAATTTTTCAAAATACCCTAAGGATCACCATTTCACCTCCATCACATAATGAATACCAAAGCAATGCAACTAGCGTGTGTGGACGGTACAAGGCGTAAGAAAGAAATGCACGAGTCCCAATTAAAAGTGTATGGACTTCGGACCAAGGCCATTGCAATCAAAATTCTATGCATGAATGCACAACTTGCCAATAAAGAGATAGGAGTAGGGAAAAGTAAAGAAAAAATAAGTGACAAGGACACATACAACCTACACAACGGCAAAAGGATTGACCAAGGAAATTATTTTAGAATGCACGCCCACATAAAAGGACAACACCAGTCAACCAAACAAAATCTCCTTTGCACCCAAAACGATTCGACCACCTCGGGTGCTCCAACCACTTTTCTTCATTGGACCCCAATCATACAACTGAATTGTCAAATGACATGAAGCTTTTGTCAAACAACTTGTTGCCACATCATTGACCTATTGTTGTTGCATAGGTCGTACAGTGCCACGTAGGTCAAACACCCTATTATCACCACCTTGGTTGAACAATCGTGTGCCATACGTCTTGCCAAACGACCACTCAATGCAAACTTTCGATACTCCCCTATCAACAATGCACCCATTGTCAATAGTGCCCTCAATGCTAACAACACCATACAATTGCAAGCAGCCATTCACAACCGCCCCAAAGTTGTTCAGCTATACTTTGTATTCCTACAGCACTCATACGCCCTTCAACTATAAAATGTGTTCGTACAACATGCACTATCATTTGTACAGTCCAAATAATATGTTGTTGCTCCTTCCATACGCTCATCTGACGCATGTACGACAACCATGGGCACCATATGGGAAAAAAGAATCAAGGCACTGTGGATGTACGACCTACCACCATATGACCCCAAGGAACATCTGTTCACCCTCTTGCAATAGCCTTATCCATTGTACAAGCATTGAATGGCCAAAGTTTTCAAAATCTATATGAATTTTGCAAGTACAATCTATATGAATGTAAACCCTAGAGAGTGTGCATCATGCAAAATGTTCCAATGCGTCCACCAGTATCATCTATGGCAATCTCTACATCAACATCATTGCCACCCGAGATGTCTTATCTCTTCCCCCATTCTAATTTGTATCATGTTGCTTATGCATTGTGTCGAGACTCTAACATGTTTACAAAGAGGGGATGATATAGACCGTAACATTAGTATTGTCATGGCTATCAGTGTAATTACTATTTTAGTAGCCAACAGGTTACGTGGTTAATGATTGTATTGTTAACCCTAAGGTAGTTTTGTAATAACTCTCATGAGTATGTTACATTGTTAACGGTTGTGTAAACTGACAACCCATTGGGTCTTCTTGCCATATAAATAGAATGATGTACGTTGAGGATAGGGCATTGGTATCAGGTCCTCCCTATGCTGTATGAATTGTATTGAGAGTTATCTTATATGAATAAAAAGATTCTATTGCTCGGATAATCTACTCTATCGTTGTATGTTATGTAATTACTATTTTGCGTATGTTGTTAATGGTAGTCTATAGTATCTCTGTAATCATTTTATGGTGCTATAAAATCCTCTCTCTCTCTCTCTCTCTCTCTCTCTCTCTCTCTCTCTCTCTCTCTCTCTCTCTCTCTCTCTCTCTCTCAGACACACACACTCATGTTATTGGTCAATGTGATAAGCATAGTTACCAAGTTCGAAAATCCAGATCTATTTAGGAAAGCAAAAAAATCCAAAAATCTAGAATTCTTGAAAAAGTTCAAAAAAATCTGATCCGAAATATATAAGTATAAATGTGAGCATAGTTTTATTGCTATGCAAAATTGACAAATACAATGAAAAACATTAACAAAGAATATAAAAAGTTGATATTCTATAATATCTATGTTTTATGGGCAATTTTTCCTACAAAAAACCTTTAAAAAAAATTGAAAAAAAAAAAGGGCCGACCCGGACAAACTTATCCGAGGTGGCCAAAAAATTTGGATCCAGCCAAATTTTGTGCAAATCCGACCAAATTTGGTAACTATGGTGATAAGGCTATGAAGTAAAAAGGGTGAACCCAACAGGGTTTTTGAAGCTTTCAGAGATATCTAAGCTAGGTGAAGTGCCACATATACAGACAAGGATTTGAGGAAAACTTAAAATTTAAGTAATTTGAGGCTGAATGTTTCAAAGTTGTTTCAACTAATGATAGTTTGGGTCATAAGGAGCCTAGAGTTCGAACGATGGGTTCCGTCTCTTCATGAGTTGAAAGTAATTACCAAATTGGGTTTCTCATAAAACCCTAATTGTAGGAGGTACAAACAAAATTTTCAAATTCGTTTGCATATCTAGAATCCTTGTAAAAATTAGTCAAGTGGTGCAGTTTTGCACTTTTCATGGTTTCGTTGTTTGAACCCTCTAATTCATTCTTGAAGATTTGGTCCTCTTTCCTTTTGAATTTGCATTTTTTTATTTTTAAATTTGAAATGAAATATTCCCAAGGCTACAAATTCGATTTTGTTTTTAAATTGCCGCTCCTAGCTAAGCACCCATGGTTGTTAAGCTAAGTGTAATTTTGGAGCACAAATGGTGATGTGACAAGAAGAGTGGAGATGTTTTTTTTAGTGGTAGTCTGAGCAAATTTTTTTAATTTTGCACCATGAGCAACAACACACAAAAAAATTAGTGGCTCTTCCTTCCATAAAGAAGCCACCACCAACATGTCTACCTTTACTACCATGCTACTTGGATTAACATTCACCCATAGACACACTTGTAAGCACCTTACTCAAACTCGACACATTTTGACACACATTATTTATTGAATTCACCAAACTATTATAGAGAACTATATACACACTCATACATGCCTTGATAAGCTTATTACATTACATGAAGATGACTTGATCCCACAGATGGTCCCTCCTTGACGGAAACATCTTCTGTGCTTTGTTCTTGAAGGACTTAGCCCCTCAAACTCACTCTTTCTCCCCTCTTCTTGTAGCTAACCTCCTCTCTATGACTCTCCTTGGCTCTTTCACTTGCTAATTTGAATCTTATCTAACATTCTCTACCATCTGGAGTGTCTCTTCACCTTCCTTGGCATTTTAGAAGCGTTCAAGATTCGACTGTTTTTCATTCTAGGCCATTACTTTCTTTTTACATTCCATGCAAGAAAAACCATTGTTGTATGCAGTCTGGTGGTTTCAAAACTGTCCCAACGGTTCCAAAACTATCATTGTGTAGACTAGTGGTTGCGAAACCATTGGGACGGTTTTGAAATCACCAATGATGCTTGCAAAACAGCCACTTAGTGAAAACCAGCAATTTCTTCCCTGTGCAAAGTTTGCCAACTTCTAGGGGCCATATCTTTTACATATAGACTAAGATCGAGATGCCTTATTTGAGAAAGTGCATAACTTTTCAAGTAGAATCCAAATATGTAATCACATTCAAGGTTAGGGATGTCCTTGATGCCCTTTTTTCCTCTACCCCACAAACTATTTGTTTTAACCCTTCAATACACACAACCGCTTGCTCAATTGTACCAATGGTTAAGAAACTCAACTAACTTGCTTGAAACCATACAGTTTCTTGAAACTAATCCTTCTCTGATGTGCTTGATGTTATTGAAGTGTGTACCAAGTTTCCCCTTGGATCATCTTCACCATGCCAAACAACAAACAAACCAATGAACCACACAAACACACTACCACTATTTTTGGTTGATGCAAGGTGGCCTTTGTGCCTTGGATGTTTTTGCATCAATTTTTAACCCCTTTTCTTTTTACCAGGGAACTTTTTCAAAGGGAACACTATTTATTTGCTCCCACCTATTTGAAGAAGAAATGTGGCAACTATTTACTGACAAAATCTTTTTATTTTTCAAAGCCACATATCTAAAAGTGAAGAGGGAAAAATTGTAATCCCAACAAGTGGCCACAAGAAATATTTTGGTGTCTAAGCAATCACATAAGTTAAATTTGAATTTCTAGATTTTATTTAGAACACAAATTGTTGATTTAGTAATATTTTATAGAAACTTCTAGAAGCATGAGCATGGTAAGTTGTGTGTCAATCTGAAGATGTGATGGAGAACAGGGGGTGACATATAGGAAGCATAAAAGGGGAGTGGCATGGTGCTAAGCGGAGCATGAAGGCTATACGATGCTTGGTGTTCTTGCAAAATGAGTGTGCAACTAGGCTGTTGTGTGTAGGCAAACGAGTGCAAGGTACCATTGGAGGCCTACTACCATACAAGTGGTGCTTAGTAAAAGAATCTCCAACATAAGTTTCACCCGAAATGGAAGCTCTATTTGCAGAGGCATTTAGATGGTTTGAGGGAGGTTTGAGGTTCAAAACTCATTTAACAACTTTTCCTTTTTACAAGACAATTTTTACAGATGGAACTCTATTTTCTTGCTCCTCCCTATGCAAATAAGATATCTGGCAACTATTTATTGACGAAATCCTTTTATTTTTCTAAGCTACACATTTAAAGTTAAAAGGGAAATTTTCTAACTCGAATGAATGGTCACATGTAAGCTTTCAGTGTCTGAGCAATCAAATAAGGTACATTTCAATTTCTAGATTTGAGTTATGGTACAAATTGATGATTTCTTAATATTCTACATAAACTTTTGGGAACTATATGTTGAAGTGTCCCTTTTTATGGTTGCCAACTGAAAATAAGTATTTTCCACAAACCCTAGCAATTATTTTATTTTCTGATTTTTATGAAAATCCTAGTTGTAACAAAATTGAGAATGTTGTAAAGAGGCTAAATCGCCACAAAATATTATTTATTAATTCTAAAAATTATGAAAAAATACACAACAATTCCAGCCACAATAGGGTCCACAAAACTGAAATTTCCAATGTAATATTGCTGGAAAAAGATTACAAAAATATTCAAAAATACCCAGTTGCAAATGAGGCTAAACAAGCCCTTCCAAACCCTTCGCTCAACTCTAGGTAGGGGTCTTTGACCTCTCCTAGGCAATCACTCAACCTCCAAGTGTGTTTGTTGAAGTATGATGGCTTTTATTTGATGTAGAAACCCCCCAACCAGCTCGCTCACCTGTAGGAAGAAGAAATGCTGTTGAAAACACCCTTTTGCTACCAATGTTGTTCAATACAACCTCTTTGTGAAGTTGCCCTAGGTCTGAAATCAAAGGTTTCCGTCCTTGTTCCAAACAATCAAAGTCCAGTTTTTTCGTGATCAAGACTTGATGAAATCAATTATCAAAATAGGCATAATGTTTTCAAATGAATCACAATCCTCCTTATATACTTTACTCCTCAAGTTGGGCACTCCATTTGGAAGGAAAGTGCAAAATGTTATAAGGTTTTCTTTTAAAATCACTTAAGGGCTATGTGAGCCCCATTAACTCAAAAAGCCTCCTCAACTTAAAATTTGAACTTAACCAAAAGGTACTTTTTTATAATTTGAAAAGGAGTTTGTGCTTCCTTTTTAAGTCCTCTTTCCCTTAGCCTAAGGGAAACACCAAAGAATAAGGCTAAGGGTCATTTTTCACTCTTATGTCCAAAAGGGGGACATAATAATCCTCCCCACCCAAAATTGCTTGTCCTCAAGCAATTGCAATATCCATGGGACTGTCCCAACAATTATCCACATGCAAAGCCCTTGTAGCCTCTTCCCATAGAAAGGAAGCCCTATTATGATGTTTTTTGCTGTTGTACCTGTGAGAAGCTTGTTGTCCACACGTGTTGAAATGTCAGAACAGCAATGCTTTGTACCCTTTCTCCAACAAGGGTTTGTCCCAGCTTTACTTGTTATTGCCAAACCTGAAATGGCTGTCAACATGCCTCCAGATGGCCTCTAAGTTTGTTATTCTGCATAATTTTTGGGCTGAAAGCTCCCCTATTATGGCTGCAACCCACCCCTCAACTCTCATTCTCCAGTGACCCTTCACTTTGGTGAGAAAGATCCCACAAACAATTTTGTACTTAGTGTTTAGTGGGCTGTATTTATGCCTTAAAGCCCTCCAATTGTCCATAAATGTGAGGTTCTTCACCCCCAACCTACCCCTTGTGAATTTATTCTTGCTTCTAACCTCGAAGGGACATGGGATGACCCTCCTATTCACATCAAACAGGCTGGAACTGTTATGGACAGCAAGGTAAAAGAATGCATCATAGTTGTCCTTCATGCCCATTCCTACACAAGAAGCAAACATGTTAATCAAATCCAAGGCCTTCCATTTCTCTTTTCCACTCATCTTTTCATGCCATATAGTGTTATAGTTCCACTTTCCTTTCTTGCTTGCACTTTTGACTAAACTCTCCTCCCGTGTAGTGGCTGGAAACATCTTTACAATTGCCCTAGACAGCATAGAAGGGCTGTCAACGCTGTATATGAACATGAAGTAGCTGTCAACACACTCAACACTTGCCCCCAAACTCAGAATTTTACAAATTTTAGGGGCTGGAAACTCCTTCCATGTGGCTGTAACCCATTCCTTGATCCTTGTACTCATATGTTCCCTTGCTTGGGAGAGAAATACCCCAAACGTAATCTTATTCTTGATGTTTTGGAGGCTGTATTTATAACTTACAGCCTTGCACTTGTCCGTGAAAACCAAACTCTTTACCCCCAACTCGCCTTTTGGAATTCCCTTTATGCATATAACCCAAAGAGGATCCTTTATGAGTCTACAAACCACTTTAGGTGAGCTGGAACTGTCATAATCAGCATGATAGAAAAATATACTATGGTTGCCTCTTATGGCCCTTCTTCCTTGCATATGTACCTTGGAGTGTGTGCTCTCTTGGAATGCAACCCCACGCCCTTTAAAGGGTCTCAACGTGCCTTAAAGCTTCTTCATCAAACCAAAGGTATGGCTCACCAATTTGCATGAAACAAACAATTTTGAACAACCTTGGGAACATATCTCTTGTGTGGATACCATGGCGGGGTGGGCAACCTTGCCTTGATGCCCAATTGAGTGTCCATTGCCTATCCTCTTGCTGTCTCTTTCAAACATGCTTGCAGTATACACCATGAGTGCATAAAATTTGAAGATTTTCTCCTCCTATAGTGTTGCCCCTATCATGTCTTTCTTTCCCCATGAGTTGAAAATTATTTGTAGTCACCATACCATCCTTCCTTTCACATTTTTGAATTTTCTATTTTATTTCATGTTCTATCAAAATTAATTGAATATTCAAATTCCACCCTTGCTGCCCTTTCACAAAGTTAATAAAACTTTGGGTACTTACCATACATGCAGAGAGCCAAAACTCCATACCTTGCAAGGGCTGTTCCCAATTCACAATCCCCAACTTCGTGTCACATGCGAGGGACTAAATTTCCTCCTTATTTCCAGAATTCACTAGGAGCTGTATTACACCAAATTTTTCAGAATTTCCTGTACCTTCCTTGGGCTGAGTTTCCATGATTTTTTTCGAATTCACTTCCTTACCATTTTCAGATTTTGTTAGGGGCTGAATTTCCGCAACAACTTCCAAATTTTCTGTACTTTTTGTGGGCTGAGTTTTTACAAAATTTCCGGAATTTGTCCCTTCACAATTTTCACAATTTTTGATGTATGGAACGATCTTATTTTGCATAAAAATCTCAGAATTTTTTGAGTAGGTCATGGGCCCATTCCTCATGAAAAATTCATATTTCCTAATGCCATCCACAAGCTGAATTTTTGCCCATTCAAAGACTTGCCTCAATTATTTATTTTCAGAATTTGCAATGTTTATAAAACATGGAATTGAATGGTCTTCAACATACCTTAGTGGCTGCCCATACTAAGAATTCGTCACTCTTTTAGCCCCTTTTGATGAACAATAATTCCTAGCATTTGAGTCACTTACCAAGCATGAAATGAGGTGGATCCCCATCCACTGTAATGGCTGCCCCAACTCAGAACTTGCAGCCTCCTTTGTCTTCCCATGGCTGTAGAAATGTGTTTTTCCACATGGAATTTGATTTACAAGAGTTGGAAATGATTCTATAATAGCGGTGCATACCTCAACCTTGGCCAAGGGTTGTACAACCTTGTACTATGTGCCCTTCATGCTTCCATCAATCAAAATCACCTTATGTAGCCTTTGAAATTAGCAAGTAAAGCATGATGCTTACCAAGATTTGGAGTGGTTGGCATGCTCTTCAACATGCTCTTCACCTTATTGTTCTTTTTCATGGCCCCAAGGACTTGCCAACCTCCTTACATGGGTGCCAAAGAACTTACAATTTGTATGACAACAATACTAAGTTTGTAAGTCTCACCTAGATCCCACATCCATATTGGGAATTCGCAACTCCCCATCCCTAGATTCTTTTGGAGAAATTTCTTCCTCCATTTAGTGCCCTTCATCTTGTCTTCATTGTTAGCATGATCTTCATGGTGATCAAAATATTGTAGGAACAAAGTAGGGTGTTGATGCAACAACCCCTTGATGTGAAGGTCATCAAATTGCTTACCCCTTGGTTGCTGATATGAAAATTCCAACAAACTGAAAATGAACAATAGTACCTAACATTTTGACTTTGACCATCAATTTCTCTCCACCAACATGCAAAATGGATTCTTCTTCTTCCTTTAGCTCCTGCTCCAAGATTTCCCCTTCTTCCTTCACCACCAAGGAAGAACTTATAACACTACTCTCAACATATGTTGGCTAAAACTTTGCAATGTTTGCATGAGGGTTGATTAACTCTAGGGCTAGAACAACTTAAACCCCAGATGCTTGGTATTCCACATATAATGTTTGTTCTTCCTCTTCCTTGGGGAGTTCTAATTTTTCTCCATTAGTGCCTACCATTTGCAGCTCCATTTGTTTCCCAAGAACTTGCTGTAAAACCTCCCCTTGCTGTCCCAAATTTTCTTATTTTTGGAACTCAGAAAATTCAATACTTGGCTGCCCCAAAGTGTTTGACTCTTCCTCTATGTCTTCCATTTGCAACTCCTTTTGCTGCAAGTGTGCTAATTCTCAAAGTAAAATTCTGGATCAACGCTATCAAACCACCCAATGAGCCTCCTGTTGAATTCCTCATAGTTGTCTATGAGGTGATGCCTTTGGGTTATCAACCCCTGGTGCCACCAATCTTGGGCAGCCCCTTCTAAATGCATTGTGATGAATCTTAGGGCCTCATCTACCTTCATGGGACGAAGTGTAAGGTATGTACCTAACTTATCAATCCATGCCCTCGCTGAAATTTTTGTCAAACCATCCAATGTGGGAAGAGCAATCTTTCTCAAGGCATTAAGCAACTCATGTTCAACCCGAGAATCGCCCCTACCTCTTTTCTATGACAAAAAATCACCGAGGTTTGCTTCTTTCCTAAAAAGGGGTGGGCAAGTCATATACTCATAAATTTTCATAAAATCAGTCTGAATGGAAGGCTGCCCCTTCCTTTCATTAGCTTGAGAGAAATTCTCAAACCTTGTACTGTCCATGTCTCCCATGTCACTGTTTGACATGAAACCCTTCAAACCCCACAGTTGGCCAAGATATTGACTCTGATATCACTGAAGTGTCCCCTTTTGGGGCTTCCAACTGAAAATAAAGATTTCTCCACAAACCCTAGCAATTATTTTATTTTTTGTTTTCTATGAAAACCCTAGCTTTTGTATCAAAATTCAGAATGCTGTAAAGAGGCCAAAATCACCACAAAATATTATTTATTGATTCTGAAAATTATGAGAAAAATACACAACAATTCTAGCCACAATAGAATCCACAAAATTGAAATTTTCAATGTAATATTGCTGGAAAATGATTACAAAAATCTTCAAAAATACCCAATTGTTGCCCAGCTGCAAATGAGGCTAAACAAGCCCTCCCAAACCCTTTGCTCAACCCTAGGGAGGGGTCGTTGACCTCTCCTAGGCAATCGCTCAACTTCCAAGTGTGTTTGTTGAAGTATGATGGCTTTTCTTTGATGTGGAAACCCCCAAACCAGCTCGCTCGTCTGTAGGAAGAAAAAATGGTGTTGAAAACACCCTTTTGCCGCCAATGTTGCTTAATACAACCTCTTTGTGAAGTTGCCCTAGGTCTGAAATCAAGGGTTTCCATCCTTGTTCCAAACAACCTTGAAGGGATTGCGTCCTCAAGGCAAAGTCCAGCTTTTCGTACTTAAGACTTGATGAAATCAATTATCAAAATTAGCATAATGCTTTCGCATGAATCACAATCCTCATTCTGTACCTTACTCCTCAATTTGGGCTTTCCATTTGGAGGGAAAGTGCAAAATGTTATAAGGTTAACTTTCTTTTAAAATCACTTGAGGGCTATGTGAGCCCCATTAACTCAAAAAGCCCCCTCCCTAGCTTAAAATTAGAACTTAACCAAAAGGTACCTTTTTATAATTTGAAGAGGAGTTAGTGCTTCCTTTTTAAGTCCCCTTTCCCTTAGCCTAAGGGAAACACCAAAGAATAAGGCTAAGGGTCATTTTTCACTCTTATGTCCAAAACGGGGAAATGACATATCTTTTTTGTCCAAACATTGTTTTTCAAATGGTTGAAAGCAGTGAAAAGCTTATAGGAGATCTATAGCTTGGAATAATAAAACTCAGAAACAGAGAAATCTGGACTGTGCATTTCAATCCATAAAAATAGCCTCAAAATGAAAAATTTACAAATAAAATGGGCAAGAAAAGGAAAACTGAAGAAGTGCAACTACTGTGAAAAAAGAGGGCACAGTAGTGGAAGTTGTTCCAGCCATATGGCTGATGTGAACAAGCATCTAAAGAAGCTATAAGGGCCATCCAAAAGCATTTCTCTCTCCAAAAATCAATGTGTTGCTTTCTATGCTACTTGCAAAGCCATACATAATCTATTGCATATGGATGGATAATGGATGTAGGATGCTCCCATCACTTCTCCAAGGAAAGAAGAGTGATACTCTTAGCAATGAAAGGAATGACATAATATATGTGGCAAATAACTCTTCTTTGCCTGAACTTGGATCTGGTAAAGTTGAAATGACAAATGGGGCGATTAATGACGCATACCATGTGCTTGGTTAAAGTGAAAATTTGTTTTCTGTTTATCAAATCACTAAACCAGAAATTGAGTAGAGTTTTGGCCAAGCAAGTTCATGGTAAAGGTTATCAAAAACATCTTCAGAGTTGTTTCCTCTAGTTCTCCTAGCCCAAATGAGAATTTTTGCAAGTTCACCAAGTTTAAGGATTGTTCTCCAAAAGTATCTTGTTCTAAGAATGGGGATAATGATAGCACTACAAGCTCTCCAAGCCATCTCATTCTTCCCCCAAGAGCTCAACAGAAATAGTTCTTGCTCCTCATATTCATCATATTCTGCACTCTTCTATTGATTGATTATATTGGAAGAAGATGTAATTTATATTTTGCTATTTGATATTGCATGATTAATGAATATAATAAGGCCATTCTGAACACATTATCCTAGGGGAGTTAGTTCTTCACCAAGGCCTGGCAGTCAAATCATGACTCAACAAGGCTGTAGTATCAGACCATGCAGTTTACGTAGAAGAAAGAAATCAATTGAAAATGTTTTCCAGAAATGTATATCTGACAGGTTTTTTTGGGTATGGTTGCAGTCCAGATTTAACTATTTATTTTTTGGCTACGTCTTCCATTAGGCCACGTTTAGATGATTACAGATAGTTGCAAGAACATTATGCTATACGATACAATTTTCTGCCAATTATTTCCTTTGGAAGACAAGAAGATAACTTTTTGCGAGGACAACTCACCACTCAGCTTAGGAGAGTTGAGGATTTTAATGGAAGACTTGTCTATGCATGTTAAAGCATAATTTGCTTGTTTTTGTAAAAATTTGGATTCTCTATCGGGGAAAAGACAAAGATGTTATCTTTTCTAGCCTTAATAGGGCTTTGCATGCAACTCTATTGATCAACTGACATGACTATCATGGACTTTGGTTTAATATAAGATACATTTCTTCTGGAGAAACGTTGAATTTAGGATCCAATTTCCATTTTCTCTCTTCATAAAAAACTTGATGTATTGTAGGGAGACACATTATTCTTCTTCCGAGATAGAACTTAGTGATAAGTTCATTCCATAGCAGCAATATACAATAAATGCTAACACGAGTCTCGGATGATAGATTATATGACAGAACTAAGGGGTTTTTATAGCACCATGAGCTAGTTCATCCCGGTTTGCATTGGGATGCCATTATTTTGCTTATCATAGGGCCAATTAGCCACCAAGGAGCTTATTATGGCTTGCTTGCTAGATTTTCCACTTCTGATTAGGAATCCGTTATTAAATAGTCCAAACATCATTAAAAATCATTTGAGAATATATGATTGATTTTCTATGCACAAATATTCATTTTTGGATCAAATCCCAAGCTGTTATACTGAAATTTTGAGTACAGAAAATTCATAAACTATACAAACAGATAAGCAGCTCTAATTTCCTTTATAAATATAATATGCAATTTAGCTCTTCTTGTTTCCATGACAAACTAGAAATTACCCCCAAAACTATTTCTATGGCATCTGCATGAAATTGTTTATTTCCAACATTTTGTTTCCCACTACTGGATCCATCTTCAAGGGAATAATGAACGAAACCAATGCTTGGGGAAGTTGAATAAAGCCTGGATCCATAAATAGTTATGTCTCTGAATAGTTATGTCAAAATATATAGTTTTGTCTCTCAACGTATCCATAGTAATTCAATAGTCATGTCTCTCAAAGTTTATAGTTCTATCTCTCAAAGCATCCATGGTATCCCTACCTTTATTCTTCTTCCCCAAGCATTGGCTTCATTCCTTATTCCCTTGAAGATGGATCCAGTAGTGGGATACAAAACATCAGACATAAAAAAATTCATGCAGATGAATCCAAAGGAATTTTATTCATTATTACACTGCAATGAAACCAAGCTTAAAACAAAAACTTAGTGCTTGCTTGATATCCAAAAAATTGACAAATATAATGGTTACTTTGGCTTATCTGAAATCCATATTTAGGTGTCGTGTTGGAAAGCTATATTTAGAAGGAACCCACTTTGATATACTCATCATTTCCTGCCCAATCTTTTACTATAGTATTGCAATAACTTTTGGCAAATAATTTGTATACCTTGTTGCATTGTCCTCTTGAAATCCTCATTGGATATTTTCCCCTATTTTGATATGACCCTTCACATTTTCAAAATCTCTTTTCTCCTTTTTCAAATTGAGAATATTACTTCCTTGGAGGAGTATTAAACAATTTAAAGAAAAAAGAACAATTCATCCCCCTTTTTCAAATTGAGAATATTACTTCCTTGGAGGAGTATTTTATCTCCCTGTGGATTTTAAACATTTAAAAGCAATCTCCTATCACCTTATAAGCATATATAGGTTACAAAAAAGAATATAGGGAAACAATTATCTAACCTAAATCGACGACCAAGGGGTATTTGCCAATCCTTATAGTCAACTACTAGCTTGGATTCTGAAGCCTGCAAACATCTCCAAAGCATTTCAAATTTAGAATACCATATTACACAAGCCTAGCTTGGAATGTTTCATTGCTCGTTAAATATCATCTTAATAATGACCAACTAAAGTATATTTTTCTTAGGAACAAACCACACTCTACAATAGATAAGACTGAAAGTAGTCAATAGAATATTTTTGAGATAACATTCAAAAAATAGCACTAATAACAATAATTATTGCAATCATTTCAATTCGTATTTTTTTATATTATGATTATGGCTTTAAAAAACCTTTTGCTTTGGGTTTCTTCCCTTTTACTGAAAACTTTTAGTCCATTGACAAATCCTCTTTTATATTTATAATATTGACAACTTCAACAATATAATTTTCTTGGTCTTGAGGTCAAACACTGGTTTCTTGTCTAACTTCTAAATGTCAATGATAAATGCCAAATGTTTTTCTAATTTTTATTAGGTAAACGAGGAAAAAGGGCCCTCACCTGTACAATAGATCAAATATCAGATAAGACATGAAAAGCAAGGCTTAAACAACTATGTTGCCAATACGGATACAGGTACGAGAATCGGATACGTGGATATGAGATTTTTTGGGGGGGGGGGGTTTGGATACGTTTTGGATACGGCCGTACATATATATATATATATATATATATATATATATATATATATATATATATATATATATATATATATATATATATATATAGCCATATATGCAAAATTAACCACATAATATGCATAGAGGAAACAAAATAACTTAAATAACCACAAAACATACTCATAATTCAATGCCAAATATCATAATATTCAACGGTCAAACTTAGAGTAGTTTTATAATAGGTACATAGTGCAAATGTACAATGTATGGACAAAAATAAAGACAACTCGGCATATTCATTCATTTTCCTCTTCAGCTCTGACGTCTTCATCAACAAATGTGCAATGAAAGGTAAGTGTGTTGTTGTTGTTTACTTTTGATAAAATGAGTGTGAAAGCTGCTTTTAGGGTATAGAAATCACTTTCGTTTGTATGTTTTTCTGCAGGGATACTGCACGGATATGCTCAGGATACGTGATTGGGCCTGTGGATATGTCACAGGATGTATCTGGGCATATCCACAGGCCCAATCATGTATCCCTGCAGTATCCCCTGTGTATCCGTATCCAAGGCAGTATCATATCGTATCCAGCAGGCTAATATGCAGTATCCGGTACCATAGTTAAACAACAACCATCAAAAACCCATATACCAGTATACTAAATGAAAACATCAAATCCAGAAACAGAGCGATAAACATGCAATGCCATAAACTAAAATCTTACAATAAAACAGTAGCATGACTATCCATAAGCCAAAATATTCGGAAAAAACTATAACTGACCAAAATACAAAAGAACAGGTAAGGACCACCCTTTGTCACAGCCATACGACCATCCACAGTCAAGAGAGCTCCTTGTAGAAGTCCTTGAGAGCAACCCCAGTCAACAGAAATTTAACCAGAAGCCCCATGAAGACCGTCACTGCAAATTCTTGGGTTTATTTAAACTTTTAGGCACGTAAACAACAGCAATTCCCACAGTAGAGTTAGGTCGGGTCGCTTTCATCCTTTCTGAAACAAGTTACTTGAGCACCACCCATTTCAGAATAGGCACATTGAACTTTTCATAATTAACTACATCCCAAGCCACCCCCGCTGCCACCCTGGCCGACACTATCTAAAAAGCTCAGAATTTCTCCTCAAAGGAGAGAGGAGAGAGAGGTCGAGTCTCGGGCAGACCAAATTCTACCAAAGAAGGGATTATGTTTATGTTAAATGCTAAATGTTTCTGATACAAAGCTGAATTTATATGTATTCATTCAAGTGACCAAGTATCCATATATACAATATAACCTCGTATTATTTTTTCATTTCCACAAATACCCATGCACTAGTGATTATTAGGAGTTTCATCCTTAGCAACAAAAGTGGATGCATTCATGTATATTATCTAAAGCACATACAAAGTTACAAACCATCCATTATCCTTATCTAAGAAAGTATCTATTCATATAACAGAATACAACTAACGTTAACGTTTCTCTCATCAAAATTTGAAAGTGCATATCAAATTTTGATACATGCATTAAGAAAACATAGTAATTTATCAAATTAAGATATCTTTACAAATAAAAAAATTATATAAATGATAAGGAAATGAATAATCTATTCCTTTTATGATTGTGGTTTCTCTACACAGCCCAATTCATATTGGAAAAATACACTCAGCCTGCTGCGGTCTTTAAAAGATATGCAGAGAAGTACATTATATTATATTATTGATGAGTTGTTATAACAATCCACGTAAATAGTGTTTGTTGAGTAATTTTAGAGATTGTGTTAAGACTTGACTCTTACCAAACTTTAATTTGGTATAATTTTTCAGTCCCTATGATGGAAGAATAAGAAGATTAGGTGCAAGCCATAGTCTGAATTATTGCCCCATTCTATGAGCTTCATGATTTGGTAAAAATGCTTGTGAATTAGTTTATTAGTGTTGCCCATTTTTGGCCCACATATAAAGCTCTTGCATGGTTTGATGAAGCAGTGGATTAAAGGTTTAGAAACGGATCCAACATTTGCAAATAGAGAGGATCCAAGCAAAGTTTTCTAAGGATCCAGTAGCAGTGCTCAAGGATAAAGCCTACAACACAGAATCTAAGTGCAAAATCTTTTATTCAGATAAGTCTTTACTTGTTCATTCTTTCGGACCTTGCGGGTACAAGTTTATTTTCTTTCAAGACTCTTTTTCACCAAGTGTTTATTCTTTCGGAGGTTTTGTTTTCCAGGTTTTTTGTCTAAGTGTCAGGAATTGCTTCGGACATTGTTTTGGACATTTTGTCCGAAGCAATTTTCCCGAAGGATATCTTTCCGAAGGGATTGTTTCGGTCATTTTGTCCAAAACAACTTTTCCGAAGGGCACTTTTCTCGGCAAAAGGGTTCATTTCGAAAATCCGAAAGACCATTTCAAAAGTTCCGAAAGACCATTTCAAGAATTTCCAAGGGTATTTTCAAAGGGAAAGGAGCTTTTCGAGAATTCCGAAGGATCCATTTCAATTTTTCCGAAAGGTCAGTTTCAAAAATTCCGAAGGGACATTTCAAAAGGCCGAGGGGCACTTTTCAAAATCCGAAAGATCCTTTGCAAAAAATCCGAAAGGCACTTCTAGGCAAAACGGTCCATTTTCAAAGTTTCGAAGGGTCCAAGCAAAAAGTCCAAAGACATGATTTCCTTTAGACAAATTGTCCGTGGGAAAGTGATAAGCAAATTGTCTGAAAGAAAAGTTCATCTCAAAGTGCCGAAACAATTCCTTCGGGAGAAAAGTCTAAAGACAAAAGGCCGTAAGGAAGTCCAAAAAATTTCCTCCGAAGGAATAAGCCCGAGAAGATGCCGAAAGAAATTCTTTCGGAAAAAAGGTCGAAACAAAAAGTCCAAAAGAATTATTGCCCGAAACAAAGGAAAGTCCGGAGAAATTCTTTGGGCAAATTGCCCGAAACAAAGAAAAGTCTGAAGGGAATGGCCCGAAAGGTTAATTCCTTCGGGAGAATTGTCTGCAAGCAAATAGTCCGAAGAAATGGCCGAAAACAAAAGTCTGAAGGAATTAATGACGGGCCCGCAAACGTCAAGTTTGAGCCCTTGCAAGTAGCCATTGCCTTTGGTCAAGTTTTCATAAGGTTCATCAAAATTGTCGCGAGCTTGACACTTGTCAAGATCTAGCAAGGAAATCAACAGACGAGAAAAGGTCAAGTTTTCAAAAGGATCCTAGTGGGATTTCCACAGCCAATCAGTAGAAAAAGACGAAGATTTCTCCTTTCAACCTCGATGACGTGGTCTACAGCTCACATACAAAACATGCAAAGTGACCCAAGATCGATTAGATGCATCCAAGTGGAGCGCAAACACGCATGAATAGAAGATCTATAATCCAAGACTGCAGTAAGGAGCACGCCAAGTTTTAAATGCAAGGATCAAATCATTCACATTTGGCAGAGACATGCAGCTACCTTCGACATGGCTCTGTCAGTTCTATCAAAAGGGGCTTAAATGCATGAGGGGCTCGAGGAGATTTGTGGTGATCTTAATGATTCATTTCATGGTGAAGGCAGTTGCACGCTTTGAATGCAAAGAGCTCAAGGACAACAGTGGTGGTTGCAGCCATTTATGAACCCCCTCTCCATTTTCTCATGGGAGCCCCTTCTTCTCTCAGCGCTTTCCGCTATATATATAGGTTTTTGAGCCTAAAAAGAGATCCCTCGATTGGTAATAGAGTTACTCTATCAAATCGCCTTGTAAACACTCTCTTGAAGCAATAAGATAAACTTTTTTTATTCTGGCTTAAAGTCAATTGTACATTATTGGAGTTTAACTTGCAGATGTATGTCCCTTTTCATCATCTGTAGATTCTCTACGTATCTTGCTTTAATTCTTTCGGTTCCTTGCAAGTTGTGTGAAGTGTTAGACATTGGTGTCTTTCTTGAAGTGACACAAGTTTATAGTGTCTCATATAGACCTATTTCTTTTTGTCCTTCAAATTGCAGGGTTTCCCTTCGACCTCCACACAAAATATTTATGCTTGTGGCCTTGAGATAGGATCACATTAGTCTATGTCTTGGTTAGGTTCATTATTAGTTGTTAAGGTTTCCAGGCTGCAAGTGGATCATTTCATGTTTTGGTGCATCACCATCCATAGCTTAGATTTCCCTTTCATGTTATCTTTCTCTCCCTTTTCCTTAGTCAACAGTAGATTTTAGTGTGGGAAACACGTTGAAGTGAAGCATTTGAGGAGCTAGCCTCATTAAAAAGCCTAGAGGTTCAACCTCATTACAAGATACCCACAGCTTGAGGTTGCTCCAATATTGTAGCTGGGAGTGAGAGAGCCTTAAAACTCTCCCACAAGGGTGCAATTCTAGCCTACAATAGTCTCTGGCACGTCTGGTGGGACTACGTTGTTCACTAAGTGAAGAGTTATGGTGTTCTCTTCATCCAATTAGCCTTTGGAGGCATGTGTGCAAACACCAATGGCGACTTTGAGTATTCATCAACTGGTGTGAGCAGCCCAAGTGCCTAATCATCGTTATTTGGTATGTATAATCAACCATTTTTTGATCAACATGCTTATTCTCTAGCTCAACATCACACTTATCAAGCTAATAATGTTTATGTGTTCCCCCCAAGTGGCCCTCAAACAATCTATCAGCCCTATTATGGCCTTTGCTCCCCTCCCACTCCTGCGTATGACCAAGATCAATCTCCTTTGCATTTAAATCAGTCCACTAATTCCCCTTATCAAGACTATGTTTATCCTGTTACATCCTTGTCAGGATTCAAGCAAGCATTATCAGATTATAGAGTTGATAAGGGAGATTGGTAGGGGTTTAGAAATTTCTTCAGTCATCCCTATTCATGTTCTACAAGAGGCAAGGAGTTCTCTTCGGTTGATCAAGAACAGGTGGTCAGTTTGTGAGGACGAACAATGCGCAGTTTGTGAGGACGAACAATAGGCAGTTTGTGAGAGGGACAATAAGGTGTGGTTGAGAAGCATAGTCCAAAATTCGGAAAGTGTGTTGATGTCTTATGAAGATCAGTAGACTCGGTGCAATCAGTCCTATGTGTCCTCTCCCCTCCAAGAGCCTCAATCTCAACCTCCAAAAGTTTCAAATCAACCCCCTAGTCAACCTTGCCAAGGCCCATCCTTGTCAAGAATCAGAGAAGAAGTACTAGACCAAGGGAGAACAATCATGAAAATCAATAAGGAGGTTGGACTTGGACAAGAATTCCCCATTCATGCCATGGAGGGGATAAGGAGCTTCTTGCATAAGTTTTGGAGTGTGTGGGCATCCATTGAAGAAGGTGACTATCCACACGTTGAGAAGCAAGAGATGAAGGAATGGATACTCTCAATAGAGGATACGTTGACTCATTGGGAGGATGAGTATGTAAAAACCAAACCAGTCAGTTTGTCCTCTCCTCCCCCTATGCCCATTCCCACTCAAGATTTTGAAACCATCCCACCATGGATCTCCTACACCTTTGACCCTGATTATGTCATGCCCTCTCTTGTGAAACCACCCTCTCCTATACTCGTTCAAAAGGAAGAAAAGGTGGTTGTTCCCTACACATTTTCATCATGGAAATCGGTTCAGAAAGGCATAGAGAAGAAGAAAGAGGTGTCAGTTGTGGTGGCCCAAGAACTAGTTCAAGAGGAGTTAATGGTTGAACAAAATAAAAAAGAGGCATTAGCTCAGCTCAATGAGTTTACCCTACAAGGGTTACGAGACTTTTTCTCCCTCCCTCAAGAGCCACCAAAGAGACTACTCAAAGTACCTAGTTGGAAAGACAATCTCTCAAGCTGCAAGCAAGGTGAAATTTTTCACCCTCCCACCATCTCCCTCTTGGAGAAGGAGCCTATTTTACAAAGTATAAAGGAAGAGTTTGTAGTCTCAAGAAGATGAGGTAAGTGTGTATGAGGAAGAAATCTTGATAGGCAGCCCACTTCATTCAAATGAGAAAAAATCAGATTTGGACCAGCCTTCTTGGCATGGCTTTGACACTAATGAACCAGATCCTGAAGGGGACAATGAAAAAGAGGATCAAAACCAGGTATTAGAGGTTAGTCCACTTCAAAATGAGGTGTCAATTGAAGATAGCCCTGATATGTTGGAACTAGAGGAAGACAAGTGTGATGTTTTGGACCTTGGTTGGTCAAATCAACTCTCATTTGTAGTTGAAAAAAAGATGAAATCTTGAGTGAGGTTGATGGAGACATCTCAAGTGTTCAATTGATACAATTTGAGAAACATACCAGTGAAGAACTTGAAGAGTTGTGGCAACAGTTCAATGCTATAACCAAAGAGTCTGAGGAGGCTAAGAGACATGTCCTTCTAGAAAACTATGAGCATGCTGCTCTAAGCATGATCAATCCTAATTTGCATAAAAAAAAGGTGGAAGAATATAGTCTTTTTGAGCCACCAAGTGCACAAAATGCAGTTTCTCCCAATAACCTAGATGAAATCTTCGTGCAAGGCTTTCTCAAGAGTGATGAGCAACATCAATCAAGTCTTGAGCCAATAAGGGAATTTATCTACATTGGAGACATGTTTGTCCTGCTTCATCCATTGGGGAGCAAGCCAAAAGAGTCAGCAATCAGGTATCCTAGTCCACCTAGCATGAGCTCACAAAAGCAGGGTGCCTCTCATCCTTGTCCATTAGAAATCAATGATGCTAAAAGTTTCCCATTTGACCCAGTAATAAGGTAATTGTAAGTTGCAGCCTTGTATATATTAGAGTAGATTTTGTGTGTTTCCCTTCCCTAAGTGCCTTGGGCACAATGTTTTGTTCTTGTTGTCCTTGTTGCTTCAAAGAGGAAGTTCTAGAAAGGGTCAGCCTTGTATCCAGTTTCAGACCAGCTCAGTTGCAGAGGCTAATGACTCCATACCCAATGGACTGGATGAGGCAAGTGGTCTGGGTTCTCAAGCATAGCAGGAATGCTTCCCTGAGAGTTGCCAAAGATGTTGGCCATTTTGGCCAACATATAAAGCTCTTGCATGGTTTGATGAAGCAGTGGATCAAAGGTTTAAAAATGGATCCAACATTTGCAAATAGAGAGGATCCAAGCAAGGTTTTCTAAGAATCCAACAAAAGTGCTCAAGGATAAGCCTGTAAGCCAGAAGCTAGGTGCAAAATCGTTTATTCAGCTAAGTCTTTACTTGTTCATTCTTTCGGATCTTGCAGGTACTGTTGATATTTTTGCCCCCACAGGGCAAAATTGTCACCCCTACACTTCAGAACTTTGCTATGGTGCCAAGTTGGTCTTGTGAATCAGTTTTGGGGTCCTTAAATGAGCATTTACAGCCACCCAAGTGGCCATCTACAGCCAGGTGAAGTTTAGTCATGTAGAGGTTTCCAAGGAGCTTGCTTGATTACAACCAAACGTGCAAATACAGCCAAGATATTCAAGCTGTAAGTTTATTTGTTGTCTTCCCAAGTAATTTTTCAGGTATAAGAGGTGGACTATTTCTTCGGACATTTTGTCCGAGAGAAAGAGCTCTCAAAAGACTGACAAAAAGTCCGAAAAAATGACAAGTGGCAGTCATTCAAGGTTTTTTTCTTCGGGTTTTTTGTCCAAAAGAAAAGAGGAAGAGCACAGTTGAGAAGACAAGACAAAAGTCCAAAGGAATAAGGATGGTTACAAAAATCCCGCGTGCTTTACAAAAAGCTCGGGTGACTTACAAAAAGTTTGGGTGCCCTACAATTCTTCCGAAAAGCCAGTGCTGAAAGACACCTGCCCTTGCGGAGGGCACTTGGTCGGTGAAGTGGACCTTTCCAATTTTCCCGAAGGGCACTTGGTCGGTGAAGTGGCAGGGCCCTTCAAAAGTTCCGAGGGCACAGAGGAGAGACAGAAGCCCTTGCGGAGGGCACTTGGTCGGTGGCAGGGCTCTCCAAAAGTTCCAAAGGGCATAGAGAAGAGATAGAAGCCCTTGTAGAGGGTAGAGACATAAACAGTGGACCCTTCAAAAGTTCCTGAAGGGCATGAAAAGATAGCCAAAGGAGAGGAATTCCTTTGAAGTTTTTTGTCCGAAGAAATTCGAGAGAATAAATAAACCCGGGGAAAATAGGCAAGACATAAGAGCCTAAAAAGAATTAATTCGGGGAAATTAACAAGGAAACGAATTCCTTCGGACAAAAAGTCCGAAGGAATAAGTAAAGTCCACAAAAAGCCACAGGAAATGAAACAAAGGGACAAGCGAAATAATCCGAATCAAATACAAGTAATGGAAGGGATGGACTAAGTTGAAACAAAATATCCGAGGAAAGTTTAAGGGAAATCTGACTATGCAAAAGGGTTGAAAATAGATAACCCGATGGGAAGTTGAAGACAAAAATAGAATCCCCCCAAAAATAGACAAGACACAGGCAGGGCAAAATAAGAGAAAATACATGCGAACAAAGACTATTTTTTCGCTGACTGGTCAAATCTTGGGTTGACTCGCTATTAAAGTCACGCTTCTTTGTAGTTTGACTAGTCAACCACATGCATCCAAATGTTCCAGCTCAGTTCAAGCTTGACTTCTAAATTTGGGCATTCCTTCCACGTTGCAAGGCTCTCAATGATTTGGCAATCCAAGAAGAGTTAAATGGACACATTCGTTACACATTTTCTTTGTCTTTCATGCAAACATGAGCAGCTCAAGGGGAGTTTATTTTGAAAATTTGGCGTAATCTTCCATGCAAAGAGAGGTGGACGTTTTAATAGACCCACCGACCATTCTCAAACGCCAAAGAGCTAGTGAAGTTTCTAATTTTAGAAATGGCTTAACTGAGCATGCACAAGCAAAGTCAAACGTATGAATTCACCGTCTAAATTCTAGCGCCAAGAAGCTTTCATGCAAAGAGGAAGAAGACAAAATAGACTTTTTGTAAACGTTGAGTTGGTTTGAATTTACTCCCTCTATATTTTCTACACCAATCTCTTGGCTTCTTGTAAATTTCTATATTAATGGTTTTTCAGCGTTGTAAAATTTATCCCTCTTGGTAAGACCAGACTCTGCCATTGGTGAGCTGTGTAACCTCTTCAATCAATAAAAGAATTGTACTTTCAGATTTCAAGTGCTAGCATAGTGTACATTCATTCAACAATTTGCATACGTGGTAGATTTCTCTCCCCAAATTTTGATTCGTACCTAGTTGCTAGCTCATCATATTATGCAGGTCATGTTCAGTGTTCTATATGTCTTTTGTTGACGCTGTAAGTAGATGTTAGGTGACTGCAAAGTGTCTTGTATCAGACCTCTCTCCATCGTTTTCCCTCATGTTTTGGTCATTGGATCAAACCTTCTCATGAAATATTTATGCATACTGATCAATTGAAATCAAAGGTCTTTTTCCCTTGTTTGATTCAGTGTTCAAGGTTCCAAGTAGAGTGGATCAACATTTTGGTGTATCACCGTCATTAGGTAGGATTTCCCTTTCAAAGTTTCTTTCTCCCTTTTCCATGGTAGATTCGCAACACAAAGTAGAGATCCATTGATACATCTTACAGGAACCAGCCTTCTCTAGAGGTTCTTCTCACCATTGAGGCACCCACCCTCATGAGAAGATCCCATTGTTTCAACCGGAGAAAGGATTGACCATTTCAGCATGTCTTCGATTCAGGGTGCAACTCCAGATTGACAACAGTTTTTGGCACGTCCGGTGGGCCCACGAAAAAAGTTATTTGCATAGAATTTTCGCAGCAGCGAAGGATATTCATCTACAACTAGTTGCAGAGTTCATAGCATCATTTAGGCAATCCGTTCATGCCAAAGGTTACCACAAGATCAGCAAGTAAAGATATTCATTTTGAATTTGTAACTTATAAAAGAGCAAGGTCTATGAGTGCAAATCCATATCCTGAAAGAGAATATTTACCTCCCCCTCATTCTATCATTCTAAACACTGCAATCCCCACCGTCCAAATGGCCTTTAGAAATCAAGTGTTTGCTCCATTCAATAGGGGAAGTCCACTAAATCTAGCACAATTAGACGATATTCCTGTATCTGCCCTCAAAAGTATTCCATTCTTCTCAAGAGAAAATAAAACAACCCCTATTGAGCATA
This sequence comes from Torreya grandis, assembly GCA_037957365.1. Classification (NCBI taxonomy): domain Eukaryota; kingdom Viridiplantae; phylum Streptophyta; class Pinopsida; order Cupressales; family Taxaceae; genus Torreya; species Torreya grandis. The sequence goes on along the minus strand of JARHVA010001498.1, from coordinate 1,512,732 downwards.
TCTAGGATGTGGTTGATCTTTGTTCAGTTCATAATGTTGTTAAGGATAATGTTGCCATCAGATTATTTGCCGCTTCATTCAAAGAAAAAGCATTACAGTGGTATAGAACCCTCCCACTTAGATCCGTTTCCACCTGAGATGAATTGGGTGCAGCCTTAGTCAAACAGTTTGAAGATAAATCTGATCACTTATCTTTAGTTGAGAAATTAACTGCCATACGGAGAGCTCCTCAGGAGTTCATGTCCGATTTTAATCTCATATTCCAAAAGACATGGACCAGGAACCAGTTTTGAGTAGGCTATCCCCTGAATATGCATTTCTGTATTTTTTGAAAGCTCTTAATTCTAACATTAGTGTGATGATACAATGGGTGGTACTACTTTGCCAGATGTTTATGAAGTTGCAATAAGAGCAGAAAATAGTTTGATACAAGCAGGTAAGCTTTCTCCAAGACCCCCAATGCCCATATCTAGAAATAAATTTTGTACCAGCCCCTCAAGTCCCTCAAATTTCATCCTTAGCTCTTATTCCAGCACCTACTGGTCAAACTAGTGAGATAGGAGAGTTGAAAAGTTTGCTACAATCTTTTGAAAATGAAATAATACAGCTCAAAAGGAAGCAGTTTCAGTCAAATAGGCCTATCAACAGCAAAATCAGAACCATCAGTCCTTCAAAGATCAAAGGCCTCTTTATCAGGGTTTCAAATAAAATAGACCACCCTATCAAGTACAAGGAGCCATAACTCCAGCTAAGCCATATGCCGCTCTTGATCCAAATGCTCCTTCCACTTCAAAAGCCATTGTTCCAACCCCACCTCAATATAATTTGGTGCAAGATCCAGGTTGGCAGCCCTCAAATCTCAATGATGCTCAAAACCAAGCCTTGGTATCACAAAACATCACCATGCCACAGATGACACAAGAAGAGTTTTTTTTTCTAGGAGGTCAATATCAAGATACAAGTTTGACATCACAGAGAGTGACTCATCAAGTTCAAGGGCAGCATGATGCTATTAATGTAAATTGGCAGGTTGATGATCATGTTGCTTTTATTCAGAATGTTAAAACTAACGATTCAAGTGGTCAAGTTGCAGCTATAACCTATCAGAGAATTAAAAGAAGAGTTGTTGAAGAAGCCCAAGCGATAGCAAATACTTCAAGTACTCCTAGTATTATTGCTTAAAGTACAAAAGAACAGCTTGCTGCTCCCACAGCCCAAAAAAATCAAAATATAAAAGTTAGTAAAATGTAGCAAATACTTCTAATTCGTGAACAGCAAGTACCAAAGAAAGCGCAATCAAAGGTTAGTACATCTCAGTTCAGTATTGTAGATCAAATGAAGAAGGCTAACATCAGCATTAGCATGTGGGATTCTCTTTCAATTCCAGGGCAAAAAGATAAACTCATTCAAGAACTTTCAGCTTTTGAATTGTCCCCAAAATCAGTTGAGAAAGAAGGTGTTGTCTTGACTAATTCGGATCAACCAACTAAGCAACAGGTGCAGCAAGGAGATAAGATATCAAAGGTGGACAAAACTGAAGTAAAAACATAGAAAACTCCCTCTTTTTATCTTTCTTTGATAGTGGGTGATACTTTGGTTCATAATTGTATGGTGGATAGTGGAGCTAGCAGTACAGTGATGCCTAAACAGATTGTAGACAAGCTCGGCCTTGTTTATGAGCCAAATACTAAAAGGGTATTGCATTTGGATGGCTCGCCAACAAAAACGGTTAACATTATCAAAGATTTGAAATTGACATCACATGCATGTCCTAACGTTATTATTCAATAGGATGTTGTAGTGGTGGACTTGCATCCTTATTTCACTGTGTTTTTCAAGGGATTTCATCTCAAAGATTGGGGGATATTTATCAGTTGATTGGACCTATTTGTTGTTCAGAACTAGGTATGGTACAAAGATAACAATTCATTCAAAATCTATTGCACGTTTTTATATAGAGCCTTATACGCCAAGTGTTATCAATGCAAATTGTATCATCTCAAATGAAATATTACAAACTAGTGATATTGAAAAGGACTCACCTTTGGATGGAGTTCCAGATTTGTTTCTTGATGAGTGGGCTTCCACCTTGCATGAGCATGATCCATACAAGCTCATTGAAGAGGAAGGTCTTGGTGTGTATTGTCTTTATGAGAACGAAGCACAAATTCCAGCCATGGTCAAAGAAGAATCTAATGAAGGCTTGTGGCAATTGTACTTCGATGGATCAAGAAATAAGCATGGGATCGGAGCTGGAATGATGTTAATTTCTCTTACAAGACAAAGGTATTTCTCCTCTATTAAATTTCAATTTCAATGTGGCTGTTCAAACAATGTTGCTAAATATGAAGCACTAGTTCACGGTTTGCAGTGGGCTAGGAAGATGAAAGTAAATTGTTTGCAAGTGTTTGGAGATAGTGAACTTGTAGCCCACCAAATAAGAGGTTTGAATATATGCAAGAATCTGTTGCTTAAATCTTACAAACAGAATTTGAGATTTACTTGAAGATTTTCAGGGTTTTAATATTCAGGTAATACCAAGAGATAGGAATAAACATGTTGATAGGTTGGCTACTGTTGAGACACAATTTGATATCCCAACTGATGTAAAAAGTGATATTTTTTAGTCACATATAAAAGTAGTTGTAAGGCCTTCTATTCCAAATAACCAAGAAAATTGACAAGTGTTTGAAAATGACAATCAAATTGTGAGATTTTTGCAGAAAGACGCTGAGTTTTCTTTAAAAAATCAGTCAAAACATTTACAGCAGTATGGTGATCAGATTGTACAACTGAAAACTAATAAGCTACCCAAGAGATTGGTCACTCTCAAAAATATTTTCAGTGAAGATGACGAGCTAAGGAAAGAGAAACCATCCTTGTCAACAAAAGAAGAGCACTATGCCAATGTAGAGATTGCAGCTGGTAAAATTTTGAAATTGGGCAAGACATGCACTCCACAAAAGAAATCTTTCATTGATTTATACACAAGTTTTGCTGATATATTCGCGTGGCAGTATAGTGATCTCAAAGGTTTTGATCCAAGTTTGGCTCAACACACTATTGAGTTAGAAGACGAAACTAAACTAGTAAGACAAAGACAATGGCCAATCAATCCAAAGCTTGAGCCTTTGATGAAAACTGAGCTTCACAAGCTCATAGAATCAACTATTATATTTCCAATCAAGCACTCAACTTGGGTGGCGAACCTCGTTCCAGTATGAAAAAAGAATGGTGAGATTCATTTGTGTGTTGATTTTCGTAATTTAAACAAGGCTTTCCTTAAAGACCACTATCCATTGCCATCAATGGAACAAATTTTACAGCGTGTTGTAGATTCAGAGAGGTTTTCCTTGTTGGATGGATATAGTGGTTACAATCAGATTTTGGTCAAAGAAGAGGACCAATTCAAGACAACGTTCACAACTAAGTGGGGGACATTTGCATACAAAAAGATGCCATTCGGTTTCTTCAATGCTGGAGAAACCTTTCAGAGAGCCATGGATATGGCCTTCCAAGGCCTTCTTAACAGATTTGTGCTTGTTTATTTGGATGATATAACAATATTTTCAAAAGATGTAGAAGATCATATGGTTCATCTCAAGCAAGTTTTTGAAAGGTATAGGCAATTTGGGATATCTCTAAATCTCAAAAAGTGTATATTTTCAGTTCATGAAGGTAAGCTTCTTGGACATGTTGTTTCAAAGCACGGTTTAAACATAGATTCTGAAAGAATTCAATCCATTCTTGCAATCTCCTTGCTTAAGAGAAAAAAGGCTTTGCAAAGTTTCTTTGAAAAAATCAATTTTATAAGGAGATAAATTTCAGATTTCGTCACTGTAGCTAAACCACTTACAGCCATGTTAAAGAAAAATTAGAACTTCAACTGGTCCAAGGAGGGAATAACAAGTTTTGAAAATGTTAAGAAAGTCATAGCAAGTGCTCCTACGCTTTTAAATCTAGATTTTACGAAATATTTCATTCTATATACGTATGCTAATGTGGACACCATTTTAGGCATTCTTATGTAGCAGAATCATGAAGATTTGGAGCAGCCAATAGCTTTCTACAGCCAAGGCTTGGAAGAGTATGAAACAAGGTATTTTTTTGTTGAAAAACATGTCCTTTCGGTTATAAGATTTCTGAAAAAATTTAGGCACTTGTCTAATAATAAAATACATCTAATGGTTGCTCATCCAAGCATCAAAGAATTTCTTCTGAACAAAGAGATAAATGAGAAGAGGGCTGGTTGAATAACCAAGGTAATGGAATATGATGTAGAAATTAAGGTTACAAAGCTGGTTAGAGGCAAAGGACTTTGTGAGCATCTAGCTCAGTTCTTGCAAGAAACTAATGAAGTTGTTTTAGTGTCAAATGATGAAGAGATTGTTGTTGTTCACACCTCACCTTTTAGCTAGTTTCGTGATTTGGTAAGCTATTTGCAAAATCGTTTTTACCCTTCTCACCTAAGTGCTTCAAAAAGAAGGTATTTCAGATTGCAATCAATTCCATTCTTGCTCATTGACGGTGTTTTGTTCAAAAAAGATATTAATGGAATGTTACTAAGGTGTGTGGAACCAAGCCAAACTCAAAGATTACTTGAAGAATTCCATTATGGACTTGGTGGACACTTTTTCGCAAGAACTACAGCACTTAAAATCATTAGAGGTGAGTACTATTGGCCTATTATATTTTACAGCGTGTTGCAGGTTCAGAGAGGTTTTCCTTGTTGGATGGATATAGTGGTTACAATCAAATTTTGGTCAAAGAAGAGGACCAATTCAAGACAGCGTTCACAACTAAGTGGGGGGCATTTGCATACAAGAGCCATGGATATGGCCTTCCAAGGCCTTCTTAACAGGTTTGTGCTTGTTTATTTGGATGATATAACAATATTTTCAAAAGATGCAAAAGATCACATGGTTCATCTCAAGCAAGTTTTTGAAAGGTGTAGGCAATTTGGGATATCTCTAAATCTCAAAAAGTGTGTATTTTCAATTCATGATGGTAAGTTTCTTGGACATGTTTCAAAGCACAGTTTAAACATAGATTCTGAAAGGATTCAATCCATTCTTGCACTCTCATTGCTTAAGAGAAAAAAGGCTTTGCAAAGTTTCTTTGAAGTGCGAGAGGTGAGTACTATTGGCCTATTATATTTGGCGATTGCTATGCATGGGTTAGGAAGTGCAAACAATGCGCTATGCTTGTAAAAAAAGTTAAACTTGCAGCCCTGTCCCTTCAGCGAATTGCAGTGGATCAACCTTTTGTCCAGTGGGGATTGGACTTTATTGGTCTCGTTAATCCTTCTTCGAGTTCAGGGCATAAGTAGATTCTAACAACTACGGATTACTTCACACGTTGGACGGAAGCAATTGCATTGAAAGAAGCAAACGAAACTAGCGTTCTTGATTTCTATGAAGGTTTTCTTACTAGGTTTGGAGTTCCTTCGACCATTATTTCTGACAATGCAATGGCTTTTGTGGGATCTAGGATCAGCCAATGGGCTGTCCAACATGGAGTTTATCTCAGCACTTCATCGAACTATTATCCACAAGGAAATGGCCTTGCTGAATCTACAAACAAGAACCTCTTAAGGATCATACGAAGGACTATTGAAGACAATAAAAGGTCATGGCATCTCAAGTTGAAGTCAGCTCTATGGGCTGATAGGATCACTTACAAGAGGTCAATAGCCAACTCTCCCTACAAACTAATCTATGGTAAGGAAGCAAAGTTACTTGTTTCTCTCGAGTTTCTAGCTTTGAAACTAATGCATCAACTAGAGTTGTTGGAGAATGAGCCTATGGAGATCAAGTATGCAGAGCTTATGGAGTTGGAAGAGACAAGAAATCAAGCCATGCTAGCCATGAAAAGTCATCAAACACAGGTGAAAAGAACATTTGGCAAAGGAGCTTCCTCACGAAGCTTCAATGAAGGAGATTTGGTCCTCAAAAGGGATGAAGATTGAGCCAAACCACAAAGGCACACAAAGTTTGATTCCCTTTGGAGTGGCCCATACATGATCTCTAGCTGCAAATCCCACAACGCCTTCCAACTTGCCAAGATGGTCGACCATGAGCTTCCAATCCCAGTCAATGGGATACATCTGAAACATTGCTATTGAAGAGCAAAGCTCTATGTACATTTATAGTTGTTTTTACTTTGCTCCAAGTGTTGTTCAAGCACAGTAGTTTGCTTCAGTTTTGTTCAATAAGTGTTTGTTTGCACATTTGCTTCTTAGTTTTCCTGTTTTCGTGTTTTTCCTTCCTTTTTTGAGGGAGAAAGGTTACTTCAGCCAAGCCCAGAAGGAGATTTTCAGTCAAAAATCAGGGTCACCATTTGGGAATTCAAATAGCATTTATATGGCCTCAGTTCTCTAGCATAGCAGGCATTCTTCCCAACAGAATCGCCAAAAATGTTGACATTTTTGGCCCTTGGGTGGCTGTACAAGGCAAAATTGTCACCCCCAAAGTGTACCTACCTACACTTTGGAACTTTGCTATGGTGCCAAGTTGGTCTTGTGAATCAGTTTTGGGGTCCTTGAATGAGTATTTACAGCCACCCAAGTGGCCATCTACAGCCAGGGGAAGTTTAGTCATGCAGAGGTTTCCAAGGAGCTTGCTTGATTACAGCCAAACGTGCAAATACAGCCAAGATATTCAAGCTCTAAGTTTATTTGTTTTGTCTTCCCAAGGAATTTTTCAGGTATAAGAGGTGGGCTATTTCTTCGAACATTTTGTTCGAGAGAAAGAAATCTCAAAGGACTGACAAAAAGTCCGAAAAAATGACTAAGTGGCAGTCGTTCAAGGCTTTTTTCTTCGGGTTTTTTGTCCCAAAGAAAAGAGGAAGAGCACAATTGAGAAGACAAGACAAAAATCCGAAGGTATAAGGACGGTTACAAAAAGCCTGGGTGCCCTACAATTCTTCCAAAAACCCAGTTCTGAAGGACACCTGCCCTTGCGGAGGGCACTTGATCGGTGAAGTGGACCTTTCCAATTTTCCCAAAGGGCACTTGGTCGGTGAAGTGGCAGGACCCTTCAAAAGTTTCGAAGGGCACAGGAAGAGACAGAAGCCCTTGCAGAGGGCACTTGGTCAGTGGCAGTGTTGTTAACCTGGAGCTGCGCCCTGACTCGAAGACGTGCATGAAATGGTCAATCCTCTATCCAGTTGAAACAATGGGATCTTCTCACGAGGGTGGGTGCCTCAATGGTGAGAACCTCCAGAGAAGGCCGGTTCCTGTAAGATGTATCAATGAAGATCTCTACTCTGCGTTGCAGACTAGCCTGGAAAAGGGAAAAGGAAACTTGAAAGGGAAATCCTACTTAATAATGGTGATACACCAAAACGTTGATCCACTCTACTTGGAACCTTGAGCACTAAACAAACAAGGGAAAAAGAAGACCTTCAATTTCGATCAATCACTATGCATAAGTATTTCATAAGAAGGTTCGATCCAATGACCAAAACATGAGGGAAAACAATGGAGAGGTCTGATACAAGACACTTTGCAACCACCTAACATCCTCTTACAGCTTCAGCAAAAGACATAAAGAACACTTAGCATGACCTGCATAATACGATAAGCTAGCAACTAGGTACGAATCAGAATTTGGGAAGGGAGAGAAATCTACCACATGAAAATTGTTGAATGAATATACACTATGCCAGCACTTGAAATCTGAAAGTACAGTCCTATTGATTGAAGAGGTTACACAACTCATCAATGACAGAGTCTGGTCTTGCCAAGAGAAGGATAATTTAATCAAGACTGAAAGCCAATTTATAGAAAAAATACAAGCCAAGAGGTGGCACTGAAAATAGAAGAGAAGTCCACTATTTCATTAGCCTAAGTTCAATTTGTGTTATCACAACCTTCTAAATTGTCCTCTCTTGTCTTTTGTCTTGCATGAAGAACCATTTGGCATTGAAATATGGACGGTGGTCTTTAGTTTGAGCTATTCTTCAACATGCATCATGCTACGTGCACCTCCAAAAATGGAACTCCACTTAAGGTGTTGGAATGTTTGAAAATCTCCCTTTGCATGAAATCCATGAAGAAACATGACTTCAACAAACAGTCAACTGAAGCTTTGACCAGTCCACTATAAACAACCCTTGCATGGAATCCATGGAGACTAAAATTAGCACTCCGACTTGAACCGCTGGATGCTGAACCGTTGGAACATTTGGAAGTCGCCGCATGCCTTTTGAATGATTTAACCCCCCGCGTTTATTATTTTTCATGCCTTTTACCGCAGTGTTTGACTATAGGTCAACTATAGATTAAAAAACAATATTCTTAATTTTTTTGGCATGTTCACGCGTGCCTTAGATGTGTCTAAGTTTGTTTATGGCAGTTTGCATGTTGTAGAACGTGTTCATTGGTTGTTTTGTCTATATCTTTTCCCTTGGTTTTCCCTTTGTCATTTTATTTCTTCAGATCTATCTATTCTGCGGTCTTTTCCTATTTGGTCCTTTGCTTCAGATTATTTTTTGCCCATGTTATGTATTTGCCTCGGCTTTGGTTTTTTCACTTTCCCACGGCAAATCTTCCGAAGGAATTCCTTCGGACAATCTGCCCGAAGGAATTACTTCCTTGGTCTTTGTCAATGTCTTTTGCTTGGTCTATGCTATACCACGGACTTTCCCTTTGCATGTATTTTGTCTCGGCTTATTTACACTTCACTTTCCCACGGACAAAATGTCTCGTGGAAATTGTCTTTATTTGTTCCTCGACTTATCTGTGCTCAGACCTTGCCCTTTCAAACCCTCCGAAGGATTTCCTTTGGATAAATTGTCCGAAGGACTTCCTTCGGACAATTATTCTGCTTGAATTGTCCTTGTCACTTTTCCCGCGAGCTTTGTATCCTTCGAATTTCTACGGTCTTTTTCCTATGAGCTTTTTCCATTTGTACTTTTCTCGAATTAATGCTTCGGACTTTTTTCCGAAGGATATCCTTCATTTGTTTTCTCTTTTGTCTTCGGAGTTTTTTCCACAGGTTTTTCTTTGTCCCGAATTTCTTCAAACTTTTTGTCTGAAGGAATTAGTCCTTTGTCTTTGTCTTTGTCTTTACCACCAGCAGAATACCCTTCGGGTTTTTTGGAAAGGCCTTGCCACTGACCAAGTGCCCTCCGCAAGGGCTTCTGTCCTTCCTCTATGGCTTTTCGGAAAAATTGTAGGGCACCCAAGTTTTTTGTAGGGCACCCGGATTTCTTGCAAGGGTCCTTATTCCTTTGTCTTTATTTTTCTGCAGACTTTTTTTGGAGGCTGTGGACCTTGTCTTTTCAAATTCTCCTAAGTATTCCTTCGAACAAAACGAAGGATATATGTTGTCTTCTCTTTATTCTTGGCTAATTTCCCACTGACTTATTGCAAAGCTCATTCCTTTGGATTTCCTGCAGAGAACCTTTTCCAAAGGACAACATACCCTTCGGATTTCTTGAGTGTCCCTTCAAAATTTTGCAAAAGTCCTTTAAACTTTTCTGAAACTATGTAAAATCAAGCCTTCTTTCTTCCCAAATGTGTTCTTTCTTCCTTGGCTAGAGACGTGAACTTTTCGAATGGCAAGAGACAATCTGACCTATGGAAGAATTGTCAGTAGGCAGGACCTTTCAAAAGTTCTGAAGGGCACAGAGGAGAGACAGAAGCCCTTGTGGAGGGCAGAGACATAAACAATGGACCCTTCAAAAGTTCCCAAAGGGCATAAAAAGATAGCCAAAGGAGACGAATTCCTTCGGACTTTTTGTCCGAAGAAATTCGGGAGAATAAATAAACCCGGGGAAAATAGGCAAGACATAAGAGCCTAAAAAGAATTAATTCGGGGAAATTAACAAGGAAACGAATTCCTTCGGACAAAAAGTCCGAAGGAATAAGTAAAGTCCACAAAAAGCCACAGGAAATGAAACAAAGGGACAAGCGAAATAATCCGAATCAAATACAAGTAATGGAAGGGATGGACTAAGTTGAAACAAAATATCCGAGGAAAGTTTAAGGGAAATCTGACTATGCAAAAGGGTTGAAAATAGATAACCCGATGGGAAGTTGAAGACAAATAAAAAATCCCCCCAAAAATAGACAAGACATAGGCAGGGCAAAATAAGAGAAAATACATGCGAACAAAGACTATTTTTTGGTTGACTGGTCAAATCTTGGGTTGACTCGCTATTAAAGTCACGCTTCTCTGTAGTTTGACTAGTCAACCACATGCATCCAAATGTTCCAGCTCAATTCAAGCTTGACTTCTAAATTTGGGCGTTCCTTCCACGTTGCAAGGCTCTCAATGATCTGGCAATCCAAGAAGAGTTAACTGGACACATTCGTTACACGTTTTCTTTGTCTTTCATGCAAACACGAGCAGCTCAAGGGGAGTTTATTTTGGAAACTTGGCATAATCTTCCATGCAAAGAGAGGTGGACGTTTTAACAGACCCACAGACCATTCTCAAATGCCAAAGAGCTAGTGAAGTTTCTAATTTTAGACATGGCTTAATTGAGCATGCACAAGCAAAGTCAAACATATGAATTCACCGTCTCAATTCTAGCGCCAAGGAGCTTTCATGCAAAGAGGAAGAAGACAAAATAGACTTTTTGTAAACGCTGAGTTGGTTTGAGTTTACTCCCTCTCTATTTTCAACGTCAATCTCTTGGCTTGTTGTAACTTTCTATATTAATGGCTTTTTAGCCTTGTAAAATCTATCCCTCTCTTGGTAAGACCAGACTCTGCCATTGGTGAGCTGTGTAACCTCTTCAATCAATAGAAGGATTGTACTTTCAAATTTCAAGTGTTGGCATAGTGTAAATTCATTCAGCAATTTGCATACGTGGTAGATTTCTCTCCCTTCCCAAAATTTTGATTCGTACCTAGTTGCTAGCTCATCATATTATGCAGGTCATGTTTAGTGTTCTATGTCTTTTGTTGAAGCTGTAAGTGGAAGTTAGGTGGCTGCAAAGTGTCTTGTATCAAACCTCTCTCCATCGTTTTCCCTCATGTTTTGGCCATTGGATCGAACCTTCTCATGAAATATTTATGCATACTGATCAATTGAAATCAAAGGTCTTCTTTTTCCCTTGTTTAATTCAGTGTTCATGGTTCCAAGTAGAGTGGATCAACATTTTGGCGTATCACCGTCATTAGGTAGGATTTCCCTTTCAAAGTTTCTCTCTTTTCCATGGTAGATTTGCAGCACAAAGTAGAGATTCATTGATACATCTTACAGGAACCAGCCTTCTCTGGAGGTTCTTCTCACCATTGAGGCACTCACCCTCGTGAGAAGATCCCATTTTTTCAACCGGAGAGAGGATTGGCCATTTCAGCATGTCTTCGATTCAGGGTGCAACTCTAGGTTGACAACAGGTACAACTTTATTTTCTTTCAGGACTATTTTTCACCAAGTGTTTATTCTTTCGAAGGTTTTGTTTTCAGGATTTTGTCTCAGTCTCGGGAATTGTTTCGGACATTTTGTCCAAAGCAATTTTCCCGAAGGATATTTTTTCGAAGGGATTGTTTCAGAGTCCGAAACAACTTTTCTGAAGGGCACTTTTCTCGACATAAGGGTTCATTTCAAAAAATCCAAAAGACCATTTCAAAAGTTCCGAAAGACCATTTCAAGAATTCCGAAGGGTCCATTTCAATTTTTTCGAAAGCAAAAATTCCAAAGGGACATTTCAAAAGGCCGAGGGGCACTTTTCAAAATCCGAAAGGCACTTCTGGGCAAAACGGTCCATTTTCAAACTTTCGAAGGGTCCAAGCAAAAATTCCGAAGACATGATTTCATTCAGACAAATTGCCTGCGAGAAAGTGATAAGCAAATTGTCTGAAAGAAAAGTTCATCTCGAAGTGCTAAAACAATTCCTTCGGGAGAAAAGTCTGAAGACAAAAGGCCGCAAGGAAGTCCGAAAAAATTCCTCAGAAGGAATAAGCCTGAAAGAATTATTGCTCGAAACAAAGGAAAGTTCGGAGAAATTCTTTTGGGCAAATTGCCTGAAACAAAAAAAAGTCCGAAGGTAATGGCCCGAAAGGTTAATTCTTTCGAGAGAATTGTCTGCGAGCAAATAGTTCGAAGAAATGGCCGAAAACAAAAGTCTGAAGGAATTAATGACAGGCCCACAAACACCAAGTTTGAGCCCTTGCAAGTAGTCGTTGCCTTTGGTCAAGTTTTCAAAAGGTTCATCAAGATTGCCGCGAGCTTGACACTTGTCAAGATCTAGCAAGGAGATCAACGGACGAGAAAAGGCCAGGTTTTCAAAAGGATCCTAGTGGGATTTCCACAGCCAATCAGCAGAAAAGGACGAGGATTTCTCCTTTCAACCCCAATGACGTGGTCTATAGCTCACATACAGAACATGCAAAGTGACCCAAGCTCGATTACATGCATCTAGGTGGAGCGCGAACACGCAAGAATAGAAGATCTATAGTCCAAGACTGCAGTAAGGAGCAAGCCAAGTTTTAAATGCAAGGATCAAATCATTCACACTTGGCAGAGACATACAGTTACCTTCGACATGGCTCTGTCAATTCTATCAAAAGGGACTTGAATGCATGAGGGGCTCGAGGAGATTTGCAGTTATCTTGGACAGTTCATTTCATAGTCAAGGCAATTGCACACTTTGAATGCAAAGAGCTCAAGGACAACAGTGGTGGTTGCAGCCATTTATGACCCCCCTCTCCGTTTTCTCACGGAAGCCCCTTCTTTCAGCCCTTTCTGCTATATATACAAGCTTCTGAGCATAAAAAGAGATCCCTCGACTGGCAATAGAGTTACTCTATCAAATCACCTTGTAAATACTCTCTTGAAGCAATAAGATAAACTTTTTTGATTCTGGCTGGAAGTCACGTGTACATTATTGGAGTTTAACTTGCTAATGTATGTCATTTTTCATCATCTGTAGATTCTCTACGTATCTTGCTTTAATTTTTTTGGTTCCTTGCAAGTCATGTGAAGTGTTAGACATTGGTGCCTTTCTTGAAGTGACACAAGTTTATAGTGTCTCATACAGACCTATTTCTTTCTATCCTTCAAATTCCAGGGTTTCCCTTTGACCTCCACACAAAATACTTATGCTTGTGGCCCTAAGATAGGATCAGATTAGTCTATGTTTTGGTTAGGTTCATTAATAGTTGTTAAGGTTTCGACGCTGAAAGTGGATCATTTCATATTTTGGTGCATCACCATCCTTAGATTTCCCTTGCATGTTATCTTTCTCCCCTTTTCCTTAGTTAGCAGTAGATTTTAGTGTGGGAAACAAGCTGAAATGAAGCATCTGAGGAGCTTGCCTCATTAAAAATCCTAGAGGTTCAACCTCATTACAGGATACCCACAACCTGAGGTTGCTCCAATATTGTAGCTAGGAGTGAGAGAGCCTTAAAAACTCTTCCACAAGGGTGCAATTCTAGCCCACAACAATTAGCATTAAATATTTACATTTTTTCGAGATATTTTGTGTCATATTTATTATAATTGATGTTTCTAAGGGATTGGACATCCATCCATTGCATCCTATGTATGTTGCAAATTGTCCACCACTGTTCGATCCAATCCATCCAAAGCTTCAACTCCATCACCATTTGTTTCTCTGTGGAATGCTGATTTCTTCATTGCTTGCACAGACCTGTGCATATCTTATATCAGTGTATCATATCTGTGTGTGGTGTCCCATTGTCGTATCATTTATGTATGAGTTCTGCTATACTTTGATAGCCATTTTCCATTCCGTCAGTTCTGCATTCACTTGCTTTTCTATCATCGTCTGTCTACTGTTCACCATGCTTTTGTCCTCAGGAGAATCGAGAACTATTCCAGGCAGCCCTCAAACAGCAATTTCATCAACACTTTCAGGAAGCTAAGAATAATACTTCATCTATGGACTGCTGCCAAACAAACAACAGTATGCTGATTTCCCTAATTAAAAAGGCTTTAAGTACATGCAAAAGAAGTAGATCTAAGAGTGGAAGTGCAAGTAGTTTTCCGGAAAATCCATGGTTTGATGAAGAGTGCAAGGCAGCAAAGAGAACTTTGAGATGACTTGGAATGACCAATGAAAACAAAATGGCATATGTAAGAATCATCCGGTCTAAAAAAGAAAGCTACATACACAAATGGAGAAAAGAATTAATTTCTCTTGGAAAGCATAATCCCAAAGGCTTTTGGAGGGAACTATAACAAAAAAGGAAGCAAACAGAGAACAATGTTACAAATGCCCAATGGTTAGAGTATGCAAAGTTACTCTATGAAAGAGTTCAAAATAAAGATACCCTCCAGTAATCAATACAACAACTAAGCTTTTTTCTACAAAATATATCACTCACGGCATAAAGAAACTAGCAAGCGGTAAGGCACAAGACATAAATGGGATACAAGATGAATATCTAAAGTGGGGTTTAGATACTCTCACACCACACATCAAAATCATATTCAATGGTATCATTCAGCTTGGCAGATTGGACAACTAGTGTTGTTATTCCTCTCTATAAAAGTGGGGATATCAGCAATCCAACTAACTACCAAACTATCATGGTCAATCCCCTCCTTAGAAAGCTATTTGGTAGCATGATAGAGAACAAGAATTAGCAGTTGGGCAAAAAAAGAGGGAAAGGGGGCAAAAGGTCAAGAAGGATTCAAGCCAAAACATTCCACTATCGACCACTACATCACACTTAGACACTTGATTGAAAAAGTATGGGATATTTGTTGTTTTGTTGAATTCGAAAAAGCATTTGACATGGTCCCTAGAAGTAAATTTTGGAGCATAATGGAGAAGCTTAGAGTTCCAAATGAGTATAGAGTGGCAATACATAAACTTTATGGGCAAGTCAAGGCCAAAATCAGAGAAGTGAAGGTGTGTCAGAATGCTTTGGAAGAGACAATAGAGTCAAACAAGGGTGTCCTCTATCTCCCACCTTGTTTGGGATATACATTGATAAACTAGAAGAGTGGATAGACAAAGTTGGTGGATGGGGCATCCACCTAGCTAGTTATGTTATGAAATTACTTTTATCTACAAATGATCTTATTCTAATTGCAAAAACAGCCCACAGTTTGAGAGAACATTTGAAGGCTTTAGAGCTCTTCTGTCAAGAGGTGGGAATGCAAGTGAACACTAGTAAAACAAAAGTCACGATCTTTTCTATGCAGATAAAAACTAAATAAATTGAGTCTGTTTTCAAAGGAAGTCCACTAGAGGTAGTGGAAAAATACAAATATCTCGATCTTGACTTACACAGCAAGCTTAGTTGGGAGACCTGCAGGACAAAAAGAATGCAAGGAGGTTGGAAGGTTTTATATTCACTGCAAAACAGGTGTAGGAATGCATAATTATGGAATTGAAAAACCAAGATAACCTTATTCGACCTACTCGTCGCACTGGTGGTCCTATATTGATGTGAAGTTTGGGACAGCAATGTCTCCAATTTAGGAGACAGATAGAGAGAATCCACAAACATCTAATCACAAGCAGCCTCAAAGTCAAAGCTCCAGTTCCATGTGAGATTCTATTAGATGAAATAGGTATATTTCCATTGGAAGCATTAGCAATGACTCGGACATTGAGTTACCTAAAAAAGACGTAAAATATGGAGAACCATCGATGGCCCAAAATGGTAATCGAAGAAGAGACAAACAGAAGAAAAAACACGTGGATGAAACAAAATAACAAATGGATTAGTAAATGGGACATCAGCATGCAAGAATGTTTAAACACCAATGATGAAACAAATATGTGACAGAGAAATTCAAGACAGCCGTGTGGACAAAGTAGCCGAGATGGAAAAAAGCCTACTAAATCAAAGAATTTAATCCCACATGAGAGCACGAGGAAAAACCATACATAAGGACAGAAATCAAATGGAAAGCAAAGATGATTGCATACCTGAGGACTAGCTCGCATCATCTTATGTATGAAACAGATAGGTGGTCAGTTCCCAAGGAATAATGGGAAACAATAATATGTTTATTTTATGACAGAGGGGTAGTGGAGACAGAATGGCACTTTATTATGGAATGTGCAGCCTATAATGGCATCCGCACCAAGTACAAAGACAGGTTAAGGGTCAACAACTTAGTTGAATTGTTTACAAAGAAAAGGTTAGATAGTACAGCAAGTTTTCTAATCAAGATCCATAGTAGAAGAGTTAACATCAAAAAGGGGTCTGAAATTTTGCATGATCAAAAGGACAGCCCTCGTGTTACGGAGTTATGTTAACATGGGGCAGTTCTGTTATAGCCCTCGGTCCCATAGACTGCTTAGTCTCGCGAATGTTATTAAAATATTTCATTCATCCCATGCAAATGCAGTCCGGTCATGATCCCATGCACTACATCAAATCTGTCATTAAAGTGCCCTTCATACGTGTGCCATGCGCTACATCAAGTCTATTTTAAATCATTTTTAATTTGTGAGTTGTTTGTTTTATATTGTTTTTGGTTTTTTGTTTTTAGTTTATAAGTTTTTTGAGTTATTTTTTTTTAGATTGATTTAGTGGTGTTTATTTATTGTTTGTCTCGATTAAGAGTTCTTTTTAATATATAAGTTGTTGTTTTATTGTTTTATATAATGTGTGTTTTTAAATTATAGTTGTAGTTTAAAATGATTAGTATTTTGAGTCTAGACTCTTGTAAGAACTTTTAATAGTCATTTTTGTAATTTTTAGTCATGAATCTTTTGGCTTTTTGTGTTTTTGTTTATGATTTACTTTAATTTTTATTTGAAGTTCAGTATTTCCGGTTTGGTTTGAGTTTTTTTATAAAGCTTATACAAGTCTTAAGTTCTTATGAAGTTTAATTTGAATTGTCAACATGGTCTATAGGTTTAAGATTATGTTTGAGTATGTTTTAGAATAAAGATTGTCATTATATGTTGTCTGAGTCAAAAGTTGAAAAAAAATTGTCCATTGTAAGGATGCATTTTGGGATGAACTCGATATCCAATGGAAGATGCAAGTCGCTTATGGGGGGGTGAATTTACCATCTAATACGACATGCAATAATGGTGAAGCAAATTTACCAAATCGTCTTGATCTCCAATGGTAGTGGTGGTCATCAAAACTATTCATATTCAAGTGGCAATGAATATGAACAAACACTGTAAACATGATAGCGAGGACCTACTCCTCAATCTTCATTTTTTTGTATGTGTGGGGTGAAAATAAACTACTTTAAACAAATGTATAGGAGAGCAAAAGTCTACTATGTACCCTATGCTGAGTGTTTCTAAGTAATACGCTGGTGACTTGCCCAACACTCATTAGAAGTGAAAGCATAAACAATTTTGTGTTTACATATATAGGTTATCACTAAAAATAAGTGATTTGCCATTAAGAATCTCAGCATTCACTGGAAGTGAAAGCGTAAATAGTTGTGTTTACATATATAGGTGATCATAAGCAGCAATGGTTGAGTAGTAGAATGCATACTTATATGTGTTGACATACATGTATGTTTCCAAATCATGTGGTGCGGTACATCTCCCTATGTTTGCACTAAGGAGAGAATGTTGGAAATTATATAGTTAGCACGTACATTATTTTATATTGTTAGTGAGTTGTTTTAACAACTCACATAAATAGTGTTTGTTGAGTAATTTTAAGGATTGTAATAAGACTTGACTCCTTGTGTTAAGGAGATCTAATGCCTATATACGTAAGACCTATTATTGAATATGATGAATCAAATGAATTAATTTTATTGTGTGAAAGTCTGACCAAAATTTAATTGTAACAACACATTTAAAGCAATATACATACATACATAACTCTAGTGATCAAAGCAATGTAAAAAAATAATAGCAATTTATTGAAATAGCTTATGATTTCATAACTTGAAATGGGTTCACATAAATATGAGTCTACGGTTGTCATCAAAAGTGCAACCTTTGATGATATCTTTACAAATTAGAATATGTTCAGTAGCATAATCATAATTAGTCTACTTGGTGCCCAACTATTTATTAAATGTACCCATGTACCCCTTATGTTTTCTACACTATGTGACCCCCCTCCAAAAAAGGAATAGACAGCCTCTTGACTGTCTACTCTAGATGTTGCGGAACAGGATAGTGTTGTTGTTGTGTGGTATCAATCACCACCAATGCTGATTCATTTGTCCATTTCTGTCCAGGCCAGCAACTTTTTCTTCAGTTTATCGACACTCTCATGTGCTACAAAATTCATCTATAATGTCCTTCGTCATTGTCAACTTGAAAATGTAAAAATTTCAACTCTTCACTCTTTCTTTTTATTTGAATTTTATTAATCCCGCCAAGTGAGCAATTATACTCTACAATTTAAAAACCCGTGTAATTGAAAAACAGTTACACTTTTGCCACACCATGCCGTTTCCATGTGAATGTAATGCTACTATGATCCCTAACACCTCCATGTATACAATAGTAGACTTCCATACTAGATCCATCATCAAGAGCAATAGGGTCAATCACTCGGTTGCCAAAAAGAGAGGGTTTGATTCTTGGCTCCAATCCTTCTCGCTCTCAACAATCTGTGGCATTGCTTTTTCCATGTCAATAATGTCTTTAGGTACGACTGTGGTAGTAGTAATAATGGCATTCTTGAGTGTGGTGAGGCTGTAGTACCTTCATCAGACTATGGTTTGCAAGACTTGTCTTGCAATCTCCTAGTCCGGCTCAAGTCACCCCGTCACTATACTCATAAATTCATGGGACTGTCTACTTCCCTTGGCCATTGCTTTCTCAACCTCAGTTGTGGTTTCAATCAGTCTTTCCTTCTCCATCCTTGGGTCGGGATTTTGAGCTTTCTTTTCCTGCAAGCACAAGATTACCATGACTTCATCTTCAACAATGTCAATCATCCTGACATTTTCCCTTGATGAATTCTTAGGGAAATTACTTTTGTTATAATTCCTTGGCCTGCACCATTAACAAAGATTTCATAAGGTGTTCTAATTTGTCAGACAATTTCTAGAAAAATGTCTTCACTCATTGCATTTCTGACATTGTGCAATCTGTCGACCTTCAAGGTTGTACTGGATTTGGCTATCACAACTATTATTGTTTTGGCGTTGATTATTATTTCTCTAATTAGACTAACATGTTTGATAGTATTGTTATTTGATAAATTATTTTTTCAAATGGATATATTCTTTTGTATCTTGTTACCAGAAATCTCTAGGGAATCACCCTCATATTCTCTTTCAGGGCCTGCCTAGTTTTGGAGAGAAGGCTCTCACCATGGTTTTTTCATAGGATATATATGGAGGTTCTTTTTGGAGAGTAAGTGGTCCCTTTTTACAATGTTATCCCTACTTTTATCGGTACAAAGATGCAAATTTAATACCCCGTAGTCTTTATCTTGTCCTGGGAGTGACATGTTTTTACACATTTATGATTCAAAGCATAGAGATTTAAACTGTTCGTATAGGATTTTTATATCCTATATATTTGGGAAAATCAATTATGCTTACCAATAGAATTGCTTTTGTGGGTTTCACATGAGCTCAGATCACTTTATTTGCAAGTGATCTGAGCTCATGATTTTCTGCTAGCACCTGATATTGACGTAAAGTTTCTTCAACTTAGTGACAGTCACTGTTATTTCTAATTTATGTAGACAAGTGAGGAGCTTCCCAGTCCTCCATCCAAGATGGATTGCTCAATTTATTTAATGAACTTTTTAATGTTTTCAGGTGATCTAGAAATATACGTTGGATCACATCAAAATTCAAAGTATCTATCTGATCTCCAATTTACAGGGCTTTGACTCATCAACTGATATTCACTTGGAAAAAATGGGCATTCTAAACACACAATAAAAAATATCTAAGAGTAGCTAAGTTTTGTCAGTGTCACATTGGTTATTCAAGCCATGTGGGATGAGTTTTATTGTTTCCACAAGCATATGGCACATTCATGATAAAATATTGATTGAGTTTCAAAAAGTATTCTTACTATAATCCAAGTGCAAAATGTTGACAATTGCTGAAGTGGAATTACCATCTTTATTGTGCAGTAATCAGATTCTGGTTGATGCAGAATAACCATGCCTCGGACCATTTACCAAGCTCATGAGGCTTTGCATGCTAGTCAATGATTTATTTATTTTAAATCTACGAGAAACGTCAAAATTTTGGCATTTTCTGTGTAAAAGCTACATGAAACATCAAAATTTCAACGTTCATGTAACTAGAAAATCTTCAGAAAATGTCAAAATTTTCATGCTCTTACATCAAAAAATTCCATGTTCATACATGTCAAACTTTCCACTCGTAGGGTTCCAACTTTCTTCTCCACATTTTTTTGCCACCAAATTGGTCATCTTCCAATGTTCAAATGCATCAAAAAATTGGTCTATTGTTGTAGTGGAATCCTTCATAAAAGGGTGGTGTTGAAGTAGATGTCATCTTAAGAATTTACGTTTCAATATTTTTAAGTTTTAGTGATTTTTACATAGAATATTAATTGTGTTGGTGCTTCCTTGACTCTACATATGTCAACATTGTTCCTTTGTCAAATATAACCAAAAAAATAACTACCTTCGTGATGCATGAAAGAAGTGAATGATTAATAATACAATGGTTAATTGACTCTAAATCTCTCATGTATTGCAAATTACATCTTACACCACTTACCTTGTTCCTCAAAAATTCTGGTTGTGTAGAGAGAGCTTCAACCAAAGCATTTGAGTCCTACAAGAGAAGAAAGCAAGTTAGATGACATGGAGCAGTATCAAGACATCCGAGATTGCAAATTTGACACAAGCAATAAGACATTACATATTATGTATTCCACCACCACTGTCGATTTTAATAAATAAAACAAAAATCTGTTGTTTTATCGCACAACTATACACAAAATGTTACAATTCATGTACCTGTTTTAGAAATAGAATTTCAGACATCCAACTAAAGGTTCAATTAATTATAACAATATATATATATATATATATGAAATGAATTTTATTTTCACAACTATTGTGAGAGGGCAGAAATTTATGAAGTATGCAAATCACAAAATGGACAAGTCAGAATAATTTGAACAATGAAATGAATCCTCAAAGCATGAATTATTGCAGCTGCAATAAAATATCCTTATAGTTAAATTTTCATGGGCCAACTAGGACTCATACCTAGGACCTCCCATTTTCTGCTGGGTTGCTCTAACACTGAGCTACCAACCCTTTAGTGTGGATTGTTCTTCCAACACCAGTAAGTGAATGAGTATAAGCTAGCTTAAAATCAAATACCTCAAATGCCACAAGCCCCAGTTGCAAAACAACAAATGGCGGAGGATGTGCGTGGACAATCTTTGGAGTGGTAGCAAAATTGACGCTTCCTGTTTTTTGGTTGCCCAGACAGTCACCTAAACAGTTAGCAACTCAATTCATTCAACATATTTGATGCACCAGATGAAATGGTTTTTCCTTCAGCCACTAAAAATCAATCAGGCTATACAATTTGTGCAGGGGAAGTGGATACTGAAAAAAAAGAACGTGGTGGAGACTCTGGCTGTGCAGGAGACAAAATTGGAGTAAGGGCTCCAAGACATGGATTTGGGATTTATGGAGCCAATACAACTAGCACCAGTAAAAAGTGAATTTATTGTCATGGATGAACACTAAATTTCCAGGATTTAATGTCCAAATAGGTGGAAACAGCACTTAGGGTAATTGATAATCTAAAACAAATGATCGATTAGATAGAAGACCACTAGGCCTGAAAATTTCAGATTTTTATAAATTGTATTGAAAGATCACATGATTTGAAGGCAGGGCATGATCCTGAATTTCAAGAGGCCTTGGATAAAGAAAAATTACAGATAGTGCAGAAGGTGTGATGTAGAGCAGACTTAAGGTTGGAAAATTATAATAATCCTCACTTAGATACTGCCTTAACTTACACCAAAGGAATAACATATGTCAAAAGAATATTACATTATATTTAGGTATTTTAAGAGAGAATTGATAACTTGGAAATTTATAAACATGACTTGGAAAGCATGTTGGCAGAGAGAGAATGGGTGGTTAGTCTATGCATAGGCTATGAGGACCTATAACTATCCTCTTTCTCTCAATAGACTAGGACTCAAATAAGGTCAAAACAATAGAGCCTACGTATATTTGGACGATCAAGTAAGGACCTAGAATAACTATAGATCTAGTAGAAGGTAATCTATGCTTAAATGTCAAGAGGAAAGGATTCAAAGCCTAAACCTATGACATGGGGTATAGTTCTCACTAGGGCTCAATGTAGATAAATGATTGTAATAATGATTGTAGAGGTTGTAATAAAGAGGTGTATCAAGGATATAATAAGGATATTGCATGCAAAGAACTGATGAACAAGGGTAACCTAATCCCAAATAGCTATAAACACTAAACTAAAAAGAGAGAGAGTAATGCAATAAATGGCAAACCTAAGCAACCTTCTATCTATACCAGTTTATTCGGTACAAGGAAGAGCATAACCGAGGATGAACACATACATTCATAATAGCAATAAACAAGCAATATCTAATCTACTAAGCAAATAAATGAAAGAGAGTAGGGATAGAAATACTTACCTTTGAGTGGACCTGTCAATGCTTCAATCTCCCCCTTTGGCTCAAGGGGCACTTTGCAAGAGATGTAGGTTGAAGACCTCAAATGGCAAGATGAAGACCTAAGTCTCCTTAGTTGGGGACTCCAAAGACCAGGTGTACCTCTTCGGTTCAACTTCTCCTATTGAGCTACAAAGGCCATACAAGACTAGAACTCCAAGATAAGACTCTAAGCCTCTAACTCCTCCAAATACTACCTAGGAGCAATAATGCGAGCACAAGCAAAGCAAATGAGTGTTGTATCTATTTTGGAATTAAATATGACCTCTATATATATGGATCTAATACTCAAAACTAACCTTACACTCTAAGTCGATAGTATTAGTCAAGATGATACAATTGGAAGGTGTCGACTAACAAAATATTGTATCATCCAGGTTGATAAAGTATAGTATACATAAGATAGTACAAGGAAGACAAGTATGAAACAAATTATATTGGCAAGAGCCAATACAGTAGGATATAGAGAAATTAGCAAATCTGAATAGAAAGTAAATGGAGAGGTATGACGAAAGGAGACTCAGAGGAAGTCAGACTGATAATAAGCAAACATCTCTCGCAAAGTACCACGAGCTGATCCCACCCTACTCCCAGTGCACCCTTTAAGGTGTGCACTCAAGGAGATTGATGTGTCAACGAGCCTCTACAAGAGAAAGTGTGAGTAAAATGATAAAAGTGAAAAATATCATGTGTATACCCGAAGCTCATCCCGTGTCAAAATAGAATAACACGAGATGGTGTTTTGGGACAGATACATAATAACACAAAAGAGCATAACTAAAAAGAACTCTTGAAAAATGAATAATTGAAAATACCATATACATACCCTGACTTACCTTTCCGTTGAATGACTGCATGCAAGTACCATAATCTCGATCATGGAGGGCACAGTAACTAAATTTGAGAAACCCTAAGGATACAAGGATAAAATGGATAAAACCGATGTGTGCATATGCAGGATGATCAAAATGAATGTAAAAGGAAAAACTTTTAGAAATGATTAAAATACTTGGAAAATTGGCAAGCCGAGATTGATAAGGCTAGGTTAGAACCAAAAGATACAAGAAAATAAAAAAAGATAAAGGAAAATCAGTACGCTGAAATGCCAAGGCTAATTATGATCAAAAAACCAAAAAAGCATCCAAAGTAAGATAAGTGACAATTCAAATCAAATGAAAGACAAACAAATGTTGCATGATAGTAAAAACATCAATGTAAAAGCAGTAACAAACCAAACTCAAACAAAGATATGAAAAAGGTAGAAACAGGACCGAATGGCCCGCAAAAAGGTGAAACATGAAAAGGAGAAACAAAACCAAATGGTCCACAAAAAAGTGAATAGAAAACTCAAGTTCTCAAACATAACTAAAAGAGGTCCTTAAAAAATAAGACAATGACCATGAAAGCATCTTACAGCAACTCAAAAATGCAGCTTCTATTCTAAAGATGGAAAAGCTAGAATTGTCATAATGTACCATGTCTGAAAGAGATGGAGAATAGAAAAAAAAAGAATATGGGGAACATTTAAAAAAAAACCTGTCCATCAAGGGAGAAAATTGGAGGAAGAGAAAAGAGGGTGACACCCAAGGGAAAACATGGAATTTACTAGAAACAAGACACTCAAATCAAGTTGGCAAGACTAAGAGTTTTCAACATCAATGGCTCTAGAGAACCCTCCCAAGCAAACTTAAGCTTGGGCTAACTAGTGAAGTATGAAGATCATCCCATAAAGGCTAGCATGCATAAAAAATAAAAGGATCCTACCTTCCCACAACATGTTCCCTGCTCCTCAGGACCCCTTACAAAGTCATCAGTGTACTGTGAAAATTGGGTATTTGTGTAAGAAAGTAGGTGGCACAAGAATGTAAGATGATAGTAATAATGTAATGAAACCTCTTGCCCCAATCTATTGGCCTACCGCACCCCAATGGACCTTTGCTCTATCATAAGGCCAACTATAGAATTTGAGGTTCGACTAGAATAGATGTGCCAAAAAAATCACATTTTTTGGTGTGATCTGACTTTTAAGATATAATTTGCCTTTAAACATTATTTTTTCTTATCATTTGGCTTTTAACTCTTATTGGTTTTTTCTATTTTCCTCCTCCATATGGATTTGGAAAAACGAACAATAGTTGCTAAAAATGACTATCACAAAAAAGCCTTCACCTAGCTACTAGAGAGAACCTATTGACCATAATGCCTAAAGCCTCCTAGACATGTACCTTAAAAAAGAGTATGTCATATTCCCAATAAAGATAAAGAGATCGTTGGCCTTAAATGAAGATAACACTGGAATTAAGGAAAGGTTGTCGCTGGAATTAAGGACAGGCTGTCATTAAAACAACAGCAATTAATAATTATCATTGTTAAGAATTTCGTTCGTTATAATATTCATTAATTAATAATAGCGATTGGAAAAGTCGCCACATTTGGGAGAGTCGCCACATTTGGGAGAAGACATGTCGTTTGACGAAAGGTCACAATCCTTGGAGAAGACATGTCATTTGGCGGAATACTATGAAGGTATTTATATTCAACATTTGGTGAAAAGAAAAGGCATCCAATCATATTCATGTATTAAACATTTAATCATGTACAAGCTTAATGCTTTACAATTACAATTGAGGACGAAACCCCTCAAATGTAAAATTAGATAGAAGGACGAAAACCCTTGTCATCCCAACTCAAGGACGTAAACCCTTGAGACTTGTATTGTGATATTCGAGATCTGAAAATTTTGAAATAAAATTCATTTAATTAAATAAATTATTTTGAAGTCCAAATTCTATATTTATTTTAAAGAACAGAATTTCAAGGAAATCAAATTTTCGTTTAATATTCTAGTTTGAAATATTACAGAGTACAATCTTGAAACTAATCTTGGTGAGCCCAAAAGGAAAGTAAAAAATAGGAAAATCATGCAAGTGAGCATAGAACGAGGGGTTGCCCCAATTGCAAAAAATATAAAGGAAGATGGTACAATGATAGGTAGGTATGAAACATCATCATAAGAAAGGGGAAGTGTGGATGAGGACATGTAGAAAGACTGCTATAATTTAACCACAAAGAGAATATGACTGGCTCTAATTGAGAAAATGCTACTCTCAATCATTGCCTATCTTTCTAAAGAGACACCTAACTAAGGTTGGGAGCAAAACCAATCTATGTAACAAGATGAATAATGATGGATGTTTGTGGGGAGGACTTGGTTGATTCCCTTTGTCTTACCATGCAATCACAAACTGAAAATCCAAAAGGTGTAAGTAAAATAAAGCTACAAAGCATAGGTATGATAAAGCTATGAAGCATAAAAAGAATAGAAAAAAATCCTAATGGTGTATACAGTGATAAAAGAGACCAAAGAATTGCAAAGGAAATGACGATGGACGAAATAAATCAAATGACTATAAAAAGAAAGATAAAGAGGATGGGTGTTTTTTAGGAGGGCAGGTTGATTCCCTAGGTCTTACCATGCAACTTATAAACTGAAAAACAAAGATGTGTAAAAATGATAAATGACCTTAGGGCAAAGCATAGGTACTAGGGATAATATGAAATAAATCCAGATATGTGTAGAGAAAGCAAGACTAAGCTACAATATACGAGAGTCAAAATATACACTATGAGAAATGTTTGCTCAATAGAATATAAACTAAATATAGACATGCAAATAATATGTAATATGAAGAGCATGGTGGTAATGTCACCAGAGAAACTATACAAACCTATAATGGTTCTAACACAAACACTGATAAAAGGAATCATCCCAAAAGATAGAGAAACAAAATAATACCAAAGAATCACAAAGAAACTAAGGCTAACTGAAAGATGCTATAAAATGTGAATAGTAGACTCGAAGGTGCTACCTAAGATCAACAAGGAAAACTGAGACCGACTGTAAATCATCCCAAAAGAGGGGGAAGCTAAAAATACTGAAAATTAAAACCCAAGTATACTACCAAAGATCCATGAGAAAACTATTGACAATTCTTCCACAAGTCGGATTATCTTTTGCCATTTAGAAAGTTCACGTCTCTAGCCAAGGAAAGAATACATTATTTTTGGTAGGGGCCTTTGCTACAAAAGGATGAATTCCTTCGGACTTTTGTCCAAAGGAATGGTTCATGAAACAAGGGAATAACAAATCAACAAAATGCCTAAAAGAAGTACCCTTCGGAAGGGTCATTTGCAAGAAACCCGAAGGGCAGGGTACCCTTCGGAAGGGTCATTTTCAACATTTTCGAAGGGCACATACCCTTTGGGAAGGTACAGGAACGAATTGGAGACCTCTACAAAAACCCGGGTGACCATTGCAATTTTTCCGAAGGGCAGAGAGGGAGAAAAACAAGCCCTTTCAGAGGGCACTTGGTTGGCGACAAGACCACAGTAACCTTTCCGAAGGGCACATTTCGAAGGGCGAAGAGCAAAGGCACAAACGAGACCTTTGGACTTTTGTCCGAAGGAATTCCTTCGAACAAAAAGTCCAAAGGAATTCGGAAGACACAGGAAAGAAGACCAAAGAAAAACAAGTGAAGGCAAAAGCGAAGGGGTATTTCCTTCGGACTTTTTGTCCAAAGGAATTCCTTTGGACAAAAAGTCCGAAGGAATTCGGAGAAACGGTCCGTGCAAAAAGCCGACATAGAAGTCCGAAAAACAAAGGAAAAGACAAAGATGATTCTTGCGGACATTTTGTCTGCGGGAAAATGACTTAACAAAAAGGCCGACTGAGCAAACAGCAGAGGCAAAGGGAACCTTCGGGCTTTTTGTCCGAAGGAATTCCTTCGGACAAAAAGTCCGAAGAAATGCGAAGCCAATAAAGAGAAAGAAAACCTGACTAAGATAAAAGCCCGAGCAAGGGGAAAAGAGAAGGTATCCTTCGGACTTTTGTCCAAAGGAATACTTTAGAGAATAAAGCCGAAAGAAAGAAATGCCGCAGGAAATTCAAGGAAAGGCATATATTCCGAAGGAAATCCAAAGCTTCAAAAAGTTGTCAACATCCCAGAGGAAATATAGATTAATACATCCGAATATAGAATCTCGCCAAAAATAGACACGAACAGGCAAACCAGAACAGGGTAAAATACATGCAAGCGGAGCTATTTTCGAACACCGATCAAAGCTTCAATTGACTGGCTATTGAAGCCCTACTTGTCTCCGAATCAACTCACGCATCCGAAAGGCCAACTTAGCGTCAACCGAAGTTCCAAATTCGAATGTCGAGTTGACTGTTCCAGATTTAGAGTTGACTAATTGTTAAACGCCGCATCCACTAGGAGCTTTTTATGCGAGGGAGAACGATCCCTTCATCCAACTCAGCTTATCAAATGGCCAACTAAGCCTTTCAAACGTTCCAATTCGGGATCAAGCAGCTCACGTAGAGTTCTAAAATTAACATTGGCGTAGATTTCCATGCAAAGAGAGGTGGTCGGTTCATAACAAAGACAAGTTCACTTCCTCAAGCACAAGAAGCTTCATGCAAATACAAAAGAAAACATATTTTATTGAAAGGCCAAGTCAGCCTTGAGTTAACCTAAGTGAATCTTTCTCTTCAAATTTTCTATGCCAATCTTTGGCCTCTTGTAATTTTCTATAAAATGGATTTCAGCCTTGATTAAAAATTATCCAATCTCTCTCTTGGTTAGACCAGACTCTGCCATTGGTGAGTTGTGTAACCTCTTCGATCTATAGGACTGTACTTCCAGATTTCAAGTGTTGGCATAGTGTATATTTCTTCATTAATTTGCATAAGTGGTAGATTTCTCTCCCTTCCCAAATTCCGGTTCATACCTAGTTGCTAGATTATACTTATGCAGGTCATATTAAAGTGTTCTTTATGTCTTTTACTGAAGCTATAAGTGGATGTTAGGTGGCTGCAAAGTGTCTTGTATTGGACCTCTCTCCATCGTTTTCCCTCGAGTTTTGGTCATTGGATCGAACCTCTTCATGAAATATTTATGCATAAGTGGTTGATTGAAATCTAGGGTCTTCCTTTTCCCTTGTTCGTTCAGTGTTCAAGGTTCCAAGTTGAGTGGATCAAACTTCTGGTGTATCACCCCCTTTTAGGTAGGATTTCCCCTTTAAGTTTCCTTCTCCCTTTTCCATGGTAGTCCGCAGCATAGAGTAGAGATCCTCATTGATACATCATACAGGAACTAGCCTTCTCTAGAGGTTCTTCTCACCGTTGAGGCACCCACCCTCGTGAGAAGATCCCGTTGTTTCAGCCGGGATAGAGGACAGGCCATTTCACGCACGTCTTCGATTCAGGGCGCAACTCTAGGTTGACTACAGTTTTTGGCACGCCCGATGGGACCATGAAAAAAGTTCGTTACAGAAAATCTTAGCAGCAAAGGAAGATATTCATTTACAGCCACTGAAGAGTTCATAACATCATTCAGACAATCCGTTCATGCCAAAAGTTACCACAAGATCAGCAAGCAAAGGTATTCCTTTTGAATGTGTAACTTATAAAAGAGCAAGATCTAGGAGGGCAAGTCCATATCCTCAAAGGAAATATTTACCTCCCCCTCATCCTATTGTTCTAGACACTGAAATCCCCATCATGCAGATGGCCAATAGAAATCAAGTATTTGCTCCATTCAATGGAGGGAGCCCACTAAATCTAGCACAGTTAGATGATATACTTGTATCTGCCCTCAAAAGTATTCCATTTTTCTCAGGAGAAAATCAAACAACCCCTATTGAGCATATCCAAGATGTGGCTAATCTTTGTTCAGTTCATAATGTAATTGAGGATAATGTTGCTATCAGATTACTAGCTGCTTCTTTCAAAAGAAAAGCATTACAGTGGTATAGAACCCTCCCACTTAGATCTATTTCCACTTGGGATGAATTGGGTGTTGCCTTGGTCAAACAGTTTGAGGACAAATCTGACCACTTATCTTTGGTTGAGCAATTAACTGCCATACAGAGAGCTCCTCATGAGTTCATGTCCGATTTTAATCTCAGGTTCCAAAAGACATGGCACAGAATACCGATTCTGCATTAGGCCATCACCTGAATATGCATTTTTATATTTTTTGAAAGCTCTCAATTCTGATATTAATGTGATGATACAGTCGATGGGTGGTACTACTTTGCCAGATGCTTAAGAAGTTGCAACAAGGGCAAAAAATAGTCTGTTTCAAGCAGGGAAGCTTGCTCCAAGACCTCCAATGCCCATATTTTCGGAGATAAGTTCAATACTAGCCCTTCAATTTCCTCAAGTTCCATCCTTGGCTCCAATTCCAGCACTTCAACGTCCTATTGCAGCCTCTACTAGTCAATCTAGTGAGATAGGAGCGCTGAAAACTCTGTTACAATCTTTTGGAAATGAAATAGTACAGCTTAAAAGGCAGCAATTTCATTCAAATAGGCCCTATCAATAGCAAAATCAGAACAACTATCAGCCCTTCAAAGATCAAAGGCCTCCTTATTAGGGTTTCAAAGAAAATAGACCACCCTATCAAGCACAAGGAGCCATAACTCCAGCTAAGCCATATGCTGCTCTTGATCCAAATTTTCCTTCCACTTCAAAAGCTATTGTTCCAACCCCAACTCAAAACAACTTGGTGCAAGATTCAAGTTGGCAGCTCTCAAATTTTAATGATGTTCAAAATCAGAGCTTGGTAACCCCAAACAACACCATGCCACAGATGACACAAGAAGAGTTCTCTTTTCAAGAGGGTCAATATCAAGATACAGGGTTGGCATCACAAGGAGCGATCCAAGGGCAGCCGGATGCTATTAATGTAAATTGGCATGTAGATGATCATGTTGTTTTTACTCAAGATGTTAAAACTAATGTTTCAAATGATCAAGTTGCAGCTCTAACCTATCAAAAAAATAAAAAAAGAGCTGTTGAGGAAGCTCAAGCAGTGGCAAATACGTCAAATGCTCCTAGTATTATTCCCCAAAGTACGAAATAACAGCTTGCTTGCCCCACAGTCCAAAACAAACAGAATGTAGAGGTTGGTAAAGTGCAGCAAATACCTCTAATCCGTGAGCAGCAAGTACCACAAAAGATGCAATCAAAGGTTAGCCCATCTCAGTTCAGTATTGTAGATCGGAAAAAAAGTCTAACATCAGCATTAGCATGTGGGATACTCTTTCAATTCCAGGCCAAAAGGATAAACTCATTCAAGAACTTTCGACGCTTGAATTGTCTCCAAAATCAGTTGATAAAGAAGGTGTTGTCTTGACAAATTCGGATCAGCCAACTAAGCAACAGGTACAGCAAGGAGATAAATATCTAGGGTGGACAAAACAGAGGTAAAAATAAAGAAAACTCCCCCTTTTTATCTTTTTTTGATAGTGGGTGATACTTTAGTCCAAAATTGTATGGTGGATAGTGGAGCCAGTAGTACGGTGATGCCCAAAAAGATTGCAGACAAGCTCAGCCTTGTTTATGAGCCAAATATTAAAGGGGTACTGCAGTTGGATGGTTCACCCACAAAAACAGTAGGGATTATCAAAGATTTGAAATTAACAGTACATGTTTGTCTTAACGTAACTATTCAGCAAGGTGTTGTAGTGGTGGATCTGCCTCCTTATTTCGTCATGTGCCTTTCAAGAGATTTCACCTCAAAGATTGGGGGATATCTATCAGCTGATTGGACTTGTTGTTCAGGACCAGATATGGCACAAAAGTAACAATTCATTCAGAACCTATTGCACGTTTTCACATGGAGCCTTATGTTGTCCCTGAAAAGTGATTCTTCATTTTTCAGACAACATAGGACTATTTTGGTCCTGCATGACCAAAATTGTTCGTCCCCTTTCCAAAAATTTGTTCTGCAACATTCAAATTCGTCATTTTCTCAACTTTTTGGTAAAGGGATTAGCAGGTTCAAAGGCTTCTACAGGCGAGTTCAATCAAAAGGAACTAGTTTCTCGCACTTGGACACTTTCGAGACAGGTTCAAAGCTTTGGTTCAACCGAGAAAAGGGTCATCGGCAATCTTCTGATCAAATGAACTGTTGAACCTTGAAACACTTTGGTTCAAGGTTCATCGGGTTCAAGGTTCAATATCGGCGGCAAGCTTCAAACGAGTCTCAAAAGCTTGAACCGTTGAACCATTTTGGTTCTTAGGTTCAACGTTCAATCGGTTCAATGCACGGGTTCAAGAGTTCAAAGGTTGCCTTAGTTAAGGAAGGACACGCGCAAAAGAAAGAGTCAGGGGGGCGCTGCCAAGTGTCATCGATCGAGCCCCATTATGCTTGGTTTCTGAGGAATGGTGGACGCTGCCACGTGTCCCTGATAAAGCTCGTCAGAAGCCACCACGTGTCAACGTCCATGGTTCTTTCCTTCCATTTCACTATGTTGAGTAAAGACCATGGTGGGCCCCGGCACGAGTGACTAAATTGAAGCGGAAGCAGCCAAGTGTCTGCATCTGCGCAACTATTTTATGACCCAGCAAAACGCGACACGTGTCGGCATTCTCTTCTCAAAGTTCCTTATAAGCTGCAGGGTCCCTTTCGATAAAGCTTCTTCCAGAGTTCCACGGAGGGCGACAAGTGGCAACTGCCAAAGGCCCCTATGTATTCATCTAAGAGTAGCAGAACGCGCCACATGTCCCCTCCAAAGCTCGAAGGAAGCCGACAAGCGTCATTATCCGCGGCTTCTTTCTTCTACTCTTTATTTTCGTTAAAGACCATGGCGGGCCCCGGGTAAGTTATAGAAGTGAGCGGAACATGCCTGTCCTCATCCGAGACGGTCCGAATAAATCCTTTTGATCTCCGCAGTCTCACTAGAACTCGGTGGAAGCCGCCACTTGTCGATGTCTGCATAATTCCTAGAAACTAACGAAAGCTGCCACATATCCCTGGTGGGTCAAAGCGGAACGCGCCAAGTGTCTACATCCGCGTGACTAACAAATGTATTCGGACTGCGCCACGTGTCCCTTTTAGAGATCGGCGAAGGCCGACAAGTGTCATCGTTCGCGAGAGCCCGACTGAGCCCCAAACGTTTCTACGATGTCGCAAAGGCCCGAAGAGTCAGATGCTGTCAAGTGTCAACCGCAGAAGGTGCCACATGTCCTCATCCGTTCCTGCGGAAGACGACGCGTGGCACTTGTTCAAAAAGTGAAAGGCGCCACGTGTCGAAGGAAATGAAAGGGACGACAGCCCGCCGAAGAATCAAAGCCCGAAGGCCACTTGGAAGACACCGAAGGGCATGTTCCCTTCGGAAAAGGTTTGAGCCTCAGAGGGCAGCGGACGCTGCCAAGTGTCACAAGCCGAGACACAGTTTCAAATGAAGCCCCAAAGCGCAAAACTCGCCACGTGTCCCGTCCCAGCGCAGCGGAAGCTGCCACGTGTCTGCATCCATGCCCCTCAGCCTCTAACAGTTTCAAAGCTTATCCCAATAAGCTTATTTCAAAGCTGCGGATGCCGACAAGTGTCCTCGTCCGTGTCACAGCGGAAAGCGGCCATAGCAAGCGAGAAAGGCACGGGAGAGTTGCTAGGAAGAATGACGGGCTCGCAAACGTCAAATTTGTCGCGATGAAGTGTCTGTTGATTTTAGCAGACTTACAGCGCGGACCCGAATGCATTTAAAAGAGCCTAAGGCCAGCACCGAGAGAAGGAAGAGACAAAGAGGGAAACTCAGCAGAAGTTATTTCCAGTAGGTGAAGCAGTTCACCGAGTAGATATTTGGGGCCTGCAAACATTGAAAGCGCCGTCTGTTTGTCCGCTTTGAGATAAAGGTAGAATAGACAATTGCGCGGCTAAGCAGTTGAACGAATGAGTGATTCGGGCTAAGGAGGAGGCACTAGAGATAAATCGACACGCCACAATCAAGGCAACCGCCCTGCTCCAGCATGGCCCTTCTTGACAAAAGCCAAGAATGCATCCAAGGCATTGAATGCGCCGAATGGGTCACTTCATTGAGAGAAAGTGCTTAGCCTCCCTCAGGGCTCTATATAATGTAATCTCTTGTATCATTTCAGGAGAGATCTTTCCCTTACCAGAAGCGAAACTCTGCCCAAATTGAAAGGCATTACTGAGACTTTGAGCTCAGATTGTAGTTCATATTTCTTTGATTGAATGAGAAAGCAAGTTACTTACAGACTTTTTGCTGTTATAGCTTGTGCTACTTTAGGAGATTGTTCGTATGTCTGTCTTCTGAAGGCGTTCTTATTTATTTGATTTAACAAGCAGAACTAGTGGAGGTGATCAGGAAGGTGTCCTGAAGGCCAACTGTGGGATGACGTTGTGCCCCCATAAGTACCTTCGGTGTGTGCATTTTCCTTTCCTGTGTAAAGAGCCTTGGGACGACGTGGCGCCCCCATTGTTCTTCGTTTTTCTCTCTCAGGTTGCTGGTCACTCAACACCCACATTACCGGTTACTTGCTACCTGAAAGATTCCTGTTGCCTGTTGAAGAACACTTCTGAAAGAAGAGAAGTGCCTTCTGTCATTGCACTAGGATTTCTACTATTTAGGAAGGAGTCTAGCTCTTGGCTGAAAGTTGCTTCTGAAAGAAGAGAAGTACCTTCCCCATCACCCAGGGTTTCTTCCTTGTTTATCAGCATCATCTTTGAAAAAAGAGAGATGGATGGTTTATCCTACCCCTGTGTCTTATTTTCTGCTTATATATATAGTATATAACCTCCGCATATTTAATAGGGAACCTCCCCTTGATGAGAGGAAGAGATTTGTCCCCTTGTGATGCAGTAAACCTACACATCTGGACGACCAATCTCCCTATGCTGTGGTGATAGGAACTATTTTGAACGCCAGTTAGCTTGTCGACAAAATATTCACCCAACACCTTATATGCCAAGTGTGGTCCATACGAATTGTGCCATCTCAGATAAAATAGTACAAACTAGTGATGTAGAAAAGGACTCACCTTTGGATGGAGTTCCAGATTTGTTTCTTGATGAGTGGGCTTCCACCTTGCATGAGCATGATCCCTACAAGCTGATTGAAGGTCTTGGTGTGTATTGTCTTCATGAGAACAATGCGCCAAACCCAGCCATGGTCAAAGAGGATGAATCTAATGAAGGCTTGTGGCAATTATACTTCGATGGATCAAGAAATAAGCATGGGACCGGAGCTGGAATGATGTTAATTTCTCCTAAAAACAAAGGTATTTCTCCTTTATTAAATTTCAGTTTGGTTGTTCAAACAACGTTGCTGAATATGAAGCACTAGTTCATGGTTTGCAATGGGCTAAGAAGATGAAGGTAAATTGTTTACAAGTGTTTCGAGATAGTGAACTTGTAGTTCACCAAGTAAGAAGCTTGAACGTACGCAAGAATATGTTGCTTAAATCTTATAGACACAGAGTATGGGATCTACTTGAAGATTTTCAGGGTTTTAATATTCAAGCAATACCAAGAGATAGGAATAAACATGCTGATAGGTTGGCTGTTGTTGGGGCACAATTTGATTCCCAGCTGATGTAAAAAGTAACATTTCTCAGTCACACATAAAGATAGTTGTAAGGCCTTTTGTCTCGGATGACCAAAAAAATTGGCAGGTGTTTGAAAGTGACAATCAAATTGTGAGATTTTTGCAAGACGCTGAGTTTTCTTCAAAAAATCAGTCAAAACGCTTACAACAGTATGTTGATCAGATTGTATAGCTGAAAACTAATAAGCTACCCAAGGGATTGGTCAACCTTGAAAATATTTTCAGTGAGGATGATGAACTAAGGAAAGAGAAACCAGCCTTGTCAACAAAAGGAAGAGCACTATGCCAATGTAGAGATTGCAGCTGGTAAGATTTTGAAATTGGGCAAGGTATGCACTTCTCCACAAAAGAAAGCTTTCATTGAATTATGCACAAATTTTGTTGATATATTCGCATGGTAGTATAGTGATCTCAAAGGTTTTGATCCAAGTTTGACTCAACACACTATTGAGTTAGAAGACGAAACTAAACCAATATGACAAAGACAAAGGCCAATCAATCCGAAACTTGAGCCTTTGATGAACGCTGAGCTTCACAAGCTCATAGAATCGGCTATCATATTTCCAATCAAGCACTCAACTTGGGTGGCGAACCTCGTTCCAGTACGGAAAAAAAATGGTGAGATTCGTTTGTGTGTTGATTTTCATGATTTAAACAGAGCCTCGCTCAAAGACCACTATCCATTGCCATCAATGGAACAAATTTTACAGCTTGTTTCAGGTTCAGAGAGCTTTTCCTTGTTGAATGGGTATAGTGGCTACAATCAGATTTTGGTCAAAGAAGAGGACCAATTCAAGACAGCTGTCACAACTAAGTGGGGAACATTTGCATACAAAAAGATGCCATTCGGTCTGTCCAATGCTGGAACAACCTTTCAGAGAGCCATGGATATGGCCTTCCAAGGCCTTCTTAACAAATTTGTGCTTATCTATTTGGATGATATAACAGTATTTTCAAAAGATGCAAAAGATCACATGGTTCACCTCCGGCATGTTTTTGAAAGGTGTAGGCAATTTGGGATATCTCTAAATCCCAAAAAAAGTGTATTTTTAGTTCATGAAGATAAGCTTCTTGGACATGTCATTTCAAAGCATGGTTTAAACATAGATTCTAAAATGATTCAATCCATTCTTGCACTCTCATTGCCTAAGAGCAAAAAGGCCTTAAAAAGTTTCTTTGGAAAGATCAATTTTATAAGAAGATACATTTCAGATTTTGCTACTGTAGCTAAACCACTTACAATCATCTTAAAAAAAAATCAGAACTTCAGCTGGTCCAAAGAGGGAATAACAGGGTTTGAAGATGTTAAGAAAGCCATAGCAATTGCTCTTACGCTTTTGAACCCAAATTTTACGAAAGACTTCATTCTATATACATATGCCAATGCGGACACCATTTCATGCATCCTTATGCAACAAAATCATGAAGATTTGGAGCAACCAATAGCCTTCTTCAGCCAAGGCTTGCAGGAGTATGAGACAAGGTACTCTTTTGTTGAAAAGCACGTTCTTTCAGTTATAATATCTCTGAAGAAATTTAAGCACTTGTCTAATAATAAAATACGTCTAATGGTTGCTCATCCAAGCATCAAAGAATTTCTTCTGAACAAAGACATAAATAAGAAAAGCACTGGTTGGATAACCAAAGTGATGGACTATGACATAGAACTTAAGATCACAAAGCTGGTTAGAGGCAAAGGACTTTGTGAGCATCTAGCTCAGGATTTACAAGAAACTAACAAAGCTATTTTAGTGTCAAATGATGAATAAATTCCTGATGTTCACACCTCACCTTCCAATTGGTTTCGTGATCTAGTAAGCTATCTGCAGGAAGGTTATTACCCTTCTCACCTAAGTGCTTCAAAAAGAAGGTATTTCAAATTGCAATCAATTCCATTCTTACTCGTTGACGGCGTTTTGTTCAAAAAGGATATCAATGGAACGTTACTAAGGTGTGTGGAGCCAAGCCATATTCAAAGATTACTTGAATTCCATGATGGACTTGGCGGAGGGCACTTTTCTGCCAGAACTACAGCACTTAAAATCATGAGAGGGGGGTACTTTTGGCCTACTATATTTAGTGATTGCTATACATGGGTTAGGAAGTACAAAAATGTGCTATGTTTGTAGGAAAAGTTAAACTTGCAGCCCTACCCCTTCAGCCAATTACAGTGGATCAACCATTTGTCCAGTGGAGATTGGACTTCATTGGTCTCATTAACCCCCTTCCAGTTCAAGGCATAAGTGGATTCTAACAGCTACAGACTACTTCACACGTTGGACGGAAGCAATTGCATTGAAGGAAGCAAACGAAACTAGTGTCCTTGATTTCTATGAAGGTTTGATCACTAGATTTGGAGTTCCCTCAACCATTATTTCTGACAATGCAATGGCTTTTGTGGGATCTAGGATCAGCGAATGGGCTGTCCAACATGGAGTTTATCTTAGCACTTCATCGAATTATTACCCACAAGGAAATGGCCTTGCTAAATCTACAAACAAGAACCTTTTGAGGATCATACAAAGGACTATTGAAGACAATCAAAGATCATGGCATCTCAAGTTGAAGTCAGCACTATGGGCTGATAGGATCACCTACAAGAGGTCAATAGCCAACTCTCCCTACAAGCTAGTCTATGGTAAGGAAGCAAGGTTACCTATTTCTCTTGAGTTTTCAGCTTTAGAACTAATGCATCAACTCGAGTTGTTAGATAATGAGCCTATGGAGATCAGGTATGCAGAACTTATGGAGCTAGAAGAGGCAAGAAATCAAGCTATGCTAGCCATGGAAAGTCATCAGGCACAGGTAAAAAGAACATTCGACAAAGGCGCTTCCTCACGAAGCTTCAATGAAAGAGATTTGGTCCTCAAGTGGGATGAGGATCAGGCCAAACCAGGAAGGCACACAAAGTTTGATTCCCTTTGGAGTGGCCCATATACGATCTCTAGCTGCAAATCCCACAATGCCTTCCAACTTGCTAAGATGGACGACCAAAAGCTTCCAATCCCAGTCAATGGGATACATCTAAAACATTGCTATTAAAGAGCAAAATTCTATGTACATATTTAGTTATTTTTTGCTTTCCTCCAAGTGTTGTTCAAGCACAATAGTTTGCTTCAATGTTTGTTCCAATAAGTGCTTGTTTGCACATTTCCTTTTTAGTTAGTTTTATGCTTTCATGTCTTTCCCTTATTTTGAAGGAGGTTACTACAGCGATGATCAAAGCAAATTTTTAGTCAGAAATCAGGTTCACCATTTGGGGTCAAATAAGCGTCTATACATGCCCTGAGTTCTCAAGCATAGCAGGCATGCTAAGCCAGCTGAGTCGCCAGAAATGTTGACAATTCTTCCACAAGTCAGATTGTCATTTTTCATTTAAAAAGTTCACGTCTCTAGCCAAGGAAAGAAGAATACATTGTTTTTGGTAGGGGCCTTTGCTACAAAAGGATGAATTCCTTCAGACTTTTGTCCGAATGAATGGTTCATGAAACAAGGGAATAACAAATCAACAAAAC
Organism: Torreya grandis; assembly: GCA_037957365.1. NCBI lineage: Eukaryota > Viridiplantae > Streptophyta > Pinopsida > Cupressales > Taxaceae > Torreya > Torreya grandis. The sequence goes on along the minus strand of JARHVA010001498.1, from coordinate 1,474,243 downwards.
GCCTAAAAGAAGTACCCTTCGGAAGGGTCATTTGCAAGAAACCCGAAGGGCAGGATACCCTTCGGAAGGGTCATTTTCAACATTTCTGAAGGGCACATACCCTTTGGGAAGGTACAGGAACGAATTGGGGACCTCTGCAAAAAAACCCGAGTGACCATTGCAATTTTTCCGAAGGGCACAGAGGGAGAAAAACAAGCCCTTTCGGAGGGCATTTGGTCGGCGACAGGACCACAGTAACCTTTCCGAAGGGCACATTTCGAAGGGCGAAGAGCAAAGGCACAAAGGAGACCTTCGGACAGAAAGTCCGAAGGGATTCGGAAGACACAAGAAAGAAGACCGAAGAAAAACAAGTGAAGGCAAAAGTGAAGGGGTATTTTCTTCGAACTTTTTGTCCGAAGGAATTCCTTCGGACAAAACTTCCGAAGGAATTCGGAGAAACGGCCTGTGCAAAAAGCCGATGTAGAAGTCCGAAGAACAAAGGAAAAGACCAAGATGATTCTTGCGGACATTTTGTCCGCGGGAAAATGACTTAACAAAAAGGCCGACTGAGCAAACAGCAGAGGCAAAGGGAACCTTCGGGCTTTTTGTTCGAAGGAATTCCTTCGGACAAAAAGTCCGAAGAAATGCGAAGCCAATAAAGAGAAAGAAAACCCAACTAAGACAAAAGCCCGAGCAAGGGGAAAAGAGAAGGAAGGAATACTTCAGAGAATAAAGCCGAAAGAAAGAAATGCTGCAAGAAATTCAAGGCATATATTCCGAAGGAAATCCAAAGCTTCAAAAAGTTGTCATCCTCTCGGAGGAAATATAGATTAATACATCTGAATATAGAATCTTGTCAGAAATAGACACGAACAAGCAGACCAGAACAAGGTAAAATACGTGCGAGCAGGAGCTATTTTCGAACATTGGTCAAAGCTTTAGTTGACTGGCTATTGAAGCCTTTTGCTCGTCTCCGGATCAACTCACGCATCCGAGGGGCCAACTTAGCGTCAACCGAAGTTCCAAATTCGAATGTCGAGTTGACTGTTCCAAATTTAGAGTTGACTAATTGTTAAACGCCGCATCCACTAGGAGCTTTCCGTGCAAGGGAGAACGATCCCTTCGTCCAACTCAACTTATCAAACGGCCAACTCAGCATTTCAAACGTTCCAATTCGGCATCAAGCAGCTCACGTAGAGTTCTAAAATTAACATTGGCGTGGATTTTCATGCAAAAAGAGGTGGGCGGTTCATAACAAAGACAAGTTCACTTCCTCAAGCGCAAGAAGCTTCATGCAAAGACAAAAGAAAACATATTTTATTGAAAGGCCAAGTCAACCTTGAGTTAACCTAAGTGAATCCTTCTCTTCAAATTTTCTACGCCAATCTTTGGCCTCTTGTAATTTTCTATAAAATGGATTTCAGCCTTGATTAAAAATTATCCAATCTCTCTCTTGGTTAGACCAGACTTTGCCATTGGTGAGTTGTGTAACCTCTTCGACCAATAGGACTGTACTTCCAAATTTCAAGTGTTGGCATAGTGTATATTTCTTCAATAATTTGCATAAGTGGTAGATTTCTCTCCCTTCCCAAATTATGGTTCATACCTAGTTGCTAGATTATCCTTATGCAGGTCATGTTAAAGTGTTATTTATGTCTTTTATTGACGCTGTAAGTAGATGTTAGGTGGCTGCAAAGTGTCTTGTATCGGACCTCTCTCCATGTTTTCCCTTAGGTTTTGGTCATTGGATCAAACCTCTTCATGAAATATTTATGCATAAGTGGTTGATTGAAATCTAAGGTCTTTTTTTTCCCTTGTTCGTTCAGTGTTCAAGGTTCCAAGTTGAGTGGATCAAACTTTGGTGTATCACCCCCTTTTAGGTAGGATTTCCCCTTTAAGTTTCCTTCTCCCTTTTCCACGGTAGTCCGCAGCATAGAGTAAAGATCCTCATTGATACATCATATAGGAACCAGCCTTCTCTGGATGTTCTTCTCACCATTGAGGCACCCACCCTCGTGAGAAGATCCCATTGTTTCAGCCGGATAGAGGACTAGCCATTTCACGCACGTCTTCGATTCAAGCCGCAGCTCCAGGTTGACAACAAAAACTAAGGCTGACTGTCAAAATCATCCCAAAAGAGGGGGAAGCTAAAATAATACCAAAGAGTCTAAAATACATTGATGGCCAATTGTAAGTGAAATAAAAGCTGACAAATAAACCCGAAGGTGGTATTTAAGATCCACAAATGGAACTAAGATCAACTATGTGATATCAAAGAACCAAAAAGGAAGCAATGGTGCAAAAATAATGCTTAGAAAATAAAATGTAGAAAAGCAAAGAAACATGAGACAAAATTACAAGCAACATGTATGCTAATGTGTTTGTTTGTAAGATGTGAAAGGTTTTTGATTGTTTCCTCATTGTAAAAATGAGAGATCAAGAAGCCAAGAGAATAAGGATGGGCATCTTAAGATGCCCCCAAAGCATGCATAAGGGTAAGAATGGGCATTGCAAGATGTTCCAGCATGTGGGATGTAATGGGATGGGATTTAACTTCAAGATCAACAAGCCTAGTAATTATGTTAAATATTGTGTGTGTTACACTAGGAAATGTGGCATCTAGGGCAATGTTGGGATCTTTGGGAGATGATGGCAAACGATGTTGTATGGTATTAGCTACGCTGATACACTCTAGTGTAATAGAACCAAAATGAACTATATTGACCAGGTCAATATAGTTTGGTGTAACAAGACTACGATGAATTTTATCAGGGAAGTCGACATAGTTGGTTGAAACAGAGGGAAAATGATTGCTACAGTTATGATCAAGGACAAGAGAGAAAATTATTGTCTCAACACTTCCAAGGACGTGGTCGATACTATTAGAAATATCAGGGAATGCTAATAAAATAACATTGGCATTGTTTGCATGTTGGCCGGTATAGTTGGAAGAATTTGAAGGTGATAAGATAATTGTATCAACACTTTGTAATGTCTGGCCAATATCATTAGGTGATAGAAATTAAATTGTATCTGCACTATATAATTATTGGTGGTCAGTACAATTAGGTAAAAGAGGTAGAAAAATATCAGCACATTTTACATCATGTTCAATGTAGTTGGATGAAACACAAAGAACTGTATTGGCACATTTTTGGTTATGGCAGGTGCAATTGCTTGAAATAGGAAGAATTGTATCAACACATTCTATGTCATTGCTGGTGCAGTTGGATGAAATAGGAAGAACTATATCGACACATTATGTATCACAGCTAGTGCAGTTGGATGAAATAGGAAGAACTATATCAGCACATTTTGTGTCATGCCTGGTTAGTTGAATTATCAGCACAATCTATGTCATGGTCGGTGTTGTTCCTTGTGACAGAAGGCTTAATTAGAACTCTGTTAGCACTTTTGATATCATGGTTGATGCAATTGGAGAAAATAGGAGGTAGAATTCGAACTGTATCAACACATTTAGAATCATGGTCGGTGCAATTGACTATATGTGGTTGCAACTGAACGGTATCGAGTTGGATGATATAGTTGGAAAGAAGTGATTACAATAGTGATTTGGGTGGGTTGGAAGAGGTTAAAGTTGAAATTGGACCAGCAAGATAGATCTGAATATTCATGTAAGCTTAAGGATCAGAATCACCTATAATGCATTTTGGAATAGGCATTTGAAGTCGGTACTCTTCACAAGGTGAGGAGTTGACCAAAGTTAGTTTTATAGGATAAATTTGAATGTGGGCTGAAGTTTGATGAGCCATCGACCGAAAATGTTGTGAAGGTGGGATAAACAGTGGGTTTGAATTGATATAATCATCCTCATTACTGCCTGAGTCAAAGTGAGTGCTGCTAGAAATGGAAGAATCATAAGAGGGATTTTCATCCATGTAATAATCATCAATGGGAATATCTACTATCATGCTAGGGTCTTCACCTCCATCAAAATCATCATATATGGAAAAAATGTGGTATTGATTTTCAACCATGTGAGAAGTGGCAAAGGTGGGATCAGTAGGATATTCATAGAGATCCACAGAAATTGGAGGACAGTGCTGATAATCTTTGGTCCCATTATAAGTGTCATCATTGAGATATTCACCCCAATAATGAGGATCATCATAAGTTAGAGAATCAACATGGGAGTCTTCATCAATGCTAGGAGTGTCAAAAGTGATATCATTAGGATCCTCATCGGTATCATCATAAATGGGAGGACCTTATTGATAATCTTTCATCCAACTATAGATGTTATCATTGGCATCTTCAATCCGGTAATAAAGATTATTATAAGTGAGAAGATCCTCATTGGGATCTTCAGCTAGGAGAAAAGGTGTAGCATAATTGCACCACGAGGAGTTGTCTTTACTAGTGGTCATAGAAGGAAGAAAAAAGTGGTCCATACAAAAGCAGAATAGGTTGAAACTTGGTAGAAAAAACTTAAGAGGAAACGTCATGATGAAAAATCGGAAATGGAAAGATGAAAAATCCGAAACGGAAAGATGAAAGAGAAGGAATAATGTAAAAATTAATAAGATGTTATCGGCATGGCCGATGTAGTAGGAAACTGAGCTAAGAAATAAAAAATTGTATCAAGCTAGCTAATACAGTGTTATTGCAAAATTAAACTGTATCAAGCTGGCCAATATAGTTGGCAAGGACACAGAACTGTATTGGGCTAGTTGGTACAGATGTAAAATAGAAAATTGTATAATGAAAGTGAAGAAAATGTTGAGAAACAAAAAGGAAAAACATGAAAATGATCCAGCTAGAGGTGGAATAAGATTCACATCTGGTTCACCAGAATGTATGCACGGGCTAGGATGCCCTGTAACTTTCTTTTTTCTCTCGATAAACTAGGACTTGAATAAGGTCATAAAAATAGGGCCTACGTACACTTGGACGATCGGGTAGACCTAGAATAATCATAGAACTAGCAGAGGGTAATCTACACTCAAATGTCAAGAGGAAAGGGTTCCAAAGCCTAAGCTTATGACAGGTATAACTCTCACTAGGGCTCAATGTAGATAAATGATTTTAACAATGATTGTAGAGGTTGTAATAAAGGGGTGTATCAAGGATACAATAACAATAAGGATATTGCATGCAAGGAACTAATGAACAAGGGTAATCTAATCCAAGATAGCTGTTGACCATTTTTGGTCCAATAGACCAAAAAAATTGGTCCCCTTTCCCTGTTGTTCTGAACCAGTCCAAAATCTGATTCTTTGCACAAGTCTTGGAAGTTTCTACGAACTCCACAGGCATTTCCATGAACTCTGCAAGTCCATTTCTACGGACTCTGCAGGTCTAGTTTCTACGGACTCTGTAAAGAGATTTCTACGGACTCTGCAAGTCCATTTCTACGGACTCTGCAGGTATGGATTTCAACGGACTCAGCAGGCAAAAAACTACGGACTCCGCAGTAAGAGGCAAGTTCGACACTTAGACGCAAAATGGACCATTTCAAGAGCCCTTGCGGAGGGCAGGGAACACTTTCAAAAGAGGCCGCAGAGAAAAGCCGGAAAGGTAAGTTTCCTTCGAAATTTTGTTCAAGGCAAAGGAAGTACCCTTCGGAAGGGTCGTTTCTATTTTTCTCGAGGGGCACTTTGAAGTCAGTCAAAGAAGCAAAGGAAGAAATCCTTCGGACTTTTTGTCCAAAGGAATTCCTTCGGACAAAAAGTCCGAAGGAATTCAAAAGGCGCGGGAAAGACCAAGGCAAAAGCAATAGAATAATTTCTTCGGACTTTTTGTCCAAAGGAATTCCTTCAGACAAAAGGTCCGAAGAAATTTAGGAAAGCCGCGAGCCAAAAGCCCGAAAGAGAATTTCCGAAGGAAAGCAAAGTGGCCGGGAAAATTGTCAGCGGGAAAATTGGCTGCGGGAAAAAACCCGAAGGAAGCCTCAGAAGGGAAGGAACGAGCAAGATAATTCTTGTGGACCTTTTGTCCGCGGGAAAAAGTGTGCGGGAAAAGGCTCCGAAAGATTTCAAGACCAAAGGCCGCCGAAGGACCCCGAAGGGCAAGTGCCCTTGCGGGGGACTCTCGACTGCCTAACGAAGGGGCACTTCTCCATAAGCCGAAGGGTCACTTTCCCTTCGGGAAGGTTGAAAACAAGAAGTCCAAAGGAATGGGAGCGACAGAAAAGGCCAAAGCAAGAAAGCCGAAGAAAGTCCAAGGGGTGACGGGCCCGAGGACGTCAAAATCAAGCACGGCAAACTAGTTGTTGGTTTTCAAGCAATGACAGGCCCATGAGCGTCAATTTTAAGGTGGTGAAATAGCCGTTGATTTTGAAAAGAACAAGAAGAGCCCAAGGAACTCAGCGAGCCGCCAAAAGATAGCCCCGAGGGCCGAAAGAGCCAGAAAGCAACAAAACCAGGAGGAAGACAGTGCAGAAACGGACAAACAGTCCAAGTGGCAAAGGGGAGGCGAGTTATTGCCAGGTGGTCATCAAACGGTGCAAACAGTAAACAACGCACCTTGTCTTCTCCATTTTGCATTTATAATGGGACAAACCGTGTGAATATCTGGAAAGAGCAGTCTGTTTGCAGAAAAGAGGCGCGGCCCGTGCTTTCACATTAATGTTGAGCGCCAAAGTCAAGACCGGCAATTACACAGCATGGTTCTAGCAAGCCTCTTCTAGAAGGATGACATCAGCAACAATGACTTCCTCTTCTCGATGCTCTCAGTGCACATGGGCCAACTTGTCAAAGAGCGCCAAAGTCTTTTCCAAAGCGGCGCCTTTACTTCTTCTCCTCTTTCTATATATTGTAAAACTTCTCTTTTGAGAAAAATCCATTCTCTTAGCCTAAAGGCAAAGCTCTGCCCAAAAAATCTCTCGGGCTTGTAAGGCAAAACTCTGTCGGATTTTACCTTAAATCAAGACTTAGCATTTTTGCCTCCATTTGGACTTGCACTCACGCATATGTCTATGTTTTCTTTTGTGTTAAGTCATTTTCTTTGATGCTTTTCACAAATTGATTCCAGCATGTCTAGTGCATTGTGAAGTTTCTTCTTCTGCAAGTTTGCTAGAAGTGTCTACAGCAGAAATATAGGCGCATGTGAACAGGCTGCCAAAGTGTGTCTCAGAACACCTTTGATAGTTTTTCCTCCCTGTATCTCTACTGACCCCTGACTCACTGATACAGAAGAGTTTCCCACATCAGATGAAGTGTATGGGCGCTTCTTATTGGTGAAAAGTGTATGTTCGGGCTGAGTGGATCAACTTTTTCGGTGTATCACCTTTTTAAGTTTAGGTTTAGGTTTTGCTTCAGCATCTTTCTCCCTTTTCATCCCCCCCCCTTTTTTTTCATTTTTGTTAGCAGTAGGAATTCAGGACCTAAGAGATACATCAGAGGGAGCTAGCCCTATCTAGAGACTCTTCCCTCCAGCATCGCCGGTCCCACAAGCGAGAGGGGAGTTTCCATTTTGACGTGTGGAAGGCAAAAGCTCGGCCTCCTGTCATGGTGCAATCCACTACGTCAACAATAGCTATAAACACTAAACTAATAAGAGAGTGAGTGGTGCTATGGTCAACCAATGTGTAATGACCCTTACTAGTAGGATCACAAAAATCATTGATTTTGTACGTATGAAATTTCGTCAAATAGTTGGTAAGCAAACAACTATACTGCTGAAAGTAAATGTCTGATTGTAGAAATGGTTAAGCAACAAATTTATTCAATTCAAATATGCAAAATAGTGCCCAATCTATATTCATTTCATGAGATGTAACTGATTACAATAGATTACAACTTTCAGACTTTACAAAGCATTTGGCACTTTTGGATCTACCACAACTTATGCAATGCAAGATAGTTCCACTACTCAAAACATTCGATGTCTTATATAACTGGGTACAAATGACTGTAATTATTAACCCTATGAGATATAACTGGTTACAATCTTGCCAACATCATGCACAGCAGAGCACTCTTCATGAGGAGCGATTTACAATGCTGCTGTAGAAATAGTGATACAATAAGATGCAAAACTGATTCTAAAATGCAAATGTTTGCAATAGAAAAACCTGGATCGATGGCTGGAAGTAGCTAACCCAACAATGCCAAAGACCAATCGATTGCTCCCAAAATCATCATATTTTGTCCTCAAAATGCAGCGCCTCTTCTCCTTATTGATCTGCGATTCTTCTTGAAGCCAAGCGAAATCGAACCTGGACTGCGAATGCTGATGTCCGAATTGTTGAAGTCAATGATGAAACTGGAACAATCTGAGAATGCCAAACCCTGTCCGTACCTTGCTACAGGTACAGTCCGTACCTGTACGGTACTGTATAAAATATATATAAATTTTTATCTCCACTCAACACTGCCGAAAATGGTAAATTCAGAGACGCCAGGGCTCTAGGGATGCAATGAAATTGGTGGCATGGATTTTGGCCTATATATACACACAGAAACTGAGAAGTGCCTTCAAAGATCTTGTCCATATGCGCCTGGTAATAGGCTGGCGCGTTCATCAGGCCGAAAGGCATGACAGTCCATTGGTAGTGGCCGAAAGGGCAACTAAATGCTGTCTTGGCTCTGTCTTCTTCCTTGACTCGTATCTGATAAAAGCCAGATTTACAGTCAAACTGCGAAAAATATCGACAGGCTGCAACTTTCTCTAGCAAGTAGCTTTTATCGGGAATTGGATATGGGAATGGTTCAGTAATTGCATTTAATAGTCTATAGTTAATAACCATTCTTTTCTTTCCTCTCTTTTGTTCTGAATGCTTATTGACCATGAATGCATAGCAGCAAAAAGAAGAGGTTGATTTTTCAATGAAACCATTCTTTTCTAGATCTTTGATCTGATCTTCCATATCAATATAGTCCTGGGCTGGAATAGGAATTCTCTTACCAATCTTCATATGCTTGCCTGGAATGAGTTTGATTTCCATCTCAGGCATTGTTTTGGACCAAAACTGTTGTGGATTATCCGAACAGATAGAGGACTTGATCCTTTCTCCAATGGCAAGGATTTCAGCAGGGATAGGTTCAGGACTCTGAGTCATGGTACTTGGAAATTGCTCTGTAGCATATATGAGCCTAGGTATTCTTAACCTTTCATTTTCTATGGTGAACATTATGCTTTTGGCAGTTGCACCATAGGGAGTGTATCTATCAATGAATGATCCTCCTAGGAGGATATCTATCGGCATCTTCTCAAGGGCGAAGAAATCACAGTGGAAGATTTTATTCTGGATTCTAGGGGGTTGCTGGTGTTTGTATTTATTACAGGTGAAACTGTTCCCCTGGATATCTATGCTCTTATAAGCTAATCTCTCATCTAGTGTCTCCCAATCACTAATGAGTTGAGGTTTTGCAAATGATAAAGAAGCTCCAGTATCCTCCTGTGCATTATCCGAGCCAATTTAAGCCAAGCGACTCCTGGACAAAGAACAAATTCACTTGCAGAGAGCCGCCAAAAGAAGTCAGAGAACCCATCTGGGAACAAATCATGCCAGCAGAAGAGCCTGTATTAGCAGCAGATCCCAGTTGGAAAGATGGATACGAAGAAGAAGATGAAGTCGGCAGTATTTTCTACAACGACCAAGATTACTGTCCTGGTGAATGCAGTAATCAAGAAGAAGCAGAACCAGAGTTACCAGAAGACATCTATATAGAATCTATCATTGTACAAGATCCAGGAAGGCAAAAACTGGTATGTACAAGTATCCCTTCACTGGCGGCGCTGCTTCTGATGGCGTCGTGGTTGGACATATGGGCGACAGCCAAAAGGGGTTGTTTCAGGAAAAATAGGAGCAATGGAAGCGGCTTGATGCTTGCTTAATTTCTGCATAGATTTAGTCTCTGAGACTAACACATGATATTTTGCTGTGTAAAGTCTATAACATCAGACAGAGCAAGGTCTGAAATGTCAAGACCTTTGAGATCAATATATGATAAAACTCGATCTATCAAATTATAAGGCATGGCATGCAGAAATTTGAGCTTTACTTCAGTAGAGCCAGAACATTGACTTTCATAAGCAAGCTTTCTAAATTGCTTTGCAAAAGCCTCGAATTGCTTAAGATCACAGAGCTCCATTTTCATCAACCATTTTTTAGATTCCAACTGCCGATTGCCGACAGGAGGAGCAAACTCATCTATGAGTAATCTATACAAAGCATTTAGAGAATCAGTTTGATTATGTACACGTGCGTATTGTTGCGCTTCAGGGATACTATCCCACCAATGATTAGTAATTCCCCAAAGATACTTTACAGCAAAACAGGTTGTTCCAACCTGGTCAAGATGGGCTTGTACAGCAAGTACTCTCATAGTATTGCACCAACTGGCAATTTCATTCAATGGATTTAACAGATCATCAATATTGAGATACCAGGGTTGCAAATGGATATGCGTGCGCTGCATCAGGGAATGACTGGGTGATTTTTTCACTATTTTAAAAGAAGGGCCAAAGGATACTGAACAAAGAGGTCTTGAAGAGGACTCGGCCTTTTGGTCTTCTTTGGATAGCCAGCTAAGGCTATCATCTAAGCAGTCAAGTTTAGAGTCTATAGAATCTAATTTTTTCTGGATGTTAGTCATGGTGTCTTTAATAGACAGCACATCTCTACATAAATCATCAAAATTTTCAGAGAAATGGGAGTTAAACCTAGATACATAATTTCTCTGTTTGAATTCATTAGAAGGATTATCATAAGCGGCTGAAAAATATTGCAAGGTTCCAGCAGCTTGCTTGTAGACACCCTTTGGTGGTGGCCATCTTCCACCTCTATAGAAAGTGACTTCATTTTCTACCAAAAATTCAAGACTGTCTTCTCTAGGAAGACTCATTAGTGTATGCGGTAGATCTGTGCCAAGATTTACTTCATCTTCTATAAGAATATGACCTGTTTTCATGGATCTTCTGGAAGAAGCTGTAGATGGTCTGGTAGGAGAATGTTGAGAATGTTGCATGGATAAAGACCTAGGTAAAATATTTACAGATCTGCCATCACTTTGATGAACAGTGGCCTGCCCTTTCATTTTAGGCGAAACATGTTTGAGCCAATCTAATTTCCATTCTGATGGAACTTCAACAGACTCTATATGTCCCTTTTGAAGTTGGACTGTCCCACTGAGTCTTCGGGCTAAAGGCAGATTATCTAGGATTTTGGGGTGATTGGTATTGGTCATACTATATAACACGGAAATGTTTACAGTTGCATACTGGAATTCTCCAAACATTTCTAGACCATACAAGGATGTGAACAAACCCCAACAATCTAGTGATCCATGCTTAACTTCTTTACAGCCTTTGTCGCGGACTGCGACTGACAGATTAGGACAAAATTCAAAGCATATTATATTATCATCATTTAATCGGCCAAGACTAGACAACTGGCATGAATGCTTAAAACTAACTTGGCGACGATCGCAGAGAGCTAGATATAGCACTGGTTTAATATTAGCTGGGATCAAAGGTTTAATATAGATCCTAATCAAACCAAAATGGACAAACTTTACATCCTTATGAGATCGGATATACAGAATTTCTGGTTCAGGTAGCAAAGGAAGTAGATTTGTCTGAAAAGTCCTTTTAGGCTGATAACTGAGAGTGAGCTCAACAGACTTAATTCTGGGTTTGACAAAAGACAAATAAGTACTAGTATATAGAAACTTAGATTTGACTAATTCAGATTGCTTATACACATTAGAAGCCTTTAAAGCCGGAGGCTTAAACAGACTAGATTCCTTTTCAAGATCAGATTCAGTGACTTCAATGTCCATACAGTCAGATAACTGTTCAGGGACGAAAGGAGGCATTTCGTACATTCCTTCAAGCTCAGATTCATTAATGATTTCTACGGTAGATGTGGAAGGTATTTTTCCAAATTCCATTGTGGGGAGATGGGATTCTGGTATGCGAGCAATTTCTGGTAAGGGAAAGGAGGTTGCAGAGATAAAATGGCCTATGACAATAAGGATAAACGGCCTATGACTCGATGCAATGACTTCCCAAAGAAATTTGACAAAGCAAAGAATTTCCCAAAGTCTATTCCACGGAAGAGGAAAAGAATCACAACTTACAATAGAATTGCTGTGGCTCTGATACCAATCTTTTTATCGCGTCAGTAGACGGGCTCCTTAGCGGAAATATCTTGATCTTTAAAGAAACCTGCGATAGGAGGCAGGGGCCGAATGGCTACGGCTTCACTATTTCACTCAAAATAAACTTTACAAAGCTATTACAATTTTCCTTAGTTCAATTTCTGATTCACAGGATCCTTCAAAAAAGGGCAAGTGAAGAGCATACTCTTGAATAAGGCTACTACATTTTCTCAATGAAAATTTTTCGATATCTAACTAATGCAAATAGACTTATTTATAGCATTAGAGAGGTCCTGCCTGCTCGCTGGCAAGGCGGTGTCTGTCTCGTCATGCTTTACAGCTAATGGCTACAGTGAGATGCTATTGGACCCACATGTTGCTCATCTCTCCAAATTCTATCAGATGGCTTCTGAAGATTTTGTCCATATGCGCCTGGTAATAGGCTGGCGCGTTCATCAGGGCGAAAGGCATGACAGTCCATTGGTAGTGGCCGAAAGGGCAACTAAATGCTGTCTTGGCTCTGTCTTCTTCCTTGACTCGTATCTGATAAAAGCCAGATTTACAGTCGAACTGCGAAAAATATCGACAGGCTGCAACTTTCTCTAGCAAGTAGCTTTTATCGGGAATTGGATATGGGAATGGTTCAGTAATTGCATTTAATGGTCTATAGTTAATAACCATTCTTTTCTTTCCTCTCTTTTGTTCTGAATGCTTATTGACCATGAATGCATAGCAGCAAAAAGAAGAGGTTGATTTTTCAATGAAACCATTCTTTTCTAGATCTTTGATCTGATCTTCCATATCAATATAGTCCTGGGCTGGAATAGAAATTCTCTTACCAATCTTCATATGCTTGCCTGGAATGAGTTTGATTTCCATCTCAGGCATTGTTTTGGACCAAAACTGTTGCGGATTATCCGAACAGATAGAGGACTTGATCCTTTCTCCAATGGCAAGGATTTCAGCAGGGATAGGTTCAGGACTCTGAGTCATGGTACTTGGAAATTGCTCTGTAGCATATATGAGCCTAGGTATTCTTAACCTTTCATTTTCTATTGTGAACATTATGCTTTTGGCTGTCGCCCATATGTCCAACCACGACGCCATCAGAAGCAGCGCCGCCGCCATCTGTCTTATAAGCGCCGCTCTTTTCCTAAAAAACATTCTTATGCACCTCCTCACCGTTTTCTGCGAAAACGTTCCACTGCTCGTCCTCCCTCGCATAAACCCATCTGTTATATTTGCCGCAAGCCCGGCCATATTGTTCCTAACTGCTCTTGTAAAAATCTCGCAGTTAAAGCCGTCTTCTCTTCCAACGCAGCAGCGTGGTGGGATCTTATTGATGCAGATGAATCTTTTTATCGCGTCAGTAGACGAGCTCCTTAGCGGAAATATCTTGATCTTTAAAGAAACCTGCGATAGGAGGCAGGGGCCGAATGGCTACGGCTTCACTATTTCACTCAAAATAAACTTTACAAAGCTATTACAATTTTCTTTAGTTCAATTTCTGATTCACAGGATCTTTCAAAAAAAGGGCAAGTGAAGAGCATACTCTTGAATAAGGCTACTACATTTTCTCAATGAAAATTTTTCGATATCTAACTAATGCAAATAGACTTATTTATAGCATTAGAGAGGTCCTGCCTGCTCGCTGGCAAGGCGGTGTCTGTCTCGTCATGCTTTACAGCTAATGGCTACAGTGAGATGCTATTGGACCCACCACTTGATTGATGAGTCGGTGATGATGATGATGAGGCCATGGGCTGTGGGCCCAACATGTCTTCCGCTTCATTGAATAAGTCATCTTCAGTTATTGGCTGGAAAAGACACCTTATTTGAAATGTGCTTTGGAGATACCAATGTCTACATCGGTTGGTATCACAGGGCAGGTGGCGCGGAGTACAATGATAGTGGGATTCCCACTCAAGCTGTCTGCAAATAATAGTATGTACTACCGTGTCTTGACTGTGGTTTTGCTCCTCATGAATACGATGGGGACCAAATCGGGCTATCCATCTGTAAAGATGCTCATTATGTGCAGATCTAATTTGGATGCGCCATGTCCATAGTGGTCTTTTCAATAAATCAGTGAATCGTTCATACAAGTATTCACTGTTCAGCCTATCTATACTGATGACTCCAGTATTATTTCGACGGTTACCCTGTATTCTCACTGCTGCAGACATCTGAAGATCTTGTGCTGCTGCATACGAAATCCTGGTATACCGGGGGTGCATACCTTCTCTTAAAATTTGTTCTTGAATCAAGGGATTTAAAGAATCAAAGGCTTGATTCAGAATCCGAGTTAAATTGAAACCTGGAGCAGGTTGATGCATAAGAGTAGCCGGAGGATTTCTACTAAGCCAATCTGCTATTACATTATTTTTACCTTCTATATGCTGTACTGAAAACTTAAATTGGTGGAAAAACGCTTGCCACCTGACATACTTTCCTCGACCATCCTTCCTACCATGATCCTTTTCTCGGAAGGTTAAAAATCGGGTGCAGTCAGTTACAACAATAAAGTGTGGCAGATGTAACAATTTGAGCATGAATTTTTTCAAACATTTCTTTACGGCGTAGATTTCCTTGTCAGAAGAAATCCATTTCAGTACATCTATACTAAACACACCGCTAGCAAATTCACAAACAAACTCAACATTATTTACAACACAAACAAGTACTCCTCCCCATGAGAGGTCAGAAGCATCGGTGTATACTTTCATCTCATTGGATTTTGGGATATGCAAGGCTGGTAGGGCAGCAACTTTAGCTTTGATTTTCTGTACTGCCTCTGTATGTTGTTTTTCCCAGCGAAAAGTCTTTCTTTTCTGGAGAAGTTCCTGCAACAAGAATCTGTCTTCGCCAGCATTGGGATAAAAACTGTTAAGATAATTTAGTAATCCCAAAAAAGCTTGTAATTGAGATTTATCTAAATGTTCAGGGAAACCGATGACCTTTTCCTTCATGTGAGGCTGAATCTGCAGTTTTGAATCTCGAATTATCATGCCGAGAAACTTACACTCAGTCGTACACAACTGAATCTTTGTTTCTGATAACACGATGCCTGCTTCAGAAGCCATCTGATAGAATTTGGAGAGATGAGCAACATTTTCATAAAAAGAATTGCTAAAAATCAATATATCATCTATATATACACACAGAAACTGAGAAGTGCCTTCAAAGATTTTGTCCATATGCGCCTGGTAATAGGCTGGCGCGTTCATCAGGACGAAAGGCATGACAGTCCATTGGTAGTGGCCGAAAGGGCAACTAAATGCTGTCTTGGCTCTGTCTTCTTCCTTGACTCGTATCTGATAAAAGCCAGATTTACAGTCGAACTGCGAAAAATATCGACAGGCTGCAACTTTCTCTAGCAAGTAGCTTTTATCGGGAATTGGATATGGGAATGGTTCAGTAATTGCATTTAATGGTCTATAGTTAATAATCATTCTTTTCTTTCCTCTCTTTTGTTCTGAATGCTTATTGACCATGAATGCATAGCAGCAAAAAGAAGAGGTTGATTTTTCAATGAAACCATTCTTTTCTAGATCTTTGATCTGATCTTCCATATCAATATAGTCCTGGGCTGGAATAGGAATTCTCTTACCAATCTTCATATGCTTGCCTGGAATGAGTTTGATTTCCATCTCAGGCATTGTTTTGGACCAAAACTGTTGCGGATTATCCGAACAGATAGAGGACTTGATCCTTTCTCCAATGGCAAGGATTTCAGCAGGGATAGGTTCAGGACTCTAAGTCATGGTACTTGGAAATTGCTCTATAGCATATATGAGCCTAGGTATTCTTAACCTTTCATTTTCTATGGTGAACATTATGCTTTTGGCAGTTGCACCATAGGGAGTGTATCTATCAATGAATGATCCTCCTAGGAGGATATCTATCGGCATCTTATCAATGGTAGATTTGCTCAGTTCTTTACTTTAGAAATCAATGGTAGATATGTTGATGCTCAAGTAGATACTGGAGCTTCTTTATCATTTGCAAAACCTCAACTCATTAGTGATTGGGAGACACTAGATGAGAGATTAGCTTATAAGAGCATAGATATCCAGGGGAACAGTTTCACCTGTAATAAATACAAACACCAGCAACCCCTGAGAATCCAGAATTATCTAGGATTTTGGGGTGATTGGTATTGGTCATACTATATAACACGGAAATGTTTACAGTTGCATACTGGAATTCTCCAAACATTTCTAGACCATACAAGGATGTGAACAAACCCCAACAATCTAGTGATCCATGCTTAACTTCTTTACAGCCTTTAGCCCGAAGACTCAGTGGGACAGTCCAACTTCAAAAGGGACATATAGAGTCTGTTGAAGTTCCATCAGAATGGAAATTAGATTGGCTCAAACATGTTTCGCCTAAAATGAAAGGGCAGGCCACTGTTCATCAAAGTGATGGCAGATCTGTAAATATTTTACCTAGGTCTTTATCCATGCAACATTCTCAACATTCTCCTACCAGACCATCTACAGCTTCTTCCAGAAGATCCATGAAAACAGGTCATTCTTATAGAAGATGAAGAAGTAAATCTTGGCACAGATCTACCGCATACACTAATGAGTCTTCCTAGAGAAGACAGTCTTGAATTTTTGGTAGAAAATGAAGTCACTTTCTATAGAGGTGGAAGATGGCCACCACCAAAGGGTGTCTACAAGCAAGCTGCTGGAACCTTGCAATATTTTTCAGCCGCTTATGATAATCCTTCTAATGAATTCAAACAGAGAAATTATGTATCTAGGTTTAACTCCCATTTCTCTGAAAATTTTGATGATTTATGTAGAGATGTGCTGTCTATTAAAGACACCATGACTAACATCCAGAAAAAATTAGATTCTATAGACTCTAAACTTGACTGCTTAGATGATAGCCTTAGCTGGCTATCCAAAGAAGACCAAAAGGCCGAGTCCTCTTCAAAACCTCTTTGTTCAGTATCCTTTGGCCCTTCTTTTAAAACAGTGAAAAAATCACCCAGTCATTCCCTGATGCAGCGCACGCATATCCATTTGCAACCCTGGTATCTCAATATTGATGATCTGTTAAATCCATTGAATGAAATTGCCAGTTGGTGTAATACTATGAGAGTACTTGCTGTACAAGCCCATCTTGACCACGTTGGAACAACCTGCTTTGCTGTAAAGTATCTTTGGGGAATTACTAATCATTGGTGGGATAGTATCCCTGAAGCGCAACAATACGTGCGTGTACATAATCAAACTGATTCTCTAAATGTTTTGTATAGATTACTCATAGATGAGTTTGCTCCTCCTGTCGGCAATCGGCAGTTGGAATCTAAAAAATGGTTGATGAAAATGGAGCTCTGTGATCTTAAGCAATTCGAGGCTTTTGCAAAGCAATTTAGAAAGCTTGCTTATGAAAGTCAATGTTCTGGCTCTATTGAAGTAAAGCTCAAATTTCTGCATGCCATGCCTTATAATTTGATAGATCGAGTTTTATCATATATTGATCTCAAAGGTCTTGACATTTCAGACCTTGCTCTGTCTGATTTTATAGACTTTACACAGCAAAATATCATGATGTTAGTCTCAGAGACTAAATCTATGCAGAAATTAAGCAAGCATCAAGCCGCTTCCATTGCTCCTATTTTTCCTGAAACAGCCCCTTTTGGCTGTCGCCCATATGTCCAACAGAAGCAGCGCCGCCGCCATCTGTCTTATAAGCGCCGTTCTTTTCCTAAAAAACATTCTTATGCACCTCCTCACCGTTTTCTTCGAAAACGTTCCACTGCTCGTCCTCCCTCGCATAAACCCATCTGTTATATTTGCCGCAAGCCCGGCCATATTGCTCCTAACTGCTCTTGTAAAAATCCCGCAGTTAAAGCCGTCTTCTCTTCCAACGCAGCAGCGTGGTGGGATCTTATTGATGCAGATGAAGATCTTTATCTACAAGAAGACATTTTTGAACCTGTCCTTGAAGATCTTCCAGATGAAGCATCTGATGAAGAAGATGCAGCTGAGCTGGAATCTCTCACTGATGATTTAGAACAACCCATGACAAATATGCAACGAGGATCACGCCCTTACAGACCCCGCAGCGCCAGTCATTCTTATGAAGCATACGGACCCTGGTCTAGAGCTCATCATGAAGTTCCAGAAAGACCAGAAAGACCAAGAGGCA
Organism: Torreya grandis; assembly: GCA_037957365.1. NCBI lineage: Eukaryota > Viridiplantae > Streptophyta > Pinopsida > Cupressales > Taxaceae > Torreya > Torreya grandis. Next base: position 1,456,028 of record JARHVA010001498.1, on the reverse strand, counting down.
GAGGAATTTCAAGAGGAGAATCATCTAGAGGGAGACACCCCTCTCACCCAAGGCAACCACCAACAATGCACAGACCCCAGTATCCTCCTGTGCATTATCCGAGCCAATTTAAGCCAAGCGACTCCTGGACAAAGAACAAATTCACTTGCAGAGAGCCGCCAAAAGAAGTCAGAGAACCCATCTGGGAACAAATCATGCCAGCAGAAGAGCCTGTATTAGCAGCAGATCCCAGTTGGAAAGATGGATACGAAGAAGAAGATGAAGTCGGCAGTATTTTCTACTCCGACCAAGATTACTGTCCTGGTGAATGCAGTAATCAAGAAGAAGAAGCAAAACCAGAGTTACCAGAAGACATCTATACAGAATCTATCATTGTACAAGATCCAGGAAGGCAAAAACTGGTATGTACAAGTATCCCTTCACTGGAATTGCCTCAACCTGCCTATCTCAACCATCTTATCAATGGTAGATTTGCGCAGTTCTTTACTTTAGAAATCAATGGTAGATATGTTGATGCTCAAGTAGATACTGGAGCTTCTTTATCATTTGCAAAACCTCAACTCATTAGTGATTGGGAGACACTAGATGAGAGATTAGCTTATAAGAGCATAGATATCCAGGGGAACAGTTTCACCTGTAATAAATACAAACACCAGCAACCCCTGAGAATCCAGAATAAAATCTTCCACTGTGATTTCTTCGCCCTTGAGAAGATGCCGATAGATATCCTCCTAAGAGGATCATTCATTGATAGATACACTCCCTATGGTGCAACTGCCAAAAGCATAATGTTCACCATAGAAAATGAAAGGTTAAGAATACCTAGGCTCATATATGCTACAGAGCAATTTCCAAGTACCATGACTCAGAGTCCTGAACCTATCCCTGCTGAAATCCTTGCCATTGGAGAAAGGATCAAGTCCTCTATCTGTTCGGATAATCCGCAACAGTTTTGGTCCAAAACAATGCCTGAGATGGAAATCAAACTCATTCCAGGCAAGCATATGAAGATTGGTAAGAGAATTCCTATTCCAGCCCAGGACTATATTGATATGGAAGATCAGATCAAAGATCTAGAAAAGAATGGTTTCATTGAAAAATCAACCTCTTCTTTTTGCTGCTATGCATTCATGGTCAATAAGCATTCAGAACAAAAGAGAGGAAAGAAAAGAATGGTTATTAACTATAGACCATTAAATGCAATTACTGAACCATTCCCATATCCAATTCCCGATAAAAGCTACTTGCTAGAAAAAGTTGCAGAGATAAAATGGCCTATGACAATAAGGATAAACGGCCTATGACTCGATGCAATGACTTCCCAAAGAAATTTGACAAAGCAAAGAATTTCCCAAAGTCTATTCCATGGAAGAGGAAAAGAATCACAACTTACAATAGAATTGCTCTGGCTCTGATACCAATCTTTTTATCGCGTCAATAGACGGGCTCCTTAGCGGAAATATCTTGATCTTTAAAGAAACCTGCGATAGGAGGCAGGGGCGGAATGGCTACGGCTTCACTATTTCACTCAAAATAAACTTTACAAAGCTATTACAATTTTCCTTAGTTCAATTTCTGATTCACAGGATCCTTCAAAAAAGGGCAAGTGAAGAGCATACTCTTGAATAAGGCTACTACATTTTCTCAATGAAAATTTTTCGATATCTAACTAATGCAAATAGACTTATTTATAGCATTAGAGAGGTCCTGCCTGCTCGCTGGCAAGGCGGTGTCTGTCTCGTCATGCTTTACAGCTAATGGCTACAGTGAGATGCTATTGGACCCACCACTTGATTGATGAGTCGGTGATGATGATGATGAGGCCATGGACTGTGGGCCCAACATGTCTTCCACTTCATTGAATAAGTCATCTTCAGTTATTGGCTGGAAAAGACACCTTATTTGAAATGTGCTTTGGAGATACCAATGTCTACATCGGTTGGTATCACAGGGCAGGTGGCGCGGAGTACAATGATAGTGGGATTCCCACTCAAGCTGTCTGCGAATAATAGTATGTACTACCGTGTCTTGACTGTGGTTTTGCTCCTCATGAATACGTTGGGGACCAAATCGGGCTATCCATCTGTAAAGATGCTCATTATGTGCAGATCTAATTTGGATGCGCCATGTCCATAGTGGTCTTTTCAATAAATCAGTGAATCGTTCATACAAGTATCTATACTGATGACTCCAGTATTATTTCGACGGTTACCCTGTATTCTCACTGCTGCAGACATCTGAAGATCTTGTGCTGCTGCATACGAAATCCTGGTATACCGGGGGTGCATACCTTCTCTTAAAATTTGTTCTTGAATCAAGGGATTTAAAGAATCAAAGGCTTGATTCAGAATCCGAGTTAAATTGAAACCTGGAGCAGGTTGATGCATAAGAGTAGCCGGAGGATTTCTACTAAGCCAATCTGCTATTACATTATTTTTACGTTCTATATGCTGTACTGAAAACTTAAATTGGTGGAAAAACGCTTGCCACCTGACATACTTTCCTCGACCATCCTTCCTACCATGATCCTTTTCTCGGAAGGTTAAAAATCGGGTGCAGTCAGTTACAACAATAAAGTGTGGCAGATGTAACAATTTGAGCATGAATTTTTCCAAACATTTCTTTACGGCGTAGATTTCCTTGTCAGAAGAAATCCATTTCAGTACATCTATACTAAACACACCGCTAGCAAATTCACAAACAAACTCAACATTATTTACAACACAAACAAGTACTCCTCCCCATGAGAGGTCAGAAGCATCGGTGTATACTTTCATCTCATTGGATTTTGGGATATGCAAGGCTGGTAGGGCAGCAACTTTAGCTTTGATTTTTTGTACTGCCTCTGTATGTTGTTTTTCCCAGCGAAAAGTCTTTCTTTTCTGGAGAAGTTCCTGCAACAAGAATCTGTCTTCGCCAGCATTGAGATAAAAACTGTTAAGATAATTTAGTAATCCCAAAAAAGCTTGTAATTGAGATTTATCTAAATGTTCAGGGAAATCGATGACCTTTTCCTTCATGTGAGGCTGAATCTGCAGTTTTGAATCTCGAATTATCATGCCGAGAAACTTACACTCAGTCGTACACAACTGAATCTTTGTTTCTGATAACACGATGCCTGCTTCAGAAGCCATCTGATAGAATTTGGAGAGATGAGCAACATGTTCATCAAAAGAATTGCTAAAAATCAATATATCATCTATATATACACACAGAAACTGAGAAGTGCCCTTCAAAGATTTTGTCCATATGCGCCTGGTAATAGGCTGGCGCGTTCATCAGGCTGAAAGGCATGACAGTCCATTGGTAGTTGCCGAAAGGGCAACTAAATGCTGTCTTGGCTCTGTCTTCTTCCTTGACTCGTATCTGATAAAAGCCAGATTTACAGTCGAACTGCGAAAAATATCGACAGGCTGCAACTTTCTCTAGCAAGTAGCTTTTATCGGGAATTGGATATGGGAATGGTTCAGTAATTGCATTTAATAGTCTATAGTTAATAATCATTCTTTTCTTTCCTCTCTTTTGTTCTGAATGCTTATTGACCATGAATGCATAGCAGCAAAAAGAAGAGGTTGATTTTTCAATGAAACCATTCTTTTCTAGATCTTTGATCTGATCTTCCATATCAATATAGTGCTGGGCTGGAATAGGAATTCTCTTACCAATCTTCATATGCTTGCCTGGAATGAGTTTGATTTTCATCTCAGGCATTGTTTTGGACCAAAACTGTTGCGGATTATCCGAACAGATAGAGGACTTGATCCTTTCTCCAATGGCAAGGATTTCAGCAGGGATAGGTTCAGGACTCTGAGTCATGGTACTTGGAAATTGCTCTGTAGCATATATGAGCCTAGGTATTCTTAACCTTTCATTTTCTATGGTGAACATTATGCTTTTGGCAGTTGCACCATAGGGAGTGTATCTATCAATGAATGATCCTCCTAGGAGGATATCTATCGGCATCTTATCAATGGTAGATTTGCTCAGTTCTTTACTTTAGAAATCAATGGTAGATATGTTGATGCTCAAGTAGATACTGGAGCTTCTTTATCATTTGCAAAACCTCAACTCATAAGTGATTGGGAGACACTAGATGAGAGATTAGCTTATAAGAGCATAGATATCCAGGGGAACAGTTTCACCTGTAATAAATACAAACACCAGCAACCCCTGAGAATCCAGAATTATCTAGGATTTTGGGGTGATTGGTATTGGTCATACTATATAACACGGAAATGTTTACAGTTGCATACTGGAATTCTCCAAACATTTCTAGACCATACAAGGATGTGAACAAACCCCAACAATCTAGTGATCCATGCTTAACTTCTTTACAGCCTTTAGCCCGAAGACTCAGTGGGACAGTCCAACTTCAAAAGGGACATATAGAGTCTGTTGAAGTTCCATCAGAATGGAAATTAGATTGGCTCAAACATGTTTTGCCTAAAATGAAAGGGCAGGCCACTGTTCATCAAAGTGATGGCAGATCTGTAAATATTTTACCTAGGTCTTTATCCATGGAACATTCTCAACATTCTCCTACCAGACCATCTACAGCTTCTTCAAGAAGATCCATGAAAACAGGTCATATTCTTATAGAAGATGAAGAAGTAAATCTTGGCACAGATCTACCGCATACACTAATGAGTCTTCCTAGAGAAGACAGTCTTGAATTTTTGGTAGAAAATGAAGTCACTTTCTATAGAGGTGGAAGATGGCCACCACCAAAGGGTGTCTACAAGCAAGCTGCTGGAACCTTGCAATATTTTTCAGCCGCTTATGATAATCCTTCTAATGAATTCAAACAGAGAAATTATGTATCTAGGTTTAACTCCCATTTCTCTGAAAATTTTGATGATTTATGTAGAGATGTGCTGTCTATTAAAGACACCATGACTAACATCCAGAAAAAATTAGATTCTATAGACTCTAAACTTGACTGCTTAGATGATAGCCTTAGCTGGCTATCCAAAGAAGACCAAAAGGCCGAGTCCTCTTCAAGACCTCTTTGTTCAGTATCCTTTGGCCCTTCTTTTAAAACAGTGAAAAAATCACCCAGTCATTCCCTGATGCAGCGCACGCATATCCATTTGCAACCCTGGTATCTCAATATTGATGATCTGTTAAATCCATTGAATGAAATTGCCAGTTGGTGTAATACTATGAGAGTACTTGCTGTACAAGCCCATCTTGACCACGTTGGAACAACCTGCTTTGCTGTAAAGTATCTTTGGGGAATTACTAATCATTGGTGGGATAGTATCCCTGAAGCGCAACAATACGCGCGTGTACATAATCAAACTGATTCTCTAAATGCTTTGTATAGATTACTCATAGATGAGTTTGCTCCTCTCGGCAATCGGCAGTTGGAATCTAAAAAATGGTTGATGAAAATGGAGCTCTGTGATCTTAAGCAATTCGAGGCTTTTGCAAAGCAATTTAGAAAGCTTGCTTATGAAAGTCAATGTTCTGGCTCTACTGAAGTAAAGCTCAAATTTCTGCATGCCATGCCTTATAATTTGATAGATCGAGTTTTATCATATATTGATCTCAAAGGTCTTGACATTTCAGACCTTGCTCTGTCTGATGTTATAGACTTTACACAGCAAAATATCATGATGTTAGTCTCAGAGACTAAATCTATGCAGAAATTAAGCAAGCATCAAGCCGCTTCCATTGCTCCTATTTTTCCTGAAACAGCCCCTTTTGGCTGTCGCCCATATGTCCAACCACGACGCCATCAGAAGCAGCGCCGCCGCCATCTGTCTTATAAGCGCCGCTCTTTTCCTAAAAAACATTCTTATGCACCTCCTCACCGTTTTCTGCGAAAACGTTCCACTGCTCGTCCTCCCTCGCATAAACCCATCTGTTATATTTGCCGCAAGCCCGGCCATATTGCTCCTAACTGCTCTTGTAAAAATCCCGCAGTTAAAGCCGTCTTCTCTTCCAACGCAGCAGCGTGGTGGGATCTTATTGATGCAGATGATCTTTATCTACAAGAAGACATTTTTGAACCTGTCCTTGAAGATCTTCCAGATGAAGCATCTGATGAAGAAGATGCAGCTGAGCTGGAATCTCTCGCTGATGATTTAGAACAACCCATGACAAATATGCAACGAGGATCACGCCCTTACAGGCCCCGCAGCGCCAGTCATTCTTATGAAGCATACGGACCCTGGTCTAGAGCTCATCATAAAGTTCCAGAAAGACCAGAAAGACCAAGAGGCAGAGGAATTTCAAGAGGAGAATCATCTAGAGGGAGACACCCCTCTCACCCAAGGCAACCACCAACAATGCACAGACCCCAGTATCCTCCTGTGCATTATCCGAGCCAATTTAAGCCAAGCGACTCCTGGACAAAGAACAAATTCACTTGCAGAGAGCCGCCAAAAGAAGTCAGAGAACCCATCTGGGAACAAATCATGCCAGCAGAAGAACCTGTATTAGCAGCAGATCCCAGTTGGAAAGATGGATACGAAGAAGAAAATGAAGTCGGCAGTATTTTCTACTCCGACCAAGATTACTGTCCTGGTGAATGCAGTAATCAAGAAGAAGAAGCAGAACCAGAGTTACCAGAAGACATCTATACAGAATCTATCATTGTACAAGATCCAGGAAGGCAAAAACTGGTATGTACAAGTATCCCTTCACTGGAATTGCCTCAACCTGCCTATCTCAACCATCTTATCAATGGTAGATTTGCGCAGTTCTTTACTTTAGAAATCAATGGTAGATATGTTGATGCTCAAGTAGATACTGGAGCTTCTTTATCATTTGCAAAACCTCAACTCATTAGTGATTGGGAGACACTAGATGAGAGATTAGCTTATAAGAGCATAGATATCCAGGGGAACAGTTTCACCTGTAATAAATACAAACACCAGCAACCCCTGAGAATCCAGAATAAAATCTTCCACTGTGATTTCTTCGCCCTTGAGAAGATGCCGATAGATATCCTCCTAGGAGGATCATTCATTGATAGATACACTCCCTATGGTGCAACTGCCAAAAGCATAATGTTCACCATAGAAAATGAAAGGTTAAGAATACCTAGGCTCATATATGCTACAGAGCAATTTCCAAGTACCATGACTCAGAGTCCTGAACCTATCCCTGCTGAAATCCTTGCCATTGGAGAAAGGATCAAGTCCTCTATCTGTTCGGATAATCCGCAACAGTTTTGGTCCAAAACAATGCCTGAGATGGAAATCAAACTCATTCCAGGCAAGCATATGAAGATTGGTAAGAGAATTCCTATTCCAGCCCAGGACTATATTGATATGGAAGATCAGATCAAAGATCTAGAAAAGAATGGTTTCATTGAAAAATCAACCTCTTCTTTTTGCTGCTATGCATTCATGGTCAATAAGCATTCAGAACAAAAGAGAGGAAAGAAAAGAATGGTTATTAACTATAGACCATTAAATGCAATTACTGAACCATTCCCATATCCAATTCCCGATAAAAGCTACTTGCTAGAGAAAGTTGCAGAGATAAAATGGCCTATGACAATAAGGATAAACGGCCTATGACTCGATGCAATGACTTCCCAAAGAAATTTGACAAAGCAAAGAATTTCCCAAAGTCTATTCCACGGAAGAGGAAAAGAATCACAACTTACAATAGAATTGCTGTGGCTCTGATACCAATCTTTTTATCGCGTCAGTAGACGGGCTCCTTAGCGGAAATATCTTGATCTTTAAAGAAACCTGCGATAGGAGGCAGGGGCCGAATGGCTACGGCTTCACTATTTCACTCAAAATAAACTTTACAAAGCTATTACAATTTTCCTTAGTTCAATTTCTGATTCACAGGATCCTTCAAAAAAAGGGCAAGTGAAGAGCATACTCTTGAATAAGGCTACTACATTTTCTCAATGAAAATTTTTCGATATCTAACTAATGCAAATAGACTTATTTATAGCATTAGAGAGGTCCTGCCTGCTCGCTGGCAAGGCGGTGTCTGTCTCGTCATGCTTTACAGCTAATGGCTACAGTGAGATGCTATTGGACCCACCACTTGATTGATGAGTCGGTGATGATGATGATGAGGCCATGGGCCGTGGGCCCAACATGTCTTCCGCTTCATTGAATAAGTCATCTTCAGTTATTGGCTGGAAAAGACACCTTATTTGAAATGTGCTTTGGAGATACCAATGTCTACATCGGTTGGTATCACAGGGCAGGTGGCGCGGAGTACAATGATAGTGGGATTCCCACTCAAGCTGTCTGCGAATAATAGTATGTACTACCGTGTCTTGACTGTGGTTTTGCTCTTCATGAATACGATGGGGACCAAATCGGGCTATCCATCTGTAAAGATGCTCATTATGTGCAGATCTAATTTGGATGCGCCATGTCCATAGTGGTCTTTTCAATAAATCAGTGAATCGTTCATACAAGTATTCACTGTTCAGCCTATCTATACTGATGACTCCAGTATTATTTCGACGGTTACCCTGTATTCTCACTGCTGCAGACATCTGAAGATCTTGTGCTGCTGCATACGAAATCCTGGTATACCGGGGGTGCATACCTTCTCTTAAAATTTGTTCTTGAATCAAGGGATTTAAAGAATCAAAGGCTTGATTCAGAATCCGAGTTAAATTGAAACCTGGAGCAGGTTGATGCATAAGAGTAGCCGGAGGATTTCTACTAAGCCAATCTGCTATTACATTATTTTTACCTTCTATATGCTGTACTGAAAACTTAAATTGGTGGAAAAACGCTTGCCACCTGACATACTTTCCTCGACCATCCTTCCTACCATGATCCTTTTCTCGGAAGGTTAAAAATCGGGTGCAGTCAGTTACAACAATAAAGTGTGGCAGATGTAACAATTTGAGCATGAATTTTTCCAAACATTTCTTTACGGCGTAGATTTCCTTGTCAGAAGAAATCCATTTCAGTACATCTATACTAAACACACCGCTAGCAAATTCACAAACAAACTCAACATTATTTACAACACAAACAAGTACTCCTCCCCATGAGAGGTCAGAAGCATCGGTGTATACTTTCATCTCATTGGATTTTGGGATATGCAAGGCTGGTAGGGCATCAACTTTAGCTTTGATTTTCTGTACTGCCTCTGTATGTTGCTTTTCCCAGCGAAAAGTCTTTCTTTTCTGGAGAAGTTCCTGCAACAAGAATCTGTCTTCGCCAGCATTGGGATAAAAACTGTTAAGATAATTTAGTAATCCCAAAAAAGCTTGTAATTGAGATTTATCTAAATGTTCAGGGAAATCGATGACCTTTTCCTTTATGTGAGGCTGAATCTGCAGTTTTGAATCTCGAATTATCATGCCGAGAAACTTACACTCAGTCGTACACAACTGAATCTTTGTTTCTGATAACACGATGCCTGCTTCAGAAGCCATCTGATAGAATTTGGAGAGATGAGCAACATGTTCATCAAAAGAATTGCTAAAAATCAATATATCATCTATATATACACACAGAAACTGAGAAGTGCCTTCAAAGATCTTGTCCATATGCGCCTGGTAATAGGCTGGCGCGTTCATCAGGGCGAAAGGCATGACAGTCCATTGGTAGTGGCCGAAAGGGCAACTAAATGCTGTCTTGGCTCTGTCTTCTTCCTTGACTCGTATCTGATAAAAGCCAGATTTACAGTCGAACTGCGAAAAATATCGACAGGCTGCAACTTTCTCTAGCAAGTAGCTTTTATCGAGAATTGGATATGGGAATGGTTTCATTGAAAAATCAACCTCTTCTTTTTGCTGCTATGCATTCATGGTCAATAAGCATTCAGAACAAAAGAGAGGAAAGAAAAGAATGGTTATTAACTATAGACCATTAAATGCAGTTAGGAGCAATATGGCCGGGCTTGCGGCAAATATAACAGATTGGTTTATGCGAGGGAGGACGAGCAGTGGAACGTTTTCGCAGAAAACGGTGAGGAGGTGCATAAGAATGTTTTTTAGGAAAAGAGCGGCGCTTATAAGACAGATGGCGGCGGCGCTGCTTCTGATGGCGTCGTGGTTGGACATATGGGCGACAGCCAAAAGGGGCTATTTCAGGAAAAATAGGAGCAATGGAAGCGGCTTGATGCTTGCTTAATTTCTGCATAGATTTAGTCTCTGAGACTAACATCATGATATTTTGCTGTGTAAAGTCTATAACATCAGACAGAGCAAGGTCTGAAATGTCAAGACCTTTGAGATCAATATATGATAAAACTCGATCTATCAAATTATAAGGCATGGCATGCAGAAATTTGAGCTTTACTTCAGTAGAGCCAGAACATTGACTTTCATAAGCAAGCTTTCTAAATTGCTTTGCAAAAGCCTCGAATTGCTTAAGATCACAGAGCTCCATTTTCATCAACCATTTTTTAGATTCCAACTGCCGATTGCCGAGAGGAGCAAACTCATCTATGAGTAATCTATACAAAGCATTTAGAGAATCAGTTTGATTATGTACACGTGCGTATTGTTGCGCTTCAGGGATACTATCCCACCAATGATTAGTAATTCCCCAAAGATACTTTACAGCAAAACAGGTTGTTCCAACCTGGTCAAGATGGGCTTGTACAGCAAGTACTCTCATAGTATTGCACCAACTGGCAATTTCATTCAATGGATTTAACAGATCATCAATATTGAGATACCAGGGTTGCAAATGGATATGCGTGCGCTGCATCAGGGAATGACTGGGTGATTTTTTCACTATTTTAAAAGAAGGGCCAAAGGATACTGAACAAAGAGGTCTTGAAGAGGACTCGGCCTTTTGGTCTTCTTTGGATAGCCAGCTAAGGCTATCATCTAAGCAGTCAAGTTTAGAGTCTATAGAATCTAATTTTTTCTGGATGTTAGTCATGGTGTCTTTAATAGACAGCACATCTCTACATAAATCATCAAAATTTTCAGAGAAATGGGAGTTAAACCTAGATACATAATTTCTCTGTTTGAATTCATTAGAAGGATTATCATAAGCGGCTGAAAAATATTGCAAGGTTCCAGCAGCTTGCTTGTAGACACCCTTTGGTGGTGGCCATCTTCCACCTCTATAGAAAGTGACTTCATTTTCTACCAAAAATTCAAGACTGTCTTCTCTAGGAAGACTCATTAGTGTATGCGGTAGATCTGTGCCAAGATTTACTTCATCTTCTATAAGAATATGACCTGTTTTCATGGATCTTCTGGAAGAAGCTGTAGATGGTCTGGTAGGAGAATGTTGAGAATGTTGCATGGATAAAGACCTAGGTAAAATATTTACAGATCTGCCATCACTTTGATGAACAGTGGCCTGCCCTTTCATTTTAGGCGAAACATGTTTGAGCCAATCTAATTTCCATTCTGATGGAACTTCAACAGACTCTATATGTCCCTTTTGAAGTTGGACTGTCCCACTGAGTCTTCGGGCTAAAGGCAGATTATCTAGGATTTTGGGGTGATTGGTATTGGTCATACTATATAACACGGAAATGTTTACAGTTGCATACTGGAATTCTCCAAACATTTCTAGACCATACAAGGATGTGAACAAACCCCAACAATCTAGTGATCCATGCTTAACTTCTTTACAGCCTTTGTCGCGGACTGCGACTGACAGATTAGGACAAAATTCAAAGCATATTATATTATCATCATTTAATCGGCCAAGACTAGACAACTGGCATGAATGCTTAAAACTAACTTGGCGACGATCGCAGAGAGCTAGATATAGCACTGGTTTAATATTAGCTGGGATCAAAGGTTTAATATAGATCCTAATCAAACCAAAATGGACAAACTTTACATCCTTATGAGATCGGATATACAGAATTTCTGGTTCAGGTAGCAAAGGAAGTAGATTTGTCTGAAAAGTCCTTTTAGGCTGATAACTGAGAGTGAGCTCAACAGACTTAATTCTGGGTTTGACAAAAGACAAATAAGTACTAGTATATAGAAACTTAGATTTGACTAATTCAGATTGCTTATACACATTAGAAGCCTTTAAAGCCGGAGGCTTAAACAGACTAGATTCCTTTTCAAGATCAGATTCAGTGACTTCAATGTCCATACAGTCAGATAACTGTTCAGGGACGAAAGGAGGCATTTCGTACATTCCTTCAAGCTCAGATTCATTAATGATTTCTACGGTAGATGTGGAAGGTATTTTTCCAAATTCCATTGTGGGGAGATGGGATTCTGGTATGCGAGCAATTTCTGGTAAGGGAAAGGAGGTTGCAGAGATAAAATGGCCTATGACAATAAGGATAAACGGCCTATGACTCGATGCAATGACTTCCCAAAGAAATTTGACAAAGCAAAGAATTTCCCAAAGTCTATTCCACGGAAGAGGAAAAGAATCACAACTTACAATAGAATTGCTGTGGCTCTGATACCAATCTTTTTATCGCGTCAGTAGACAGGGTCCTTAGCGGAAATATCTTGATTTTTAAAGAAACCTGCGATAGGAGGCAGGGGCCGAATGGCTACGGCTTCACTATTTCACTCAAAATAAACTTTACAAAGCTATTACAATTTTCCTTAGTTCAATTTCTGATTCACAGGATCCTTCAAAAAAAGGGCAAGTGAAGAGCATACTCTTGAATAAGGCTACTAGATTTTCTCAATGAAAATTTTTCGATATCTAACTAATGCAAATAGACTTATTTATAGCATTAGAGAGGTCCTGCCTGCTCGCTGGCAAGGCGGTGTCTGTCTCGTCATGCTTTACAGCTAATGGCTACAGTGAGATGCTATTGGACCCACCACTTGATTGATGAGTCGGTGATGATGATGATGAGGCCATGGGCTGTGGGCCCAACATGTCTTCCGCTTCATTGAATAAGTCATCTTCAGTTATTGGCTGGAAAAGACACCTTATTTGAAATGTGCTTTGGAGATACCAATGTCTACATCGGTTGGTATCACAGGGCAGGTGGCGCGGAGTACAATGATAGTGGGATTCCCACTCAAGCTGTCTGCGAATAATAGTATGTACTACCGTGTCTTGACTGTGGTTTTGCTCCTCATGAATACGATGGGGACCAAATCGGGCTATCCATCTGTAAAGATGCTCATTATGTGCAGATCTAATTTGGATGCGCCATGTCCATAGTGGTCTTTTCAATAAATCAGTGAATCGTTCATACAAGTATTCACTGTTCAGCCTATCTATACTGATGACTCCAGTATTATTTCGACGGTTACCCTGTATTCTCACTGCTGCAGACATCTGAAGATCTTGTGCTGCTGCATACGAAATCCTGGTATACCGGGGGTGCATACCTTCTCTTAAAATTTGTTCTTGAATCAAGGGATTTAAAGAATCAAAGGCTTGATTCAGAATTCGAGTTAAATTGAAACCTGGAGCAGGTTGATGCATAAGAGTAGCCGGAGGATTTCTACTAATCCAATCTGCTATTACATTATTTTTACCTTCTATATGCTGTACTGAAAACTTAAATTGGTGGAAAAACGCTTGCCACCTGACATACTTTCCTCGACCATCCTTCCTACCATGATCCTTTTCTCGGAAGGTTAAAAATCGGGTGCAGTCAGTTACAACAATAAAGTGTGGCAGATGTAACAATTTGAGCATGAATTTTTCCAAACATTTCTTTACGGCGTAGATTTCCTTGTCAGAAGAAATCCATTTCAATACATCTATACTAAACACACCGCTAGCAAATTCACAAACAAACTCAACATTATTTACAACACAAACAAGTACTCCTCCCCATGAGAGGTCAGAAGCATCGGTGTATACTTTCATCTCATTGGATTTTGGGATATGCAAGGCTGGTAGGGCAACAACTTTAGCTTTGATTTTCTGTACTGCCTCTGTATGTTGTTTTTCCCAGCGAAAAGTCTTTCTTTTCTGGAGAAGTTCCTGCAACAAGAATCTGTCTTCGCCAGCATTGAGATAAAAACTGTTAAGATAATTTATTAATCCCAAAAAAGCTTGTAATTGAGATTTATCTAAATGTTCAGGGAAATCGATGACCTTTTCCTTTATGTGAGGCTGAATCTGCAGTTTTGAATCTCGAATTATCATGCCGAGAAACTTACACTCAGTCGTACACAACTGAATCTTTGTTTCTGATAACACGATGCCTGCTTCAGAAGCCATCTGATAGAATTTGGAGAGATGAGCAACATGTTCATCAAAAGAATTGCTAAAAATCAATATATCATCTATATATACACACAGAAACTGAGAAGTGCCTTCAAAGATTTTGTCCATATGCGCCTGGTAATAGGCTGGCGCGTTCAACAGGGCGAAAGGCATGACAGTCCATTGGTAGTGGCCGAAAGGGCAACTAAATGCTGTCTTGGCTCTGTCTTCTTCCTTGACTCGTATCTGATAAAAGCCAGATTTACAGTCGAACTGCGAAAAATATCGACACGCTGCAACTTTCTCTAGCAAGTAGCTTTTATCGGGAATTGGATATGGGAATGGTTCAGTAATTGCATTTAATGGTCTATAGTTAATAACCATTCTTTTCTTTCCTCTCTTTTGTTCTGAATGCTTATTGACCATGAATGCATAGCAGCAAAAAGAAGAGGTTGATTTTTTAATGAAACCATTCTTTTCTAGATCTTTGATCTGATCTTCCATATCAATATAGTCCTGGGCTGGAATAGGAATTCTCTTACCAATCTTCATATGCTTGCCTGGAATGAGTTTGATTTCCATCTCAGGCATTGTTTTGGACCAAAACTGTTGCGGATTATCCGAACAGATAGAGGACTTGATCCTTTCTCCAATGGCAAGGATTTCAGCAGGGATAGGTTCAGGACTCTGAGTCATGGTACTTGGAAATTGCTCTGTAGCATATATGAGCCTAGGTATTCTTAACCTTTCATTTTCTATGGTGAACATTATGCTTTTGGCAGTTGCACCATAGGGAGTGTATCTATCAATGAATGATCCTCCTAGGAGGATATCTATCGGCATCTTCTCAAGGGCGAAGAAATCACAGTGGAAGATTTTATTCTGGATTCTCAGGGGTTGCTGGTGTTTGTATTTATTACAGGTGAAACTGTTCTCCTGGATATCTATGCTCTTATAAGCTAATCTCTCATCTAGTGTCTCCCAATCACTAATGAGTTGAGGTTTTGCAAATGATAAAGAAGCTCCAGTATCTACTTGAGCATCAACATATCTACCATTGATTTCTAAAGTAAAGAACTGCGCAAATCTACCATTGATAAGATGGTTGAGATAGGCAAGTTGAGGCAATTCCAGTGAAGGGATACTTGTACATACCAGTTTTTGCCTTCCTGGATCTTGTACAATGATAGATTCTGTATAGATGTCTTCTGGTAACTCTGGTTCTGCTTCTTCTTCTTGATTACTGCATTCACCAGGACAGTAATCTTGGTCGGAGTAGAAAATACTGCCGACTTCATCTTCTTCTTCGTATCCATCTTTCCAACTGGGATCTGCTGCTAATACAGGCTCTTCTGCTGGCATGATTTGTTCCCAGATGGTTCTCTGACTTCTTTTGGCGGCTCTCTGCAAGTGAATTTGTTCTTTGTCCAGGAGTCGCTTGGCTTAAATTGGCTCGGATAATGCACAGGAGGATACTGGGGTCTGTGCATTGTTGGTGGTTGCCTTGGGTGAGAGGGCTGTCTCCCTCTAGATGATTCTCCTCTTGAAATTCCTCTGCCTCTTGGTCTTTCTGGTCTTTCTGGAACTTCATGATGAGCTCTAGACCAGGGTCCGTATGCTTCATAAGAATGACTGGCGCTGCGGGGCCTGTAAGGGCGTGATCCTCGTTGCATATTTGTCATGGGTTGTTCTAAATCATCAGCGAGAGATTCCAGCTCAGCTGCATCTTCTTCATCAGATGCTTCATCTGGAAGATCTTCAAGGACAGGTTCAAAAATGTCTTCTTGTAGATAAAGATCTTCATCTGCATCAATAAGATCCAGTCTTGATGGCACAATGATGGCAAATTGTGATCCCAGACAGATTTTCGAAAATCACCAGTTGATATCAGATTTGCAATGAATCTCCTTGTGAAGCCCTCCAATTGAACAATGATGCAATCTCCTCACCAAATGACTCCAAAAATGTTAACTCTCAAACTAAGTCTGAATACTCCATGAAGCTCAACATGAAATCGCTGAATACCACTTCCAATGTGCAACCCTTCAGAAGTTATTTCACTTCCTCAGTTATGCAATCTTTTGAGAGGTATCGTTCTCAAGGATTATGCTGAAGATTTGCAGACTATCAAGCCCCACAAATGCTCAAGAAGACTCAATGAGAAAATAGACTCGGATGCCAAATGAAAGACCCATGGGGTCTATTTATGCACTTTTTGGAAACTTCCTCTAGAAGCCCCCTTACTTTTCTAGAAGTATCCATAATATTCTTATAAAATCTCATTGCACTTTTTAGATAAAAAGTAACTTTATAAAATAAAAGTGCACCTTAATTTAAAAATATAACATTTTGGCCCCATATAAAAAGTAATAATAAAATATAATGTCTCCAAGAGCATAATGAGCCATCTAATCACCAAATAAACGCAAAAATGACTCTCTCATCACCACCATCTGCCTACGAGAGTCTAGAATAGGCAAATCTACGTAAAGTGTCATGTCATACTAGAGAGGGGACATGACACAATGAGCGGTCTATGCAACCTAAGGTGATAAATGAAAGCCTAAACAACCTTGTATCTATACCAACTTATTTTGTATAAGAGCATAAGCAAGGATGAACACATACATTCACAATAGCAATAAGCAAGCAATATCTAATCTAATAAGTAAATAAAGGAAAGAGAGTAGGGATAGAGATACTTACCTTTGGGTGGACCCATCGACTCTTCAACCTCCCCCTTTGGCTCAAGTGGCACTTTGCAAGAGATGTTGTATGTTGAAAATCTCTATTGGCAACATGAAGACCTATGTATCCTAAGTTTAGGAGTCCAAAGACTAGGTGTATCTCTCCGATTTGACTTCTATTGAGCTTCAAAGACCATACAAGACTAGACCTCCAAGATAAGACACTAAGCCTCTAACTCCTCCAAATACTACTTAGGAGCAAAAATGCTAGTGAATACAGAATAGATGATGTGTCATATCTATTTGGGAATGAAATATGAACCCTATATATACGGATCCACTACTGAAAACTAACCCTAAACTCTAAGCCACAGTATTGGCAAGTCCGATATAGTTGGAAGATGTCGGTTGAGACAACATTGTATTAGTCAAGCCGATACAATACAATATACAGAAGATAGACTTTGTACTATATCGACCAAGCCGATATAGTACAAGGAAGACAAGTATGAAATAGATAGTATTGATATAGTAGGATATAGGGAAGCTAGCAAATCTGAATAGAAAGTAGATGAAAGCAGACTCAGAGGATATCAAACAGATAGTAATGAAGGTATGACTGAATAGTGTGCAAACATCTCTCGCAAAGTACCACAAGTCAATCCCACCCCATTCTTGGTGCACCCGTTAAGGCATGCACTCAGGGAGATTGATGCGTCGACAAGCCTCCACAAGAGAAAGCGTCAATAAAGTAATAAAATTGAAAATTATCAGATGTATACACTTAGTGCATCCTAATTTAAGAACCGGTATGCTAAATTGGAAAACAACAATGAGAATGTTGATAAGGATGTGGTGAAGATGGTAAACCAGCGAGATTATTTGAAGGCAAAAACGCCAATATTTTCCAGGGCGCCTCAATTAGATCCAACCCTGTCCCAATTTACCTTTGTACTCTGCCCCATTTGGAAGGAATTTAAGGTCATGTGGCAATCACACCAAGTAATACCTCAACAGTTTTCTTTTATTCTAGGCCAACAGATACATAGGGTGTTGAGATTGTTGGTACAATAGTAACAAGAACACCAATCACCACAGTATCAACTATAACAATAGTAGTTGTAGCAGCAAACTATGGATAAGAAAAACCCATTGGATTTTACTGTTATGCTAGGACCACAACAGACAAAAGTGCCTCCTCCCAATTCAATCATAGACTAATGATAACCAGGTGTGGCAGAATTTTTATGGAGGCATTAGATTTAGATTACTAAGGGTGTAATTAAGATTAATGTATTAGTAGTTATAATAAAATGGTCAATTCCAACCATCGTGATCATTCAAGCCATACCTCTTTTACTTATGAGAAGGCATCAACTTGAGTTGTAAAATAATAGTTTAGTATCAAGTCAAAAACACCAATGAACTCATACATTCTATTCCTCTTTACTATATATGTACTACTCTTTATTTGTATCTATTCCTTCTATGAGCATGCATGCATCCCTATTTAGATTTACATTGGTGAAGCCATCACGCAGTAAGCATTTCCTGAGTAATTTGCAAATTTGAATCCAAATTTGTGAGTAACCTGTAACATCACTCCAAAAAATTATTGTACCTTATTAGGATAGAAAGTGTGTGGCCATTGAGTTTGTCAAGGAGAGTGCAAAAGGGACGCAACCTAGAATATGACAAGAGAGAATAGAAAGTTGGAGTTATTTGAACAATTTGACTTTGGGCATGAATATATTTTGAATAAATGAAAATGGATCCGAAATTTACATCCATAAGAGAACATGTACAAAAAATAAGCCCCATGAAAATAAATGAGTGAAAGGAAAAAAATTGTACAAAAAATAGAACAATAGCCCTTAGAATCTAGACGATATTGAGGAAGGCTAGGATATGTACATTTTTGAACTACTAAATCACACACCTTTGGATGTTGTCAAGATTCAACCTAAAAATATTTTGAAGGTTGTACAAGAAGTGGTGATTCCATTGGCAATCCAAGTTGTGTATTTCACAAACAATTTGAACTCACAATAAGATGCATGAATCAAAAACACATAATATTTTTGTAATATGAAGATTGAATATGGTGATAAAACCTATATCATTTTCTGAATGCCGCAATGTGTTGTTGAACATGCTCGCATATGAAATGAACCTAAACTTTGATGTGCTTAGTGTGCTCATGAAACACTGGTTCGCAAACAAGGTTAAAAACACCCCGATTGTCGCAATACAGAACCATAGTCTGAGTTTATGGTGCTCCCAGTCTTGTAAGTATGCAACATAGCCATATTACTTTGCAGACAGCTCCTGCTACACTAAATCCTACCTCAGTGGAAGACTAAGAAACAAACTTTTGTTTTTTTCTCCCCCATAAGATAGGACCAGATCACAAAAAAAAGACAAATCTTGATGTGGATTTCCTATCATCAATTGAACCTACACGATCTGCGTCCATGTAAACTGTCAAGAAGAATTGATAGTTCTTTTTGTATTATAGGGCATGCTCTGTAGTACCTCAAATGTATCTCAATATCTACTTTGTTGCTTTCCAGTGACTCATCTTTGGCACCTGAATGAACCATAAAAGATAGTTGACAACATAGCTAATATTCGGCCTCATGTATGTCAAGTAAATGACTCTCAATCAACAGTCAATAGAGAGTGGCATTTACTAGTGGTGATGGATTTGTACGAGACAACTGAAGTCTTGTCTCCATGGGTGTTATAATAGGTTTGAGATCCATCATCTAGAATCTCTCAAGCATGGTAGTGGCATACTTCATTTGAGACACAGATGCAATGCCCCTTTTGCCATACTTCACGACCAATATAGTAGCACAGCAGCCCGAGATCTATCATGCCAAACAATTGTTTAAGATAATTCTTTCTTGCATCAATCATCTCCATTGAGTTGTCAATGATGACTACATCGTCAACATACACAACTACAATCACAACTTCCCCCCTTGCTCCTTGAGGTAGAGGTTTGGATCATATGGACTCCTTTGGAATCCATGTTGAAAGAGATTCTCATCAATTTTGATATACCAGGGTTTGGGAACCTGCTTGAGACCATACAGAGACTTGATGAAATGAGTGTACATCCCTTTCTTTCTTGACCAGGTGAAACAAAATCCTCTGGTTAGGTCATGTAAACTTCTTGCAAATCTCCATTTAAGAAGGCGCTTTTTATGTCTATCTGATGGACTTTCCATCCAAACTGTGTAGCCATAGCAAAGACCATTTTGATAGTCTTTATCTTGGTTGTGGGAGCAAATGTCTACTCCTAGTCAATGCCTTCTTTTTGTGCATAACCCTTTGCTACAAGTCTTGTCTTTTACTTTTCAATGCTGCCATCTACTGTGTATTTGATCTTAAAGATCCACTTGCAACTGATAGGCTTATTCTCTGGTGGAAGATCAACAAGCTGCCATGTATTGTTCTTCATCAGTGAATGATATTTTGCATTCATGGCCTCTTTTCAAGGTTTTGACTTTTGGATTTTCGAACCGTTGAGGGCTCAAATGATTTTGCAACTAAGCTCATAAGGGCAAAATTTACTTTTGCACAAGCCATGCTACGAGTCCTCGGTCTTGTAATGGAAATGATTGGGACTCCATCCAATTTTGCATATCATATAGTATTGGTATACCACTTGTGCATACGTGGAATGGTGGGTGGTTGAGCTGAAGGACCTGGCTAACTATCATCATTGTCCTCATCCTCACTACCACTACCAACATTTGAAATGTTTATAGATCTAATGCTTGTATCAGGTGATTGTGTGAAGGGTGGATTGAATTCACCCTTCTCATCAAATACAATAACCCTGCCAATCTGTATCTTCCTAGTTTTTGGATCCATGAGTCAATAGGCCTTCAACTCTTCATTGTAGGCAAGAAAAATGCATGCCAATGATTTCTTCTCTAATTTTTTTCTTTTATTTTTAGGGGCGTGCATATATGCTTTACAACCAACAAAAACACAAAGATATGATATAGAAGGCTTATTCCTAGTCCATGCTTCTTGTGGAGTAATACCATTGAGAGCTTTGGTGGGTGCTTGATTCAACTGGTAGATCGCCATGTGAATTGCTTCTGCCCATTATGTACAAGGAAAGGGTGAGTCCTCAATCATGTTGCATACCATTTTCACAATAGTGCGATTGCACCATTCTGCGGCACCATTTTGTTGTGGGGTGTAGGGTGCAATCAACTACCATCAAATGCCATGTGCTTTTAGGAATTTAGATAACTATTTATTGGTGTATTGCCCCCCTTGATCTGAGTGGAGGACATGAATTCTATGACCAGAGTCATGTTCCACAAAGGTTTTGAATTCTTTGAAGACTTCAAAAGTTGATCCTTAGTCTTCAAGCAATATACCCAAATTTTCCGTGAGTGGTCATTAGCAAAGCGCTGAAAATATGGGAAGCCACCAACACTCGAGCGCATGGACCTGAATAGATCAGTGTGTAATAGATCTAATGAACTAGGAGCCCGATATGTACTTGTGCCAAATGGAGCTCTATGTTGTTTTCCAACTAAACAATGGGAACATATATCAGTATTCTTGAGATAGGGAAGGCCTCTCACCATGTTGTGTCTACAAAGTGAAGTCAAGTACCCAAAAATTAAGTGTTTGTACCTTATGTGCCAGAGATTAACTGAGTCAATATCTTTTGCAACTAAATCTTGATTGCTTTTGTGGACAACATCAAAATGGAACATTTTTTCTACACAAGAAGATCTAACAACTATGTTCAAGCCTCGAGACTTGTGTCAAATGAGACATCCTTTTGCCATTTTGTTGATCAAATGCAACCGTACAGTTGTGATCAAGCAATTGATTTACATAAAATAGATTTTTTGGTGAGGCCTAGAACATATAGGACGTCAATGACTGTACATCCATGATTACCAAGAGGTAATAAAATGTCTCTTGCGCCTTAGATATTATAAGATCTATCATCTCCAAGAGATACATTATCTCAACAAGATAATTAAGTCAAAATGGCGAACCAATCCTTGTGTCCTGTCATGTGTCGTGTGGCACCAGAATCCACGTACCAAACTAAATTTGGAGGGATATCCTTAATTGTCTATGTAGCATGTACATAATCATCATCTGAAGAACCATTATATTCAACAACGTTGCCATGGTGTTGTTGTGAAAAAGACTTCTATTTCTAAGTACACGTGGACTATGGTTTCTTCTCCTTTTGTCCTTGTGGAGATTGTTGGTGGGTGAACTTCTTGTTGCTGGAATCCTTCAGTGCATGCCTAGTTTTTCCACATATTTGATAGACCTTCTGAGAACAAGGTTTGTGCCCATGTTGATCTTACTAATTGTTATGCTTAGGGGAGTGTTTTTAAGGCTTAATGAGCCTTTTCCCCTTCTGATGTGATGCAAGTGCATGTTCTTCGTCTATTTCAGTGGTGTGCATCGATTCATCTTACCACAACATATTAACCAACTTTTCAAAAGTCGGTTTCGTCTTTGATACATTGAGAGACATCACAAAGATCCTACATTGAGAGGCATCACAAAGATCTTTAGGCTTGTGGCAATGCTCTCAGGTCGACAAGTACCAAGGAGGATTCTAACATTGTTTCGCCCAATGCTTGGAACAAGGCCCGTTGAAGTGTCCCTTTCTGGGGCTGCCAACTGAAAATAAGGATTTCTCTACAAACCCTAGCAATTATTTTATTTTTTGATTTCTATGAAAACCCTAGCTGCTGTAACAAAATTCAGAATATTGTAAAGAGGCCAAAATCACCACAAAATATTATTTATTAATTCTGAAAATTATGGGAAAAATACACAACAATTCCAGTCACAATAGGATCCACAAAACTGAAATTTCCAATGTAATATTGCTGGAAAATGATAACAAAAATATTCAAAAATACCCAATTGCTGCCCAGCTGCAAATGTGGCTAAACAAGCCCTTCCAAACCCTTCGCTCAACCCTAGGGAGGGATGATTCACCTCTCTTATGCAATCGCTCAACCTCCAAGTGTGTTTGTTGAAGTATGATGGCTTTTCTTTGATGTGGAGACCCCTAAACCAACTCGCTCCCCTGCAGGAAAACACCCTTTTGCTACCAATGTTGCTCCATACAACCTCTTTGTGAAGTTGCCCTAGGTTTGAAATCAAGGGTTTTTGTCCTCGTTCTAAACAACCTTGAAGGGATCCCATCCTCAAGGCAAAGTCCAGCTTTTCATGCTTAAGACTTGACGAAATCAATTATCAAAATTAGCACAATCCTTTCAAATGAATCACAATCCTCCTTATAGACCTTACTCCTCAAGTTGAGCGCTCCATTTGGAGGGAAGGTGCAAAATGTTATAAGGTTAACTTTCTTTTAAAGTCACTTAAGGGCTGTGTGAGCCCCATTAACTCAAAAAGCCCCCTCCTCAACTTAAAATTAGATCTTAACCAAAAGCTAAATTTTCATAATTTGAAGAGGAGTTGGTGCTTCCTTTTTAAGTCCCATTTCCCTTAGCGTAAGGGAAACACCAAAGAACAAGGCTAAGGGTCATTTTTCACTCTTGTATCCAAAAGGGGGACATGACAATCTCTCTCGCCCAAATTTGTTTGTCCTCAAGCAATTGCAACATCCATAGAGCTGTCCCAACAATTATCCACATGCAAAGCCCTCCTATAGCCTCTTCTAATGGAAAGGAAGCCCTATTCTAATGTTTTTTGCTGTTGTACCTGTGAAAAGCTTCTTGTCCACACGTGCTGGAAGTGTCAGAACAACAATGCTTTGTACCCTTCTTTTCTCCAACAAGGGTTTGTCCCAGCTGTACTTGTTATTGCCAAACCTGAAATGGCTGTCAACATGCCTCCAAATGGCCTCTAAGTTTGTTATTCTGCAAAATTTTGGGGCTGAAAGCTCCCCTGTTATGGCTGCAACCCACTCCTCAACTTCCATTCTCTAGTGACCCTTCACTTTGGTGAGAAAGATCGCACAAACAATTATGTACTTGGTGTTTAGTGGGCTGCAGTTATGCCTTGCAGCCCTCCAATTGTCAATGAACGTGAGGTTCTTCACCCCCAACCTGCCTCTTGTGAATTTCTTCTTGCTTCTAACCTCCAAAGGACATGTGATGACCCTCCTATTCACCTCAAATGGACAGGTACAGTTATGGACAACAAGGTAGAAGAATGCATCATAGTTGTCCTTCATGGCCATTCCTACACAAGAAGCAAACATGTTAATCAAATCCAAGGCCTTCCATTTTGTTAGGACTTGTTACAAAGTCTTAACTATAGTTTAGGTTGTTAGGTAATAGTAAATTGTAAAGGGGCATGCATCTTTATTTATAAAGACACCCTCTTTAATAAACATAGTCATATTTACTTAGTTTAGTTTTATGTTTTGTGTTAATAATAAAACTAACTTTTGGGTTAAATTCCCGTAGAGAGTTGGTTATTTATTTAGTTGGCTTTTACCAGTCATAGGCGAAAACCTATATGTTCATGTTTGTGCATGTAAAAGGGTTAACGGCATATTGGCACACTTTCTATGTACCTATTTTTTGAATATCAATAAAATGCTTGTGGACCCACCGCCTCAATGGGCACAAGATTCAACCTAATTGGTTTTTGTTCTATCACATTTCTCTTTTTTGCTCATCTTTTCATGCCATATAGTGGTATGGTTCCACTTTCCTTTCTTGCTTGCATTCGTGACTAAACTCTCCTCCCATGTAGTGGCTGGAAACATCTTTACAATTGCCCTCGAGGGTATAGAAGGGCTGCCAACACTGTATATGATCATGGAATAGCCATCAACACACTCAACACTTGCCCCCAAACTCGGAATTTTACAAATTTTGGGGGCTGGAACTCCTTCCATGTGACTGTAACCCATTCCTTGATCCTTGTACTCATATGTTCCCTTGCTTGGGAGAGAAATACCCCAAAAGTAATTTTGTTCTTGATGTTTTGGGGACCGTATTTATAAGTTACAACCTTGCACTTGTCCATGAAAGCCAAACACTTTACCCCCAACTCGCCTTTTGGAAAATCCCTTTATGCATCTAACCCAAAGAGGATCCATTATGAGTCTACAATCCACTTTAGGTGAGCTGGACCTGTCATAATCAGCATGATAGGAAAATATACTATGGCTGCCTCTTATGGCCCTTCTTCCTTGCATGTGTACCTTGGAGTGTGTGCTCCCTTGGAATGCACCCCAATGCCCCTTAGGGCTCTCAATATACCTTAAAGCTTCTTCATCAAACCAAAGGTATGGCTCACCACTTTGCATGAAACAAACAATTTTGAACAACCTTGGGAGCATACCTTTTGTGTGGATACCTTGGCGGGGTGGGCAACCTTGCCTTGATGCCCAATTGAGTGTCCATTGCCTATCCTCTTGCTGCCCCTTCCAAACATGCTTCTAGTGCATAAAATTTGAGGCCACATAGGATGGCATTCATTGCTTTAGCATTGTTCTCGCTGGCCTTCTTTCCAATAGCGTCTGTTGGTGGCATTTGTGGCGTTTGATACCCGGTTACTACTTGCCAAATATTGAACCCAAGAGCCATTAGATATGTCTTCATTCTTATGCTTCAGAAGGCATAACTTGTGCCATCAAACAATGGTGCCTTGTTAGTGGAAAATCTATCCTGAACTTGTGATCCAGCCATGTGTGCTTGTACGATCTACCTTCTAGTGGTTAAGCTATATCTGAAGGAACCCGCTCTAATACCAATTGTTAAGCACAAGCTATTACTGAGAGGGGGGGGTGAATCAGTAATAGATATCTTTTTAACTTTTTACATACACAATTATTCCACTTAATATATGAAATATAATCAAATCACAAATCACACAACACAAAGTAATAGTGACACAAGATTTATACATGGAAACCCTTTTGGGAGAAAACCAGGGAGAAACTTTCTCAATATAAATATTTGTAGGCACCAACCTACTGGAGCACCAACCCCTTTTGCCGAGCACCAACTTAGCAAGAAACACCAATCTCTTCAAAATAAAGGCACCAACCTTCTCACAAAAATCACTCTTTTATCTCTGATTTGTTGCTAACACAACGGATGATAGAACACTGCTTTATTTTCTTTCGACTTGATCTACACTTGAGTGTTTTCGCTGCTATGCTCTGTCTTATACTTGCTGATTTTTTCTTTCAATTATTCTCACAAAAATCTGCCTTCAAATATTTATGTTCTTTTATGTCTTCCACTTTTTGAATCTCCAACTTTGCCACTCGTTTATGCACTTATTTATAATCCATGGAAAGCCACAAATTAAGGTCGTGACTCTCCAAGTGAAAAGGTCAATTCAAACGATCACAACTCCTCCCAATAGGTCAGCCAAGGTTGACATTTCCATCGACAATTCTGTTAACATTTCTGTTCACTTTCGGCAACAATTCCATTCACTTCTGGCAACAATTCCATTCACTTCCGGCAACAATTCCGTTCACTTCTGGCAACAATTCCAATTGACATTTCCGTTCATATCCATTACAATTCCTTTGACATCAATGACAATATTCCAACATTGCGAACCTAGCAAGAGAACTCTTATGCAATTTTTCAATTCGTTATTCTTTTCTATGCACATTCACACCCTTTCCCTACTCACTAGGAGCTACAAGTATTACTCTAGCTACTCCCAAACACAACACAATCTATTGAAGCTTTTATTTCAAATTGACTTGTTCACAATCTCTAGGGAAAGCTTTTTCCCTCTTGAAGGTGAAACCTTCTTTCTCTATTAGGACCACCTCTCTTATTCATGGTGAGAACCCCTTACATGATCTTATGCACAAAATATATAAGCTATAATTCATTATAATAAGATCTAATGTCAAGGAGTTCGGATTGCCACTTGACAGCTAATTTGCATGTTAGAGGAACAATTCAGAAGCAATCGATCAAATACTGCGTATCACATTGCATGGTGTTTGATTCAAGTTGTTTTGTAGATCTATAAGATGTTCTACTACTACAAGGCCAACGCATTTATGATGAGCCTTTTATGGTAGTCTTCTTGCAAAGCAATATTTCCAAGAAGTGGTGTATTGTCGTATTTTAATCATTGTCATGTTCTTTGTCTAGATTTGATCTTCATGCATGAAAATGATGGACTCTATAAACTTTTGCAATGAAATAAGCTCCAAGTATTGCTTGTGCAATGGAACACGATCTTGTGCACTTATGTTGCGCAAAACATCATAGTGCTACGAAGTTGGTAGATTTGCCTTTAAGCAATGAGAAATTGTCTTAAGGAAGTTAATTCATCACTCCTCCTAACTCTTTGATGCCTTTGATACAAAATAATCCATTCTAAATAATTTGTCTTTTTGGAACATGGAGTAGACGACAGCTAAGAACTTCACAAAGGTGGAAAAATAGGCTTGTGAAGTGAAATTGGACCAGCAAAAAAAAAAAAAAATTGTGAAGCTCACTAGACTTGCGAAGCTTTCATGGGTTGCATAGCTCGCTTGAGCTTGTTAAGTTTCCACAATCTTGCAAAGCTCGTGAAGTTTTTGTGAAGCTTCCATAGACTTGCAAAGTTCCAATACTATCTAAGCTTGCAAATCATTTCTAGGCTTGATCAACTCCTCAACATTTGCATGACTCAAAACTGAACAGCAAAGCTTGCAAAGGTCAAAATTGCTTCATGAAGCTCAAATTAAGCTCTGCCACAAGCAAATTCTTCCTTCCAGCATTACTTAAACCTTTCGACAGATGATTCATTTGAGCTCTTCATGAAAGATAACTTAGAGATCTAGGGATGCTCCTAATGCTCTCTGGATTTTCTGGTCGATGACGATAGCATGAAGAACCTCATTTAAGAGGCAAACATAAAACAACTAAATTTTTCAACCATGCCTCTTCCACAACCTTAATTTGGATGGTTCAATTCCTTCAACACCAAAGGTATACGTATCAGTCACCAATGTCATTTCTCATATGCTATCCATAGAGTATCTAGTTTGTGATGTACTACCAATTGATGTTTGTGATCTGATCCTTAGGCATTCATATATGCATAATCACCAAGGTGTGTACATAGCCAATCCTTAGAGTATCATCATATTAGTGGGCAATAAAAGCTACAAAATTCTAAAGTGATTTTGCACTCTAATCATGTCCCATGAACTCCAAATAAGATTGTGTCATAAAGTTATGCATCCTTTGTATTCAAGGCTTCATCTCCTACAACAAAACAAGCTCAACTAATAAAAATATATCAAATTCTGGAAACCATGTACACCAAAAAAAAATTATGTTGGTATACAGAGTTGTCAAGGTGGATCAACTCACCCACCAAGGAAAATAGATCTCCAAAGCTCAACTAGCAGCTAAGATTCCACACCATTTTCCTACACTTAGCAAAATTGAGACTTGCACTCCTCAAGAAAGGGCGAATGATCCGAGTGCAACCATGCTAGCCAACGTCTCACCTTGTGTGCCTTGGAGATCTATGCAATCTCACGAATTTTGCACACCTTGTGTAGCCCATACGACTTCAAACCACACACTATGCAACTCAACATCCATGCAGTCTGACATTCATGCAACACAACATCCACACAGCCCGACATCTATGCAACACAACATCCACGCAACTCAACACACAACACTGCTCCCTTCAAGTTCAAAATTATTTAGCACAATCATCGGAAGGAAAAGAGTGAGACATGGAAGTGCAACCATTCCAGCTTCCATAATGATTCTTTAACCTTCAAAGCTTTGTAATATATGTAAACCTAAGTTACATGGTCCTTGGGTACAAAGGGACCAATCCCAATACTGGTTTGGCCTGGGTAGATACCGTTTGGTCTAGGTACATCAGGGTTCTTCCAAGGATGGGCGCCTGGGCATACATGGGCCAGCTGAGACATACCCAAGCTAAACCAAGGGCATCCCATAGTCATTTTTTTAAATGGTTTTGACTACATCAGATGCTTTGGTTGCTGTATTAAGTCACTATGTATTGTCCTCGCACATGATTAAATTGGTCTATTTCAACAAAATACAATACCAATGTTGTCCACTTTTCATAACAATATGGCTAGTTTCACCACCAATAATCTAGATTCTATACTACAAAACTCCTCTAAACATGAAAAAAAATTGCATGTATATGTTGCATAATAGTCAACACTAACAAAATCTTGTATTAACAGGATTGACCATAAAGAGTCTGAAAATTATAAACTTTCTTCATAGATATAATTGCAATGTCTTTTTAAGTAATGTAATTGTTGACTACTACATCAACAATCACATAGTTAAAAACACAAATTTAACTTTAGCAAATTGCATGACTTCAATAATGACATATTTCTTAAGTGACTAAAACTTATCTCTTTTGATAAACAATGCAAATATTTTCCCATACCATATATACAAGTAATTGATAGGAATCAGCACAACACTGGGTACAAGAGATTCTCTCTAAATTATCAATTGTGTTTTTGATTGTTTTGTGGTTATTTAGCTTTTTTTTTTAGTTTGTGTCTATTTTTGCTCATTTAGCTATATTTTAAATGTTTTATATATATTTTTGTACGGTCATCCCAAGCCATCCCTAAGGCCAAAAAACCATTGTACCAACATACTTGAACCCCGTATTGGTACTATGATGGGCAACTTAGATGTAAACATATTTGTGGCATCTGATTGTAGAAGCAACCATACATCTCCCTCGAGAGTCGATAATATGCCATGTACAAAATACACAAATTAATAAACATTTCAATTTCAATTCTATTATATTCTTTATTTTGAATATTGCTTGAGGACACACATATAACACATCTAAATCCTCATTTAGAGTTTTGTCCTTTGAATTCCTCCTAGGATTCAGATCAACTGGTGAAGTACCCTGCATTTTCGCATAGTCATATCCCGAAGGGGTTTTATCTTTTCAATGTTAAGAGGACTAATGATGTCTACAAGAAGGCATTGTACATTGATGTGAAAGGAAACACACCATAATACGTAGCAATATCTCTTGAAAGTCCCAAGAAGATGTAGAAGAAAGGCAAAGGAAAAAAAAATGTTCCACTTCTATGCAGAAGAATAATGAATCTTAAAAGAACCACTACAAGTCTACAACCATTGTAGTATCAATGGTCAAAGAATCAAAAGTGTTGGAAGTTACATCCAGAACTTCACCTCCAAAATAAAAATTATAATCCGCACTATTAAAAATGTATGACATCCAAGTTAAATGGACAAGAAGTGAAGTGTGATTCAGAACTAAATGAGAAGTTGGCATGTACTTCAATGCAAACGAGCCCAGTCATTGAAAAATAAAATTTAGAAGAGAAATGAGAGAAACTCATTCATATTAAAATCCAAATCGATATGACCAAGGCAAATGCTATGCTTGATTCCAGATCTTAGAAAGAACTTGATATTGGAGGATTTAAAACCAGGACCAAGACCCAAAAGCATTGAAAGACATGTTGTTTGGGTTGGTTTCACAAAGAAATTGAGCAACAAGTGACTAGACTGCAGACGTAAATTTTTCATAGTTGTCAAATACATGGATAGAGGGGAGTGCACTGAAATACAAGCTTGGCATGGAAATCTTTCTTTGTAGACCCTATTTATGGGATAGAGATGCCATATATCTCCAAAGAGGACACAAGTATATGGTAAATAATGACAATAAGCCTTATTTGATCAATTCTCATAAAGGAAAAGAAAAGACTCTTGGCATTTCTGCCAATCAGGCTAAAAGGTTGATTAACCCCAATAAGTACGTTTTATGTTGGTGGACAAGTTGAAAACCAAATTATAGAAGCAAAGACTTCTAATGCTAGCGGCACTAGAGATCATAGGAAGCAACCAGAGGAGTTGTTGAACCAATTCAAAGCGATCTTCCAAGAACCGAAAGGTTTTTCTCGTAAACAAGAAACAAAACATGAGATCCCATTGTTGCCAATTCTCCAATGCCAAACATAAAAATATATAGGCACTCTGGAATTTGATAAGTTGACAAGCAATTGCAAGAACTCATTGGACCAAGGAGAGGTAAGGCCCATTCCTTCATATTGTGGATAACATATAGTGTTGTTATGCAAGAAAGATGGCACGAGGAGAATGTGTATTGATTATAGAGCCCTTAACAAGATTATCATCAAAAACAGATATCCTCCTTCATCAATTACTAAAAAATTGGATTTGAAATCTGTATCTCGTCAATTTAGGATGCAGGAAGAAGTTTGGAAGACCATATTCAAGACCAAACATAGTTCTTTATTCCGATCTGGTTATATGATATATCCAATACTCTAGGCAAAGGATATTGGTTTAAGTTTGTTTGTTTGATGGTAATTGATACATAATCTCATTTTTCTATCTTCCTTTTTTTTTAGAGGGAAGGTTTCTTCAAGATGAGATACTTGGCTGTATCTTTTATTAATTGACACGTTCTTCTAGTTGAATTTGTAGTCCATTTCATTCACAAAAATTGCCAAGGAGCTCTAGAAACAATTTTTGTTATTGGAGATTAGGTTAAATGCATGTTCAGCTTTTGTTTTAGAAGGTAGCTCTCTCGGTCATTCAGGAAGACATCCTTAAATTTCTAGATGACAAGGTATTCACTAGGTTTTATATTGTATGTTCATTTGCACTTACCATGGCACAAAATAATCTGCACCGACTCCTAATCCTTCTCTTGATTTGCATTGTTGATATTATATGTGTTTTTATAGGTTTCTTCTCCCCTTTAAGAATTCCAAATCTGCAGGAATTGCTATGGAGACTTTCTTGTTTATGTATACACTTATATAAGGGAAAGGAGCCAATACTTGTGCATCTAACTTGATGGGTCTGTTGTACTTATTTCAAGCCACTTCAACCAACCATTTTTTTACGGTAGGCTTAATAATATGTGTGGAAGTTAAATATTTAGTTTCACGCCTTTAAATTATGCGGAAGGCATTTTTTAAGGTATTTAAATGAATAGATTTTAAATACAAAGAAAAATAAGCTGGACCATAACTTGTACATTAGGCCATGTCTTTTGTGTACACATATTGTTCATTATTTGATTTGCTATTTGTTTGATGTGACTTGTTGTGTTGGCTACTTTTGATTCAAATTTTAGCTTTCACTTAAACAAATATTGATCGTTTACTTTACATCTATCCTCCTAAGTAATGCTCTCTACCCAGTAACTGGATTCTCTCCCCAAGGCATCATTGGCTTCCATGTAACTCATTCCTAAGAAACCAACATATTTACCTAATCTTAGTACTTGAAAGTTGTCCATGCCATCTACTTCATATTCTAGGTTTTCTATAACAACCGATTTTATAACGTCTTTTTGAAGTCCAATCATCAGCTATTTCAACAAGAATTGCTTTTCTACCTTTTTTAATTTCTTGTTTTACCATTCTAGATGGAATGAAAATGAGTACTATTGTAGACTATTAAGGGTATAATTAATGATAATATAGTTAATTCATGCAAATGTGGCCAACCATTTCAACCACATTCATCTGGTAAAACTTGGTGTTTATATATTGGCTAGACATTGAGTTGAAAATTATTGTTTATAGAATCAGATCCACAACTAACAACGGAACTTTTCAAATTCTATTTCATTCCTTTATAATATATCTATCTTATCTTATTCCATGTATGAATATTCTTATTGTGAACATACATTTACCTGCATTTATGTTTACATTTGTGAACCTAAATAGCAGTACAACATAAAGTGGAGTTTAGAAAATTTGAATTCAGATTGAGTAATCTGCAATGAGACTCTAAATATTTTGTGTAGCCTACAAGAGCAAAGAAAGGTGTGGTCTCCAAATATGGCAAGGAGAGAAATCAGAAGGGACGTGCCACTTAAATTTGGGAAAGGAAGTCAAGCAGCCATGGTTAGGGGGTCCAACGAAGGACAGCCTTTTCCCGTGCAGTCTACACAACAATGGACATTTACACAATCCTTGTGCAACGGAAACAACAGACATATCTATTTATTGATCTTAAATGAGAGATTACACACACACTCAGCCTAATAAGGCTTACAAACACTTGCAATGTTACACCACTAGTCCTTGCAAGGACATGACTCTATCCCATAGTTCCCACCCCTCAGATCTTTGCACAGATCTCTGCTTGCAGCAATCTCCAATGGCTGCCTTCTTCAACTGTTTCCTCTTGGGAATCAAATCATTTTCCCAAAGGAGTCATCTCTTTAGATAGGCACTCTTGCAAGAATCATTGTAGAAGGCCAACCATTTCATTTCCCGTATGTGACATGTCAACTTCCTCCAAGGACTCTTCAACTTCCAGTCGTTACCTACTCTGATAGTTGGTGTGCACTTTAAAGCACTCTTGGTGCACTTTTATGCATTTCCACTCATTTCTATGCAAATTCTGGGAACTTCCCACACATTCTGCACATTTTGGGAACTTTTGCGCACATTCTACACATTTTTGTGCATTCTAGGAGCTTTTGCATGCATTCTTGTAACTTTTGCTCATTCTGGGAACTTTTGTGCGCATTCTAGGAATTTTTGCACATTCTAGGAACTTTTGCGCACGTTATGGGAAATTCTGCACAAAATAAGTAATGTTTGGAGGTTGTAACTTTTGCATTCAAACTCGAAATGAAATGCCATTTTTTTTAAAAGTGCATAACATTTTGAGGAGAATCCAAATCAACCATCAAATTCTAATTTTGATGTGTCATTAACGCCCATTTTGCTTTTGTACGAAAACCTATCAATTTTAAGTCTTCAACAGACAAAGCCACTTCCTAA
Source organism: Torreya grandis (assembly GCA_037957365.1). Lineage (NCBI taxonomy): Eukaryota > Viridiplantae > Streptophyta > Pinopsida > Cupressales > Taxaceae > Torreya > Torreya grandis. The sequence continues at coordinate 1,422,468 of JARHVA010001498.1, read as the reverse complement.
ATTCTACCAGTTGTTGAAAAACTCAACTCACTTGGAACCCTGTTGCTTATTGAGAGCGTTGCTCTCTGAGATGCTTGGTGTCCTTGAAGTATTGTAGTGTTGATGCCTCCCAAGGATCAATTCAACCATGCCAAAACAAAAAAGACATAGACTAGTCCACATAAACACATCCCTACATATTCTTGGTTAATGCAAAGATTGTTTACGGAGAGAGATAATTTTGCATCATACACTTTTGGTAAAAATTTGTGAGCATGGTTCTCACACACTTAGGGCTAGGTGGCAGAACCACCCTTCTTGCACTTCGAGGTGAAAAAGCCACTACCCGCCCTTCCACCAAGTGACGTACTTCCACCTTTTCCAACCTCCTGTTGGACCACAAACCATCCTCCTCCACCCATATGCTTTACTCAACAATCTTTTCGCCTTGGCCACCAGATGGGCACAATCCGTCCACCTTCTCCAACTCACTCTCTCTCTTCTTCCATCCTCTTGCGGGTTTCTATCCACCACTATCCCTCTACCTCCACCAAGTGTTTTCTCCACCATCTCCACATATTCTTTTACTCCAAGAGTATTCCTCCTCCACTATCTCATCCTTCTCATCTTGCTCGTTGAATGATTCACATCTTTGGATATCACAATGTTTACTCATCTTCTTCGCCACTATCTTTAGGATGGCCGTCATGTCATCCTCTGTTGTTTCCCTCAATGCAACATCTAACAACACTACCACCTCCTTTATAACAGCTTCTTCTGTTGTTTCCACCTACAGGATGTCTTCAAAGAGATCATCTACCACTTCACTCTCTCCGCCTCTATTAGTGGTTGTGCTTCTCTCGCTATCCACAATAGGATCTGCATAAAGGGAATCAAACATCCCCTCAATCACCTTGATCTCTTCTTCAAGTAAGAGATGGTCTCATTCCCCTCCTTGGTCGAACATGGGATCTCCATGAACTACCATCGCAGCCACCACATTTGTGCTCTCCACAACCTCCACATCTTCCTCGGAAATATCTCGTTCCTCTTCACTTGATGCATTTTTCAAATCCGCATCATGTGTGTTTACTAGCACATCTCACACTACCACCACCATTCCTTTCAAAAGACATGCATATTCTTTTCCTTCTCCTGCCAGAGCTTCCTCAGTACGCTTCAAGGTCCATTTATTCTAGGGAACCTTCCTCCTCTTAATCCTTGCAATGCATGGTGCAATCCATGCTCTTCTCCTCTCCTCTTTCGCCTCAACTTCCACTTCAGCTTGTATTGCTCTCAAAGCAATCTTCAACATAGCCAATTGGATTGCGCACTTCTCATCCATTTCTTGTGCACTTCCTCATGCACACATCCAACCCATTGCTACAACCTCACTCTTGCAAACCTGTGCAGGTTATCCACTACTCCAAGCGTCAATTTTCTACCCACCCACACAAGATGGAGAACACTCAACTCTCTCATTGCACTCATGCCCTCTACCCATTCTTTCCTAATGGAGGTCAACCACTCTTCCACTCTAGACCTACTATTGCACCACTTTTGCAAACATATGCAGACCCCACACTCTTTCACATCTCTATGCTCTACCCACCCTTGCAAAAATGGAAAACCCTAAACCCTCTCTTTCTCAACCTAGATTTGTTCCTTGCTCTGATATCAATTGATCCAACCATAGTTAGGGGGTCCAATGAGGGATGGCCTTATATCGTGCAGCCTACGCAACAATGGACATTTGCACAATCCTTGCACTATGGAAACAACAGATATTTATTTATTGATCTTAAATGAGAGATTACACGCACGCCCACACACACACTCACAAACTTAGCCTAATAAGACTTGCAAACACTCGCAGTGTTACACCCTTAGTCCTTCCAAGGACCCGACTCTATCCCACAATTCCCACCCCTCAGATCTGCACACATATCTCTACTTATAGCACTATCTCATGGCTGCCTTCTTGAACTATTTCCTATCGGGAATCAAATCCTTTTCCCAAAGGACTTGTCTCTTTATATAGGCACTCTTGCAAGACTCATTACGAAAGGCCAATTGTCTCATTTTCCATGTGTGACGCTTCAGCTTCCTTCAATCACTCTTCGACTTCCAATTGTAACCTACTCTAATGGTTGGTGTGCACTTTCAAGCACTCTCACACACTTATGTGCACTTCCGCACACTTTTATGCAGATTCTGCACAATCTATAAACTTCCCTGCACATTCTGCACATCCTATAAACTTCCCCATACATTCTAGGAACATTTGTACGAAACTGGTAATGCCCAAAAGCCATTAATTTTGCATACGAACTCAAAATGAGTTGCCATTCTTTTAAGTGCATACATTTTCGAGAATCCAAATCTGCAATCAGATTCTAATTTTGATGTGTCCTTCATGCCCTTTTCCTCTACACCAAAACCTATCAATTTTAGGTCTTCAATAAATGCAGCCACTTACTGAATTCTACCAATTGTTGAGAAACTCAACCCACTTAGAACCCTATTGCTTCCTAAGAGTGCTCTTCTTTGAGATACTTGATATCCTTGAAGTGTTGCAGTGCTGATGCCTACCAAGGATCAACTCAACCATGCCAAAACAGAAAAACATACAGACTAGTCTACTACGTGCAAGATTGCTTGTGGACCTGGATACTCCTGCATCAGAAAGCATAACTTTGAAGTTAGTTGAAGAGCTTGATTTGGCTAAGAATATATTCTAATAAAGAAAGAATAATGAAAGAAATTGGATAAATAAAAAATTATGAAGGACATTAACATCATAAAATACTAATCGAGATTCCAGTTCAACACTATAACCTTTTGTGCATTGGTCCCCACAAAGCCTCTTCTATGCATGCAGTCATTGATTTTGTCATTAGCTTCCACATCATGGCAGCCACTTATCACCTTCAAATGAGACAATTGCTCAATGGCTCTTCGAATTCTTGAGACAAACCAGTTATTCTCATCTCGTAAGTTTGTTCTTCTCTTAAGGGACTCTTCACATACACATTGCACATTTATAAATAAGGGGTTATTCTCATCTCGTAAGTTTGTTCTTCTCTTAAGGGACTCTTCACATACACATTGCACATTTATAAATAAGGGGATTTATCTACGGTAAATTTTCCTCACATCATCCTGTCAAGGTATTTTGTAGTTGTTGCCCCTCTCAAGAAGAGATACAATCATACAACTTGGCATGATAACCTTCACACATGCAACCTGCTCCCACGTACAAGAAGTCCACACATCCCTTAGACACACCTTAGTGTTGGAATACAGGCAGTCCATACAGAATCCCTTGGCGCATTTCATACTTTCTCCACATTCATTCAAAGCACCATACAACACAACTCTGCACACCAATCTGTGATATTATGTGATCTACTCATATACAGATAGTTCATTAAATACATGTAGTTTACATTTGCATTATCACTTCTTTTGTGTACATTGTTACAACATTCTGCACTCTATGCATTCACTGTTCAGTTTTCTATCTTTTCATTTTGCGAATGTCATTATGATTTGCTTCTGCTTATAACACATCTACGTTCTGTCTATTTAAACTCTAGAGTGGTGTGCCCCAGATACACCTCGTATCTCGATCAGTGCCATCAAACAGTGTCATACATTGCACAGCCATTCTATGATCAACATGGGATATGTAAGAAAGAGGGCAAAGTGCCAAGAGCAGAAACTCCAAGATGCGAATCTTGTTTCAAAACCCCAAGATGATCATCAGATACTCCTCAAAAAAAAAGAAAGAAATTATATTAATGTCCACAGATGACCAAACGTAAGTCAATGGGAACCTACACTTAAAGGATGAGAACCAACGGTTACAGAATCAAGTCCGTACAAAGGGCAAAACCATCAACCTCTTTATGGAGCAAGTGGTAGAGTTAAAGATGAAGTCTGCTCAATTTGGTGACCCCAAATATAGTATAAATGACAGGTGTTGAGGACAAGAATCCCAGATGGCTTGTGTCATAAAACTCTCAATGATGTGCACCTGTTGGTAAAAATATGAATTATTATGCGAGGATAGAGTTTCAGGCCACATTGTGTTTTCTTGAGGAAACATGTTGTCTTGTTTTGGGTCATATTATCTATTGTAGTTGTAACCTACGTTTCAACTATTGACAAGCATAATATTTTAAACCAATACATTCATATATCAAGTGAACTGACCTAAAATTCCACCTTCTGAGAAATCAAATCAAAAAATGTAGATGTAGTACTACGTTGAAGATCAACATAAACTTAGAGGGGAAAAACACTTACTAGTATTTTAGTATCAATATTTCAATATAAAGTGATTATGTACAAATAAGGGAAATGATTTTCAATTATTACAAAGAACCTTCAACTATGTCATTGGAAAATAGATGTGTTAGTCATCAGAAGAGGTTAAAAAATTAAAAATATAGATAATGATAGAAGGTTTTATAAATACCACATTTGACTTCCTCTATATCTTGCAAAAACGTTTTACATATCAACTGAGGAACTAAAGTTTGCATCCCTCACCTTTACCCAAAGAGCAGAGCAATCAAAATTTGTAAGAAGCCACTTATGGGCATTCATATTGAAAGAATCTGCTGCCTCAAGACCATCAAGATAGTGCTGATATTCAGGACAAATACATGCACTACCAGCGTATGCAGCATCAACATGGAACCACATGCCATGATCCTGTAGCACAAATGAACCGAGGAATGATACTATTTTTTGAAAAAAGGCAATTTCAAATAAAAATGGAAAGACTTGGTAACTTACGAAATCGAGTGTTGCTTCATTAAGAAAAAGGAAATGAAAGTGAAAGGAATTTCTCATTTTTGTTGAAGATATTAAAAAAGAAGCGTTTTGAATTCAACTAAGAGATGTGCAAGCAAGGCCTAAAGGTCAACACTAGTGACTAGATCCTTACTACAATCCACTAACATCTGGATATAGTTTAGGTTCATACAATCTTTTACCAATAAAAAATTATTATTGTTATTCTTCATCAGGTCTGATGTTAAGCATTATTAATAATGATAGAAACATAGGCGATCCATAATAGCATATTGAAATACATAACAATTTAATCACATTGCACAGACAAACATCATGAATAACTATATATTACAGTTTGAAGTACCTGTCTTTGAAGTAAATGCGAGCAAGCAGTTACGAAGTGGAGTTTGAGGGATGAGTGTCTCAGATGCTCTCTCTCAGATAGCATCTCATACACAAAGTAGCCATAAAGATCAAAATTGGATGGGAGAACCTCATGTACACTCAGTGCTCTGTGCATTTTCCATAATACGTGACTTCATATTTGGTGATTCGTTTTACGTGTTTCGTGTTAGGTGGTTCACTTCAGCTGTTTCATTTTAGGTGTTTCACAGACTCGATGATTCGGTAACTCGATGATATTATATTTATGTACACAGCTATATTCATTTCACTTTACTTTAATAAGGCAAATAAATTAAATAGCTGATGATATGAAGGTGAATTGATTAAATGAGTTGGTTGTTTCCAGTCCCACCCAAGTTCAGTTCTCACAAGCATCTTGTTAAATGGGTATGTTTGGATTCGTGGCCAGTTGTGGTTGATTAGAAAACTAAGAAACTAATTTTGGAGCTTACATTTGCACACTTAACTAAACTTGACCTTCACATTAAAATCCTTCGTTACAAATGCTTTAAATTTGAAGCTAAAACTACAGCTACAATATAATCTGAAACTAGACTATGTACAGACATTTTCTTGCCACATGCGTTGGCATTGACAAAGCTAGTGATTATTTAGGAAATGGTTATATGAATGTGTAATGTACTTGCAGACTTAAAGTAATTAGTGATGGGTTGGCAAAGTTACGTGCATAAAGACTATTGTGGTCAATAGTCGTAACTACCATCACCACTTTTATAGCCACCTTTAGATTTGCTCTATTTAGAGTTTTCCAACCAAGAAAAGATTATGTATCATACCAAAGTCGAGCCTGACACTATTTGGAGACTCTGTATAAGACTTTGGAGATCATGCATACTACCAAGAGTATAACTGACGACATTCCCACATTTCTCATTTTATGTTGTGCTCATCCATGTTGTGATGACCACATATTTTCTCATAGCTAGCTTTCTTGTTCATATGTGATGACTATATAGCTTTCTTGTTCAGACCATCTAGCTTTCTTGTTCATATGTGATGACTATTGTGTTCTATGTTCAGCTCTTTATTGTAGCATAAGTAGCAACATTTTTGGTGTCATTTCCATTTTGTTCCTTTGTCACCCATGTGAACCATGTACTCTGTCGCCACCCATCATAATTTTCAATAGCCCATGCAATCATGGACAGTCCAAAAAATACAAATTTGGAGAAATTTAAATATGTAGAAAAATCATTAAGCTGTCGTGAAGAGGATGAATAAGAAGAAAATCAATAAGAGAAAATGAATTAACAGAAGACTTCAATTTCCTCTAGCAAATAGTGATTAATGATTGATCGTAGTACATAACAACATCCTATGTGAAACATTAACAAATGTGGTGGTAGACACTAATTCAAGGGTGAATGTTCTAAACTTCTATAAAAGGATACTTGGCAAGGATTGAATAATAAGCTTGGTATTTAACCACTTGGGATTTTGGATTCCCAAAGGATGCAAATTAGAGGATATCCCTTTGTCATTGTTTTTATAGTTGTTTCCTTGTTATAGCTGGTATATGTTTCTCTGTTTGAAATCGATGGTCTGCTCGAACGAGGTCATTCTCAATATGAAGTGGGACTTCCTAACCATGGAGCAGAAGAGAATGAAAATAAATGTTTATCTAAAGATGCAAGCTATAAGTGAGAAACTGGATGTGTTAAACTTTGAAGTCAAGCAGACCGATAATGGAGCCATCAACCCCACCAGAAAGGTCATACTCCATTTGGAGGATTGCTCTAAAGATGAAGCACATTCAAATAGTGGGCATCACTGGTAAATGCAAGTCTGTGAAATCTTCTCCCCTTCATGCCTCTATATGAAATTCAAGGATGGTGCCACCAATTAACTGTTATCATCAACTATAGCCATGGAAAGGAGTCGCAAGCAATTGACTATGGGGATAGTGTTCTGCTTTGGTGGGACAGGACATTGTCATCAAGAAAAACCACTGCCATACTTTGTACAAATTCAATTTTGGGTATGCCATACTGGGCAATGTGCATGCACATTCCTTTCATGATAGAAACAACATCAAATACGTGGGTTCCACAAGTGTGAAAGTAACCTTTGGTACTGAAAGTCAACCTCAATAAACAAATGTTGAAGATGTAAATTTAATGATCAGAAGGGCACGACCACATGGACACACAAGTATTTTAAGGGAGAGTCACCCAAAGCTCTATGCACGAAGAATTCCATTATTATTAGTACCACAAAATTTTGAGAGGTGGCCATATAGCGTGAACCCACGATATGTAAAAAGGTTGAACCTATAGTCGACATGATGTTGGAAGTCAATATAATCTTCAAGTTAAGCAGTATCGAATGGGGTTCACCCATTGTCATTGTCTTGATAAAGGGGCGACATAGATTGGCATCTCTATCAACTTCAAGAGTTTTTAAACCATCACGGTCAAGGAACCATTCCCATCCCACTCAAGGATTCCATTTATGAGGAGACAACATAAAGCAAGAGTTATTCCTTTACCAATGGCTTCTCAATTACAATAAAATTAGCATCACATGGGAGGGCAGACTAAAGACAGTTGATGGCAGAATATAGTATTTATGTTTACAACATAATGTCATCCAGACTTAGTAAATCACCGAAAGCATTCAAAAGGATTATACCACATATTTGTTTACAAGATGACATCAAGCAACTTAGAGGTGATCCCAGGTGACTCATTTACCAATAGGCAAAAATATACAAACATAAGGGCTTTCGAGGAATGCATGAACTTGTGCCTTTAGACCAAGATGTTGTTGAATCCAAAGAATTGTTCCTTACAGTTCCGTACTATAAGTTTCTAGGACATACATAATGTCATGAAAGGCTAAAGATAGATCCTGACAAAATCAGCTTTTAGATTGGTTAGAAATGAAGAAATGATTGTCAGCATTGATTGTCAAGGAGGATCATTACTGGATTGAGATAGGGAAGATAAGAGAAAATATCAACAAGGATAATGGACTCAGCATAGGTAGTTCACGGCAATAATTATTAAATCACATTAAGAAAAACCCCAATTCTAAAACACAAGTGATGAGTCATTAGGTTAATTTTTTAATTAAGTATTCAATCTAGGTAATTAATTAAGAAGATTATTAATTAATTAGTCAGTTACTTATTTAGTTTAAGTATTTATGTAGTTATTGAGTTTATTGCAAAGGGAAAACCAGTAATATAGGAAGGCCGATCTTGTCTCTTGTTACCAGTGAAAATAAATGATTATTTTTCCTTATAGGGTAACTAGGGAGTTGTACTTCCTTGAAGCAAAATTTCATTACTCTCTCCTTGAGGATGGGTAAATGTATGGTACTCGAAATGTCGGATTTAGTTTCAATTAATCCAATCAAACCAGAAACCTATGACTTATAATTTTTTCATCATGAAGACCTACATGATCTCATGAAGAAATGAATTGGCTTTGGTGTTGAAAGCTGCCATACTGTCTCGCTCTGCAGCTCCACAAATAGACATAAGTCTCCCTATTGTTTTTTAAGCAGGTGACAGTGTAGGGAGCATAAGGGGTACGTGGGTCTATTTAATATATAATTAAGCACCGGGTACAATAAGTCTGATTAGGCTGTTTACTTATTCTAATTATGTTTAGTTAGTTTACTGAAATGGTATCATCAAATGATGCAACCTTTAATGATAACCTTATATTCATATATAGGAGAATTCATTCCAAGTTAGGAAATCTTCAAGCTCTAACAAAATATATCATTCTATAGCAATTCATAGCTATTATTTACTTTCATAGCAGACTTGTGCATATCAGTGCCTGCTGTCATACTATTGTTACTGTACTTTCCTAAATATCTGTAAAGAACACCTCAGACCCTATGCATGTTAACATATATTAAATGATAAGGCCAAGGATAATATATCATAATTACCAGAGATATTTTCCCAAGTTCTTTCAAAGAATCCACAGCACTTGATGAAGTGGTACCAACCTGAAAGATAAAAAAACAGACTTCTAAATACATAGGACACTGGAACGATGACTAGGTTGATATGCTAGACACTAGAAAAACAGAAAATCCAAAATGAATCACAACTTTGAAAGAATTCATTGTTCAAATAGAAAGAGCATGGATATTTGAAATGCCATAAGAGCAAAAAAGATTAAATTGTTAAAAGATAACAAATCTATATTTTATTACTAGGTACAGTGGATAAACAAAGAGTGAAGTTAAAAGAAATCTCACATTGCTATGAATTAAAAGACAGGTCAGAATGTCAGTATGGCATACATGTAGGCCTATGCATTAACAGAAAACCAATATAAGTTTCTGCTTCTGAGAGTTCCAATAATGCCCATTTTGGTAAAACCATTAATTGCGACAGTCAATGGATAATATACATCATCTTGTCACCTAAAATTCCAGTTTGTTTGTATCCTTCCCTTAACCTGGCTTGTACGGAACTGGATTTTTTTCCATGAAAGTTGTATCCCGAGTTAGTTTTGTCATCAAAAAACTATGGGGAAATTAAGTTATTTTGATTGAAACCTTTATGGGGCACTTTTTCCCCTCCATACGCACTAAAGTTCACATATAAAACTCTAACCACAATTGAAAAGAAAGAACAATTCTACAAGAAACATCTTAAGCAGTCAATATGAAACAAATTGTGTGCTGAGCTTTACACACACCAAACTGTTTTGTATTGATTCAACATAATGTCAAACAGTGTAATGAAAAAATCCCAATTTTTAATTTCAACACAGGGTAAAAGTTTCCCCAGCAATTTCTCTTTATCTCTCTGTTTAAGAAATGACTTACAAGATGATTGCAGGCATTAAGCATATTTTACTGTATATAAAGGTTCATGAACATACAAGACACTGTGGGTGGGGAGAGAGAATAGATGATTTCATTTAATCCATCTTGACTGTACACTTTGTGATCAGAGGGAAGTTCCACTGCCTTTTCCGGGAGACCCAGGCTCTCTCCGTCTTCTTCAGATATGAAGACTAGAGATGTCTGGCTCTTTACATGCAGGAGGCCCTCAGGTTTTGTGACCACATGATTCAAGGCCCTCTTAGACCTCAGTCTATCCAGCAGATCACTTCCTTCTTTACAGTGCTACCTTCGAAGAGAGGCACTAAACATCAGATCGACATTAGCATAGCTTCACACCCCAGATCAGTGCGGATCCGGGGGACCACCCACAATTCCCTGCGATCCCATCGGCATAACCATTCCAACGCCAGCCATAGGAGTCTGACTAGACCTACCAGATCATCGAGGCGAGCTACTTCCTCCAAACAGCAGCACACGGGACAAACCAACCCTCCTCCTCCACTGGTTATCCATCTATTTTGAGCTTCTTTTGGACAGCCTCGGATGTTAGGAGAGTTGGGTCCACTCCTTGATGGACCTTTCTCTTTGCTTCTTCTGGTTCTTCTCTCATATTGTACTTTCCCACCTCTCCTTTTTGGCTGGGGTCGTTGGCTGCGTTATTTCTTCGCCTCTTTCCTTTTTGGTTGCTCCCATTCGTTATTGTATTGTTTCTCTTTCCGCTTTGTGTTCTCCGTGGAAACTGTTTGGTTTTCCTGCTTTGTTTGTGTTCTCTATGGAAACCTTTGGTTTTCCCGCTTTGTTCTGACACTTTTGTACTCTACAGTCCCTTTGACCTACTTTTGTGGTCATTTGTCGGGCATTAATATATTTATCTTATCTTATCTTATGATGCTTATGGTCAACTACCTTGTAACTATAGAAAACTAACTTTCAACCGATTGTAAGTCATACACTGAACATGTCACTTTATTTCATAAACATCTATCTACTCACTCTTCATATGGTAAGATGAGAATGCGTGCCGACTATATGACACCAAGCACATACAAACTGCCACAGACCCAGGCATACAAAACTCTTCAGAAAATTAACTTTCAACTGATTGTAAGTCATACACTAAATGTGTCACTTTATTTCATAGACATCTATCTACTCACTCTTTGTATGGTAGGATGAGAATGTGTGCCGACTATATAACACCAAGCACATACAAACTGCCACAGACCTAGGCATACAAAACTCTTCAGTTAGTCTAACTTTACATGCAATCACAAAGAGCTCCAATGAAATGGGCCAAGTTTACATGCAAGATAAATACAATGACAGTGGTATTTACAAGAAAGGAGATCACTATGAGAGTGATTTTCTTCATTTCCTCCCTATTTAGAGGAAAATGCCCCCAATCTCTATGGGCAAATCACAATCTTTTTCCTAAATGGAATCTGGAATCTGGCAGTGTATGGAGTTCCAAGATGCATAGAATCTGAATGTCGAATGAGAGGACATGGAACACATCGGAATGAAAAACCCTTGAGACTGAAATACATTGTCAATGCCAAAAGGATCCTCGTATGAAGATCGAGCTATCATTTGCATGGAAGATTTCCATAATGAGGAGATAGTATAGTATTGGTGTGAGCTTTGGATCCAAGGCATAGAACTCCATCATATGTGGAGGAGTCATTTAATGAAAACTATTAAAACGTCCTTGCTACTTAAGAGTGGAACCTATGGTAGTGAAGTTGGAGGAGAAGATATCAACACTAAAGCTATAAGAAGTCCATCATATAGCTGTGAGAGGGATCACTCAAGTTGACGACCTGCTATCAGCTGAATAAGGTGATGAACATATAGAGCTGCCTGAATTTCATCATTACTCTTCCTGACTGTTGATTGGCCTGAGGAAGAAGAGTGGACTGAAGTTGGAGAGATAGGAGTATGCTTGCTGTGGTGAATACTTGATATGGGTGTAACAGCCAGATGAGGCAACACAGTGGTGAGGTGTTGGTCGAAAGAATCACAAGTAGAACCTATTGTAGAAGAGATATAGTCGCCAAAACAATATTTGCATTGTGGGTTGTGTGGCTAACCATCTATGGAATGCTTGGTGTCTCATGGTTAGGATGGAAAGAATCCTATTGAGATGATAGCAAAGGAGAATCATCAATTTCCATGACGAGTAGAAAAGTGATGAAGGTGTGCCTGGTTGCAAAGACAGATTGAAGTTTCTAAGTAGAATCATTATGGAGATGTCTTATAGTTGTGTCACTTTATTAATATTCAAAACATGCTCGTCATTTTTGCATAAGTTGAAGTTGAAATTCATTTTGTTGTCACTGGTCATGGAGTTCCCGAGCAAGGTCCTGGATCAAGTAGAGGTTCTGGGTGATGCCTGAGAGACTCTTGACCGACAAAAAGATTCATGAATTTTATTTTTCAAATATAAAATACAAAGACATAAAGCAAAAGGCAGTTTTCTTTTGGGTTTTTTAATTTTATTATTTATTTTTTTCCCTCTTTTTTTTTTTCTTTTCAATAGGAAAAATATACAATGGAAAAGAGGGTGCTCTAGGAGCCCCAATGAAAAACAGAATATTCCAAAAAAGATGTTGATTTTAATTAAGTCTCAAAACATTAGAAATGTATTTCCCTCCTAGTCATCTGTTGTGAGGTCAATCGCAATGGACAATGCGGCAGCAATTGAGACAAGCAAAGAGTTAGATCATAGAGCAAGAAGATAAGCGTGGAGAGCACAGTGATGGGAAATCACAGATCTAAAAATGATGCAAAGGGAATGCCAAGAAGAAAAGGTTCAAGGATCTGAAAATTGCTGGCCCCAATAATCAACAAACCAACTATGAGGAGAAAGATGCTGTTGTTTTTATGCAGCTATGGTTACTGCAAGAAAGATGGACCAAAACCATCTATCAAGATATATGAAGTGAGTTGAGCCCTGAATAAGGTATTTCATCAGTTTATCCGTACTAAAATGTGAGCCCAAAAGGCAGCAATACTCTTTTGTGCTTAAAAAAATTTGGTGAAATCAATGTTGGAACCCTTGGATTGCACCTGTGAGAATTCTGTGCGAGAGTCTAGAAGTGGGTGCAGAAAGAACCCCACAAAATTCTATCCTATTATCTGGCAGCAAACAAAGTCCACCATGATCAGTTCTCTGAGCAGCAGAAAACAACATCCACGTGGAACAAAATCAGGGGTAGTGAGAGAACTACGGTGTCAAATGTAAAACAAGTATTTTAAAGGCTGGTGGTCCAGATTGAGATCGGTTTCAAAAATCTGATATTTAGAAATCAGAAAAAAAATTCAGACATGGAAATGGCTGCATCATCATGCTTTGAATCCAAGTTCTTTCTATTTTTACTCCTAAACTTAAAAAGAAAAACAGAACAGCAAAGGAGAATTCAAAGGAAATGTACCACAAAAACTAATACATTTACGATGTTCATTACGTAGGTTAAATAGAATTACAAGGATAAGGATGAATGATATCTGGATAAGACGAAGCGATGTAGGCTGCCCTAGAACTAAGCATTCAAAAATCCTCATTTAGTCTAACTTGACATGCAGTCAAGAAGAGCTCCAGTGAACTAAGCCAAGTGTGCATACCGAGAAAATTACAATGATAGTGATATTCATAAGAAAGGAGATCACTGTGAGAGTAAGTTTCATCCTATATTTAACATCTTAACAGATAATCGATATTATGACATTACTTACATATATTATATTACCCCCCCTTGATGGTCATACATGGTACAATATTAAGCTTGTCCCTAAAAAATCAAAACGAAATAAAAGGAGTTAATCTGTTATGTTGTCCAAGAGTTAAAATTAGGAGTTACGGGAAGAGTTACTTTAATTATTGTTTATGTTTGCGCCTATTCTTAAACTCTTGGACTCCTCTATATTGTCCTCGTGCATTTCCCATGGATATCATCTCATAGCAATCTATCACGAACATTTATATCATTTGTTAGCATGATTATGATGCCATATGTACTGTGTGTTTCATATGATCAATAAATATGACTAATTTCCATATGTTTTGTGTATTATCTAGACTACAATGTGTGTAATGTTACCATAGGTGTTGTCCAGTGTTTTGACACAGACATGGTATGGGGTAAGAACCCTCCCATCTTAGCTCAAATTGTAAAATATAGACATTGTACAGGTTACCTACACCTGTATAAGGCTTAGAAATATTTACAAACATAAAATAAACCTAATCTAAGTCGGGAATGTTCGAAAAAGGAAGTGAAACAGAAAAATAAAATGAAGTTTATTCCTTTGTGAAACTAGTACAAATTAGTTCATGACGGATATTTTAACTCAAAGGAGCACAAATATCTCTGCATAAATGAACGGCTTACAGCAAAAATGACTTTAATCCAAGTTTACAGCAAGCATTGTAAGAAGTAAAATGATTTATTAAACTTATATTTCTAAACAATGCATGTTCAAACAGAACTTAAGCTAACAAACCAGCCAAGCCTTTGAACCATTCATATAAATAACATTAGTCCAAACACATAAATAGCGCTTCATTTCTTCAAATCAAACAAAGAGAAATGTAAGATATGTTACCACATACATATAGTCAAACTCCAATCAACGCCACACCATATACAAACATAACCATTTCAAAGAACAACTCGTTGTATTAAAATCTGGGTCGTCTTGATGCCTCCTTAAAAAGTCTTTTTCCACAAAAAATCTGGATGCTTATTACAATGCTATAAGCTTCTTTTACAGCTCACTGAGATTTCAATGTCTTCCCTCTAAAGGGGGAAGAGGAAACAATAGTAATGCTACTAAGATAGTAATGCCAATGAAGGAAGGGGCCCTTTTCCCCCATGACTAATTTGGAAAGCATTGTGATCCTCTTTCTATCAGATTCTGCCATGCTTAAAGCACATTC